>LWMK02000109.1:198994-260293 GCA_001693075.2 Taenia saginata
AGTCAATTGCTTAGGTCACACTCCCAAGCCATGAGCGGCGAACATGACTTCTAGTCTGACGCGATATGCTGCTGCCTTTCTGTTCACCTAACTTTCATCTGCTCTTTTTGGTTGCTTTCTATTTCGAAGCAAATTTTGTCCCTCTCTCTTTCGCCTTGCCTCCTTCCCATTTATTACTGTCAGTCCTGTGCCCTCTCCCTTAAGCATCAGGGAGGGTGCACAAATCCGTTTTCGATTATCAAAGCGGTTTCTATGTTTCCCATCTGTACGATACTCTCGGCTTCATCATGCCTTCTTTCTCATTTCAACATCCTGTCTCGTATATGTGACGTGCATATGCAATCGTTAACTATTGTCCTCCCTTAATCCAGTCATTCCGCAGCCCGTTTCTGTGTTCCCTATCTCAATGCAGCTCACCTTCTTCCCTCCATTTTAGAAATGCTGCAGTCAGATGCTCGCAATCGTAGACTTTTTAATCTTTCCTGCATTTGTAACACGCTTTGCTGTCATCTGACTCCCTTTTGGTATTGCGACACTGAGTGAGTGAGTGAGTGAGTGGGTGAGTGAATCTGCATCGTTGGCAAGCTGCATGCCAATGGTGTTAGAAGAGGTGTGTGTCAAGGCGAGCGCCTGCCTTTTTCCAGTGCAATGCATAAAATGTCCACCACATTTAAGATGACAATGGAAAGGCGACTTTCGAACGGTGAAGCAACCGGTTAAGTCAATTGCTTAGGTCACACTCCCAAGCCATGAGCGGCGAACATGACTTCTAGTCTGACGCGATATGCTGCTGCCTTTCTGTTCACCTAACTTTCATCTGCTCTTTTTGGTTGCTTTCTATTTCGAAGCAAATTTTGTCCCTCTCTCTTTCGCCTTGCCTCCTTCCCATTTATTACTGTCAGTCCTGTGCCCTCTCCCTTAAGCATCAGGGAGGGTGCACAAATCCGTTTTCGATTATCAAAGCGGTTTCTATGTTTCCCATCTGTACGATACTCTCGGCTTCATCATGCCTTCTTTCTCATTTCAACATCCTGTCTCGTATATGTGACGTGCATATGCAATCGTTAACTATTGTCCTCCCTTAATCCAGTCATTCCGCAGCCCGTTTCTGTGTTCCCTATCTCAATGCAGCTCACCTTCTTCCCTCCATTTTAGAAATGCTGCAGTCAAATGCTCGCAATCGTAGACTTTTCAATCCTTCCTGCATTTGTAACACGCTTTGCTGTCATCTGACTCCCTCTTGGTATTGCGACACTGAGTGAGTGAGTGAGTGAGTGATTGATTGAGTGAGTGAGTGAGTGAGTGAGTGAGTGAGTGAGTGAGTGAGTGAGTGTTTGGACGCCCACTTCGGTTGTGATGACAGTATTTGCTTTCCTGCCTGCATGCCTCGCACACACAGCGTGACAGTGACCAGACGGCTGACTCTTAAACGGTGAGGCGATCGATGAAATCCATTGCTTAGGTCACTTCCTCAAGCTAAGGATTGCATAGATGACTGCCAATCTGGCGCATTGTGCAGTTCCATTCCCATTCGTCTACCTTTCGTTGGTGCCTTTGATTCCGTTTTCGGCCTTCGCTAATGTTTCTTCTTTCTCGCCTGAAAAGTGTTGAACATTGATCATGGGTAGGTGCTCGATTTGAAACACACCTCTTTCAACACCAGTGACATGCAGGTTGTTGAAGAAGCAGAGGTGTCTGTTGCAAAGCAGTCCAGACAGATGATCATGTGGAAGGGGAGGAGGAGCAGAAGCGGGAAGAGGAGTTGGAGTGGAGCTCGACAGGTGCGCCTGATATGAGGTTCGTTGGATTGCAGCAGATGCTCAAGTGCTTCGCCCTGCCTGGAAGCTGTTCGATGCGATAGTAGCGGTGGAGAGAAATGGAAGGAGGGAGCCAACACTGCAGATACGAGCTATGGAATGGGTGACCTTCTAAATGAGTGCGAATGGAGGGAAGGAGGAGGAGGAGGAGGAGGAGGAGGAGGAGGAAGTGTGGATGACAGGAAGGACATTTGTGCTGAAAAGGGGAGCAGGAGGAAGGTGAAGGATTGGTGGGAGAAAAGGGAGCAGGAAGGAGAGCGAAGGCAGGAGGGGTAGAACAAAGGAATGGAGGGAGCGATGAAAAAGGAGAAGACGCATCATGGGGTCGGCAGTTGGCGAGCTGACGGCCAACCAAGGAAGACGCCAAACAGGCGCATACGACGACTTGGAACAAATACTCTCGACAAGTGGCCTTTTTCACGTTACCTCGCCAAGTTCCTACAGCTACCCATAGACTGCTGGCAGACGTCCTTCCCTTCCCTCCCTCTTCCTTTACTCAGACCTAGTTCCCTCTTACTCGCTTTTTTCTTTTATTCTTACCAAACACTTCTTCATCCCACAATGTTCACCTTACTTCCACTGCACCCATATGTTGGGGAAACTATTCTAGCATGCACTACCCACTTCTTCATCCGCTTATTCCCAGTCTCCTTCCTCCCATCCTTTCATTACTATTGGTGTTTTTACTTCCAATGATATCAATAAAACATGGCCCAAACAATTGTAAGGAAGGGTTCAATACTCTTCAACAATTCATATTTTACCATCACCTTGTCCCATCGATTCGGCACTCACATGTGACAAATACTTGCTAGCATTTACTCACCACCGATGCTACTTGCATGAAGCCAGTAGACTTCCTTCCTTCGTTTTCTCTCCATTACACATTTAATTAACTCCTCTACTAATTAATAGGTAACCTCCTCCTCATCCCCTACGCAATGCATCCCATCCGTTAGAGAGCATCACATTCTCACTTTCTTTGATTTAATTTTCCAACGCTCACTCACTCATCCTCTCCCTTCCCTCCTTTCCACGCACCTTTTCATTACCACCACTGCCACTACTTAAATGCCATTAGTACTAGACGGCCCACCATCTAACCTCTAATTTTCGTGCTTCATTGCACCGTTCCATCTCTCACACTCACTCTCTCTCTCCTTCTTGTTGCCCCAATTTCTTCTTTTCATCCTCCCTTCACTTCTTTCAGTCTGCCATCGCCAAACACCTGTCAAATGACAGGCGTTTACTTTACTCCCACCGCTTTATACACTCAGTCATTCCCCCCCACTTCCTTCACTCCTCTCTTTCTTTTGCTTCCTATCTCTCAAATATTCGCTCATTCATTCATTCTGCATTCATTACAAATGTCCTGCTTTGTTCTATCCGTATTTCTACAGACGGGTTTCTGGTAGTAAAGACTTCCCTCCTCCTTCCCTTGCATTGTTGTTGCTGCTTTTGACATTTCCGGTTAAATAAATCAGACAATTTTGTGGAAGAGTTAACCACTGTTAACTTCATCAACATTTGCCTCATCAAGCGTTATTCTACTACAGCCACATTTTGTCCCACCTGTCGTCACTGATATGTGACACAATTTCCTTCAATTCTCTACCATCACCCTTCACCATACTCCTACCGTAAATTAAAATTTAATACCACCATCCATTCCTTTCGTTCGCCCCCTTCCACCCTCACTCCTTCCATCCTCCCCACTACCCTGCATCACCAACAATCAATCAATCAATCAATCAATCAATCTCACCGCCTTCCCTCCTCCCCTCTTCCTTCACTTAAAAACACTCGCCCTTTTCCCACCACATCCTTTCTTTCTGTCTGCCTTTATTTCTTTTCCTCCTTCCTTCTTTCTTTCTTCCCTCCTACCAATTCCCTTTTGCTCCTTTTTTTCCACTCCACTACACTGCACCGCATATTATCACTCTATGCAAGATTCCTTCTTGTTCACTCTTTCACTCCACTTCCACATTTGTCAATGCGACGCTTACTTTCCTTCCTTGCCTTACTTCCTTCCTCCCTCCCTCCCTTTCCTCCTTCATCCATTTATTTATTCATTCTTAGATGGTATTCTCTTTCTCCTCCACTCTTTTGTTCACAGTCCTTTAATTTCCTTTAGTTGGATTAATCTTTCGAAAAAATAGAACGACCATCCTTTCGAACTACTACTTTTCTCTTCTTCACTTCGCTTTACAGCTTTCGTAATTCATCCCATCGTCACACATAGGTCCCATGCACCAACAACACCACATCCAGCAAGACTACTTAATAGGCTGCTAGTAGGTGCCCCTCCCTTCTACCTTTATGATTCATGCAATGTTCTCGCCCACACTTTTCCTTTCCCTCAACTACCCACTCACTCACTTACTCACTCTCTCCTCCTACCCCTTGAAGCACCTCTCATTTGATAAATGCTTACTTCACTTCCTGCGCATTCTTCCCCTTCCCCCCTCCCTCCCGCAGTAATCAAGTTCCAAAGCCATTACAAAACAAACGACTTCACAAACTAACAAGACAGTCATAATTTACTGCTTATAGAGCTGTATAGCAAAAATTGACGCGAGTGGGCAGTTTATTTGAAAACTAAGCGCCTTAATAGTCACATTATGAAGTCTTTGATTTCACCCTAGCATGCAGGTGCGCAAAGGAGGCTAATTGACGTTCAAGGAGCCTAATAACAACTATAAAATCGTAACCAATGAAAATTGACTAAATACTTACTGGATCCCCAAATCTTGTCAACAAGCAAAGCCACATCAGTCGAAAATAATCGCAACCGAAATGCACACCACTTACGCACTTCGCGCACAAACCTAGTTAATCGATTCATTGACTGTTTGATAGAACGAACACTCTTTAAACATCTGTGCACTTTTGAAAAAACAACGGTTACGTAAACTGAAATAGGCCCTATCAAATAATATTACAAACTTAACAAAATGAAGGGAGAATCAGCAATGGACACCAAATTTACTTTAACTACATGAAAATTATGTTGTGGGATTTAAGATGCTGCAGTCACGTTTTAAGGAAATTAGCAACATGTAGTTTGCTCCTGTGTAAGGGCTACATCTTCACCATTTGCATGACTTTTCCGTCGGCTGTTTTCGTGCCGTCTTTGTGAGGCTTTATGATTTCTCAGGGAAAAATGCCTTCCCTTCTAGGCGTTGTATCCTACACGAATACAAATTTAAGACCGTAAACGCAAAGCCTTGAGACCTCCTTAGGGGCAAAAGAAGGCACAGTACTAAGGCAGAATACATATGCTCTGGATACAGAGGGGTGGTGGGCTGCTGGCATGGCTCGGAGGCCAGCCAACCGGCTAGTATAACATGGCCACCCAAGCACTCGAAACCAGCAGTTGTAACAAACAAGGTATTCTTCAAAGCGCCACTCCTGACGTTCTCCTTGGTCAGCCTTCTGTGCCAGACATCACAAAGCAATCAGTGGTGCGAGAAGCACCCACGAGCTAATCGTGTCAGTCATCGAGATACGAACGTGTGTGTGCTTGCAGCGTCCTCAAGCCCGTGTAGCACTCGATGCAGCATAAGCGTATTCCTGAGTCCTCCTTCCTCACGATACTAAGTCCCGATTAAAGATGGAGGTACGAATCCAAGTTTTAAATAGATCAAGATACACGCAACACACATTGTGATTCCAGGCTTTTTGATGCCGTGGGAGATACCCGAAGGCATCATAGAACCCTGAGCAAATGGGACGATCAGGCCTCATAGGAACGGGATGCACGAGATCCAAGTGTGCAAAGCATAAAACGGTGCTATCGAATGGCGTCCTGCATATTCTGCTTCTGTGGATACACATTTCGAAAAGGGAGGTGAGTCAACCGGAGACCAGTGAGAGAGCCTGTGGAGGACGATTGACCACAACTTCGTTGATCCTTCTTGGCAGTTCCACTGGACTTGGAGTTCGCGGCTATTGTCGCTTCAGTTGTTAATAGCTTTCTTGCAGAACACGAGGGTGGGGCGTTGTCGAAGATGGACGTTGATATTAGCCCTTCTATTATGGGATGTCAGAGATTCTCTCATCTGCAGCATATGCTCCTCTTGCACACCGCCAAAGTTTGCCACGAGCAATAGAGGTCAGGATAGAAATCCATCAAAGTCGAACCCGCTTTCCGCACCACCAAAATATCGTCTCGAGGCTTCCTTGAAGGTAAATGAAGGCACAAGTGCTAGGGCAGAATACATATGTTCTGGAAATGGAGGGATTGGGGGCTCCTGGCATGGCCCAAAGGCCAACCAACCGTCTAGTACAACATGGCCACTTAAGTGACCGAAACCGGCAGTTCAGACAGACAAATTATTACAGAAACGCATGGAAGAGGTATATCCCAACAGTTTAGATTGTAAGTGATAATTATCTTTGCATCTCTGATGACTGCCGCACAAGTGCCGTTTAATGACACGTTAAATAGTCTAAAGCACTTGCTGCTACCCTCTCCTTACATTACTATGACGGATCGCCAAAGATGTTATTCAGTTGCGGACAGTTGGTCAACACAGTCTAACCGCTATCTTCACGTGTCTCCTCATTTCATTATCGTACTGCTTTGTAATTGCTTTTGGACTGGGTACTCGGGTTTGTCAAACCCAACTGCCTTAACGACTGGCAAAAAGAGTTCGAAGCGCAAGAGTTGTTATGATTTTTAAAGACATCATAGGCGATAACTTAATTAGACGGCAACAAGTGCTCCAGACAAATGAAGCCTGTCGGACAATGCAGTTCCGGAGAAACCCACATGACCAATGCGTCGCCAGTCATAATGTTATGCAAGCCCGACTATCATAATCAGGTAAGGAACATGTGCCACAATCATGCGCTATGCAGCAAAGAATTTAGTTATGATGAGAAATGTAGAAATTCCTCCCTTCGCAGTGCAAATCCAATCGGCAACAAGGCGAGAAGCAGAAAGTCAAAACACTTGCGTGAATGAAATAGTAATTTGATGACCCTGTTGAATCAGCTCAGCAGCGTTTTTGGCCACCCACACTTGGGCTGCACTCGTGTTCCCTCCCATGGCAATGGCCACATCGCCAAAACGAGTGCTGTTAATGGAGGCTACTAATTTGGCGGACTCAAAGTTCTGTACTGTAAGCACATTGACAAAATCTCTCGTTAACTCTAGATCAACTCCGAGGAATGCGCTCGATCCAATTTACCAGCCACTTGCATCATCCGATGCCGCAACAAACTAAAGCGCTTTGTAACAACCTAATTACCCTCTTTCAGTAGTGATTAGTTGTGCTTTCGATGCTGTGGAGCGCCGTCTGAGCAGTTGTCATAGGCCATGTTCCCACACCGGCAAGTTGATTGTCAGTGACGATTGGTCAATCTGTCGAGACGGCGTACCCCAGAAAGTCAAACAAGCATTGCCACATGCCGTATTTTCTCGGGTTCAAGGTCTGTCCAGCATGTTACAGACGATCCTCAAGTAGTTGTGGGAGAGCATTATGAACTCACAAACCTCTACCTAAGATAGGGCTATCATTGAGTGCGATAATACGCAGTTCAGGGAACAAGGCAATCAATGCTTTTCGCATGAATCATTGGAAGGTGGCCGATGCGACAGAATCCAAGGCACACCACCCAGCATTCATGAAGTCCATGTGGCAATGCAATGTAAAAGCTGTCTTCCCCCCGTCTAATTCTGCCACCTTTACTCGTCGACATGCAAATTTAAAGTCCATGGTAAAAGGACCACCTCAACGCATGGAGAGAATTGAAGGGAGAGTTAATATGGGGTAAAACGAATGATACCAACTTCTCGTAATCGAGCAGACTTGAAGGCATCTGCATGGTTGCCTGACGGGTGAAGCATCGCCAGTACCAACCGTTCGCTTCTCGATATTTGTCCATCCCACTTTAACGCCTTGCCATGGGAATATGTCTGCGTACTTAATCATCTAGTGGCGTCGTCGAAAGCATGACGTCGCTGTTTGCATAGGTCATGGAAGTTGCTCATTAAAATAAATGAAGCTTTAAGAGAGCGCTGCATGTCATGTAGGTCTTGTTTAGGTAGTCGGCCGTAGAGTTCAAGAAGACCTAGTGGCTGGGTAGAAGATTAGTACTATGAATTCCGTCCCATGTCGGTACTGAACACACAATGAACTCCACCATCTTGATTTTTACACAATGCAAACCTTTAGCGGTGCATCTTCTTTTGCCACCATCTCCCTCCCTCCCTCCCGTCAAGCATAATCTTGTGGCAGTTGAAGCAATCCTGATCGTGTCGCGAAGGGTGAGGAAAGCCTGAAGACCAACCCTTGATTTAGGTGCACTCGAGTCAAGAGGAGTATTGTGTCTTCTGCCTCTCCACAGAAGTCTCGAAGTAATATACAGCTGTTTTCGATTCTTTCCTTCTATTTACGTTGTTAGGCATTACTTAAATTTTACAAATGAACTTAAAAGTGTGAATTCAAGGCATCTTTACGGGTGCTTCAGAAGATTTTGAAGCTCCTACATATCTGACCAAGCCAACAACTTCTAGGGAAGCTTATCGGTAAAGGTGGTTGACAGTGACTAATAACAGGGGAAGGTTTGAAACTGTGGAGATGTTTTCACACTTCATTTTAGGTCACAGAAATGGGCACAGCCCTTTGGTTGGAAATTAGTTCACTTGATAGGGAGACCTTTGCAAGAAAATGAACCACCGACCTCTTGTCGTCACGCAGATAAGTGTCGAGACAAAATGCTTTCCTTTGCCTTCCCTCTCACTTGCATTTGTTGGGCAAATTCAAGTCTCTTTGGCAGTGTAGACGTGGTGCCGCCTTCGCTCAAGTGCTGCTTACTGGCCCATCAAATGCAAACCACTAACATCCGTAACACATACTCCCTTGAAACAACTGAACTTTTACACAACTTAAGAGTATTTGAGGCGGTATTGGTAATGAGAACACAGTTCGTTAGCGGAAAGCAAAGAAGTTGGAGTAAGTGTCAGGGGTGAATTTGATTTCCCTACATTTCCTTTGACGATGAGAGAGGTTCACACACAAATTCTTAGACTCTGTCAGGATATTTCAATGATCTAAGCATCTACCTAGGAAAAGGTCGACGATGAATCTTGATGCATCCCCACAGTGTAGACTCCAAAGTGGATCGAAGTGCAGGCATATACCTGCAATGTGTCAACGCACAATGACATTGAAAGAAAGCAATAGGCCCAGCCTCTCCTTCAGCTCAATTATGAGAGGAAGGGAGAGAGTGCGCGAGTCAAGTTCTTCGAAGCAATCAACATCGTGGCCTTTGCATCAATCCAATTCACCGGTCGGATGCAGTGATTAGGAGGCCCAGTTGACCATTGGAGATGCCGATGAGCATGGTTGGATGGCGTGCGATGACGGAGCCAAACCTCGCCTTCGCTGACATGCTGCAACTGCTGCCAGTTTTCACCTAGCTCAGCGTAAATCTGGTCCCACTGGTCAGGTACACACATGCTTGTCAGCACCTACACTAAATGGGCTGCCCTCGTCCCACTGGTCCATAACTCCTAACCTATTACTCTCTGCATCTCCTTAGTCACTCCAATGCAACCATCCATTTCTTTTGCGTAAAGGAGGAGAGAAGAACCTATTTACAATACAAGACCCACACAAATACGACAGAAATAAGAAAAGACGGGATTCGGACAAGAAGGAAACGCTTTGTAACACCGTAAGAGCGTGCGAACGTGGAGGAGGCACAGTTAGGGATGCTGCAAAACGCCATGTAAACAATATCCCGAGTCCTTATTTTCTGCGAGAATGAGGAGATTATGGACGCGGACGGTGATGCTTAACTTTGAAGATGACCTGCAACTCGGTGGTCCCTGTTTGCAGCAAAACTTGGCGGGGCTTGATAGCAAACCACCGCCTCCCCAGCTATGCACAATTAAGTACAATCTGTTCTGCCTAAAGGAAGCTGGTCCTACTCACTCCCCTCTCCACCAATAATTGGTAGCTGAGCTGGTCAGCTTATAGCACGCAGATTCAACAGAGCAAAACTGTGAACTACAACAGCCGAATTACAGTGCAAGAAACGCTCCTCCTAAATAAAGCACTTGCTCCAAACTTGGTGCTCTCATACGAAACCGAGTATGACACAACTAGTGATTCGCAAATGGAACAAGTTGCATGCATGAAGACTCGATGCTGCCTCGCTTCCTCCTCCCATCCACATGTGGTCAAGGCAAGATTGGAGTGTGGATTTGAAGAAAACAATCTGCGTTCTGCTGTGTTTGCACTTCTCACTCCTACCCACTGGCATTCCACTTTTGTAAGTAATTGGCAGCGAAGATGGTCAGTCCTCATCCCACTAGTGCATAAACTACGCAAGTTTGGAAATGTAGGTTCGAAGGTGGTAAGCTCACATGCTTCAAAATGGCTAGAAGGGTTGGGCATTGTGGTGTAGTTAGCGGCATTCTATGCAACTTTGTTGAACAATTGGTACCCAGTGTCCTGAGTGCTGTGCCTCATTTAACAGCCTTGTCTAATCTAGGAAGTTATAACTGAATCTGTTCAAAACTTGGATAGGCTTGAGCATTTTGCATCATCTTGACACACCAGACACTTTCTATAGCAGTTGGTTGATAGCTGGTTTTACTGTGCATCTCTACCCCCTAGCCAGGCACCTATTTCCTGCTCATCGTAATCCTTGCCAATGCGTGCTTCCGTTCCAGCATCGTCGTCACTGCATTTGCCCAACATGGACGTGCCGTTCTGTTGCGTATGCTGTGATGATTTGTCGGATGTGTTTTGCCCACCCTCAAGTCTGCACTTCATTTTACCAATTAAAAAAGGAGAAGAGCGACTTCCAACTCGAAGAGGGAGGTATCGTTGAAGAATGCTTCCTGCTCAAAATCAATTGCAAAACTTATTCCAAATGGAGTGCTTGGAAAACCCCAAACCTCCTTTTGCGTGCGATGCCTCGACCTCCCCATTCACTCCACATGCAAATTAATGCCTTCCATCAATTTGTGCTACACTTCTCCCTCCTTCGTGGCTAGCGCAGCCATTTCGACATGGGAACGCACATTGCTACTTTCATCACTTACTTAGAAGTAAATGCAAAACTGATTTACATTCGTGTACACGAAAAACGAGAGGTGGGAGCAACAGAAGCACAACACTCATTCCATTTCTAACGATGTTGAGCCAGACGCTGGACTTTATTGAGTTGGACTCCGTATTATGCGCAGTCCTGCCAGACGCGCAGACGCTTTCGTTTGGCCTTTCGCTTAGCATTTCGATAGGCTTTAGCGCTGCCAGCCTCTGCACTGACAACTGCCAGTTTCCACCGCAAGCACCACGCCAATCCTTCCCGCAACAGCCTGAGTGCAATGCTACCACTCGAGTGCAGAACGCTGCCCACGAAGCAGTTACCGCTCACGCCCTCCAGCCTGATAGCCCTCGCCAGATGATCCCAGGGCGGTTGGAATATAAGAGAGAAATAATTCCAACTCTCAGAACCTTACTTATCTTTTCGTGAGTAGGAGTCTTGCCCAAGTACGGCGCGGTATCAGTCGGACCGTGACCGAAACGAATCCAACAATGCGAATCCTCNGCCATGCACTTGGAAGAAGGCGATGGGATCTGCAATGCGCCAGCAAATGTGTCGAGGCGCACCAACCACGGAGTGAGACCAAATGCCTAATTGGTGTGCTTTAGCCTTCGTTTCCAGCTTGATGAGGGTTCGCATGGCTGGATTCCTTTCCATCGCGGCCTGGCTGATGCCGCGCCTTACCTGGGCAAGGCCCCTACACACAAGGAGATAGGCAAGATTCTCGGCGTTAGAACCATCTCCCAAGTATATCCAGCCATATGCGCGTCCACCACCTATCTCCTTCACGACGGTGTAGTATACCACCTTCCCAATCACCGTAGAGCGCACGAATTCGCGCGCCATCCAGCCAAAGGGCTCGTCTAGCGTGGGCTGTCTCGAGACGCTAGCCCTCTTTGCCACCTTCGGACAGACGATGTGTGCCAGCAGGATTGTACGCGTAGAGGGTGGGCCATCCTGTGCACGATCGCGGATGACAATGGTGTCGCCGGAGATAACCTGCAATATGGAACGACTTTCTCACTAACTCGTATAGCAAGGGTCATTTGGCAAGACATGAGCATTACGTCATGCAGCATGAGGTCACAGCAGCCGCATGGATTATTTGAGGGTAGGAGAATAGGGGAGGTCAAGACATAAGCGTTACGTCACGCAGCATATGTAATACTTTGTTTGTTCGAACTGTCGGATTCGATCACTTGGACGGCCATACTGTACTAGCCATTTGGCCAGCCTCCGGTCCGCGCCAACAGCCCCCAAGCCCTCTATTTCCAGACTATATATTCTGCCCCAGTAATACGCCTTCTTTTACCCTTAAAAGGAGTCTTGAGACGCTACATTAGTGGCAGCGGAAAGCGGACCCGACTTGGATGGATTTTATTCTGCTCCATGCCGCTTCTAGCAAACTATGGCGGTGTAAAAGAAGTGCATGTGCTACGGATGGGAGAATTCATCACATTCCATAACAGGGGGTCGAGATCGATGTTCATCTTCGGCACCTCCCTCACCCTCGTGTTCGACAGGGCAGATATTAACAGCTGAAGCGACACTAGCCGTGAGCTTTAAGTCCAGTGCACCTGCCAAGGAGGACCAGCGACGTTGTGGTCAAGCATCCCTTATAAGCTCTCTCTTCTGTTCTTGGGAAACTTGCCTCCCTTCGCCAAAATATGTATCTACAGATGTAGAATGTGCAGGACGCCACTTCATAGCATCGTTTTATGCTTTGTACACTTAAACCACGTGCATCCTGTTCCTATGAGGCCCGATTGCCCCATTTGCTCAGCCTTCTACGACACCCTCGCGTTTGTTCCACGGCATCAGAGAAGCTCGGAATCACAACTTGTGTTGTGTGTGTCTCCATTCGTGCAAAACTTGGATTTGTATCCCCATCTTTCATTGGGCCGCATTATTGTGGGAGAGGAGAACTAAGATATGCGCATTTGCTGCACCGAGTGCTACGCAGAATTGATGGCACTGCAAGAAGACATGCGCTCGAATCTCGATGGCTTGCACTGTTAGCTTGTGGGTGCTTATCACAGCACTAATTGCGTTTTGATGGTTGACACGGCAGGCTGACCAAGGGGAGCGTCGAGGACGACGCTCGAAAGAAGAGAGGGGCTGTGTGATATTTTGTTTCTTCGAACTGCCAGTTTCGATGACTTGGATGGCAATATTGTACTAGTCTGTTGGCCGGCCTCCGGGCCGTGCCAACAGCTCCCAAGCTCTCTGTTTCCAGAATATATATACTGCGCCAGTCTTGGGACACTACAGCATGAGATCACCGCAGCCGCATGACCTACATCAAAACACACAAACAACTCCGGCATACTGGCCAGGAACTCGACAAATCTGGTTTGCGGAACACAATGGCCTGTCTACTGAATCTACCCACGAGGGTTGTGGAGACAAACAGGGAAGTTGAAAGGAACCACATAGTTGACCGCACTGAAGAGGTCTCAAGGCACCGCTAAATCGCTGACTAAATACTCAAAGCTGAATGCTGACAGCAGAGTGGCTTTCATCTACCCGTCCAAAATATTGCCCTTAGCGTCGCAAAGTTCTCTGACTCGACGCGAATGTGGGTTGGAGTGAAAACAACCCAAGAGCACGAAGTATTTAACAACATGACGTACAATGCTGTATAGGTTCTTGGAGTGGTAAACCTGACGGTGCATCATCAAGATAATTACTGTAAGGCCATTGCCAATGTGGCGCAATCAGTCTTGCGACTCCGAAGAGGTCAGTATTTCAGTACTTAATCGGCATGCATGTCCCCTCTGTGGAAAGTATGATCTCCAGAGCGGCACATGCAGCATAAATAGCGCTTCGAGGAGCAATAAATGTGTAGCGAAACGACGCGTGCATGATTTCAAATGCAGAGGAGAACGATAGGTCAGAAAATTCTGTCATACTTACGAATTTCCCGAGTCCACAGACGATAGGTGGTGGGGCCATTGCCATGTTCACGTGAATGCTATTCCACACACAGCTTTGGTAACAGCCAAGATGCAATGCCAGTTCACTAGAACAATGAAAACGTTTTAACAAACGATTATGCATTAAACAAGTTTGTGAGGCGTCTCGTTGCAGGAATGTCAACTGAAATACATAATTGGGTGAGACTTTGAATTTGCGCGAAACTGAATCACCAATTCTCCTTCACTGAATGCACCGCAGTCGGTTCAGCGTCTATTCCTTCCGCCTTATCCTTCTTTGCTTCAACTCTAGCAGACTAGGTAGGCAAGAGGTCTCGGTTGGTAGAAGTGCTAACGCAGTACAGCAATGATGAGAGTGCCCGTTTAAAGTGCGCTTCTCTTTCAAGGGTGACTGGGGTTCGATGAACGCTCGCTTCCCACGATAAAGGCGTTTTCAATCAACCCTGTACCACTTCACATATGCCATTGCCAGCAGGCTTCCCTCTTCCGTCAGTGCGTACACTTCAGCCTCGTATCCGACACGTGGTGTGCCTTTGTACGGGACAACTTCGTTGTGCATAATGACGATTTGTTGAGCATGAGGCTGTGCAGAGTGGAGAAGATGGTTTGTCGGTAAGATGGATTTCTTCACATGGAATGCATCCCACCGAAATTAACTTGTCTATTTGTGCCAGTCCACCTTCACGGTTGGCGAGAGTCTAACTGCATCTCCCTTGGCTTTGAGCATCTGATTTTAAAAATCTCACGATTAGAGGCAACCGAACGTGTCTTATTTCTTCGTGGGTTCTGTCTCGACCAATTCCAGTAGGTGGGTAGTAAGGTACCTCTGACGGCAGTACCTACTTTTTCTCTTGGGTGCCCTGTGGGCGTAGGTTGGAGCAGTGCTGTCACCATGTGGTGGGGTCTTTTGCAGACGCCGCGAGTCGCACGGGTTCAGCAGAAGCAGGTGCGATGGGAGTGAGGGAGGGTCGCCAGCATCTTGTGTTCGTGGCATTTAGCACCCTATTTCCGCCCACTTAGCCGAGGGGATGGCGCGGTTCTCGGACAACTATTTGTACCAGTGATACAGCAGCTACTGGGCGCCCAGCAGACCCAACACACCAGAAACGCATTTCCAGAGGGGTTTCGACTATCCCTGCTGTATTGGTCCGAATGCCTCCCTCGACACTGTCATCTCCTTCGCCGTGCTTGGCAGCAGAATGTGGGGAACCTGTCATATTGCAGAGTCGAGTCGGGATTGGTGCTCTGTGTGCTTCTTCAGTAACACATCTGTGCTCTTAGCCAGTGGGTCACAAGCTGCTGCGCTTCCATTATTAGTATGCAACACCTACACACTTTCTTCACACAGCAGAAAGCGCTACCATCTTTAAACCCGGTCAAAGGGCTAGGCCACAGGGGATAAGCACAGCTTGTGTTTAGTCCTTAGAGACCAACATTTTAGAATGTGAATCATAGAGTAACTCTGGTTTGCCCCACAAGGCGGTTTTGTGGCTTAAGATAAGTGAGTTATTTACTTGTGTGTCGAAGGGATACCCAGATATCGATGTCACAAGTGACGGCACCTTAACCAAAATACAACAGTGGATAACCTGACCCACTCCTCGCTTGCGTTGATCAACAAGCAAATTGATCATTACGTTTGCAGGTCCATCCAATCAACCATCTTCTTCTAAAGTGTTGCCGACTTTTAATTTACTAATGATTTTAAATTTCCCAAAGTACACAGCATTGTGAAGGCATCATCACGGCCTGCCGAGTCAATTAACAAGTGGAACTTTAAAGGAGATCACTACTTCGAAACTTGCAATGTTATGAAGATCAGTGCTTTGGAATTGCAGTCAGTTGGAGCGAAGTTCGCAGTGAATTGTAGATCAAAACCTCGAAATTGCAGTTAGTGCTTGCGGAAATCGCAGTGTAAGGCATTCATCCATTTATTTTCAAAAAGTTGAGGTTGACTTGGTTGGAAAACGTTGAGAAATGCAAAATTGCTTTAAGGGACATTTTAGAAGCGAATAAGTATACGGGCGGCAACTGTTGTTGGACTGCTTGGGCTTTCGTTTGCACACCACAATTGTTATTATAGTGGCTTTGAGTTGTGTTACGAAATGAATTTCAAGATATGCTAAACGTTATTAATGACGGATTTCGTGAGAAGAAGTAGAATTACCTCTTTCAAGAATGAAATTTCAGTTTATCTCATCGCATAATGGTACGGAAGACAACAAGTAAAAGCAAATAGCATTGCACCTACTAAAAAGCCAAGTTTTCGGCTAAAGCAAGCGAGATAGTGTCAAGCTGAACAATGGCGAGCCTGACGATGCAAACGCTGTAGCGTAGGACTCAACACCTCTCATAAACTCACGTAAAGATTATTTTTTATGCTTTATGATGTACTTGGTGGTAATGATGTCAAATAGAGACCATTTAAATGGGATCTGCTTTATCTGCAGATTCTGTCATAGAAAATAATTGTCAAAGATGAAGCGAGCGTCTGCAGAAGCACTGTCTAATATGCTTGTAGTCAAGGTCTATCTGACAGAAAAGTCCATGCTGACGCTCTAGTAATTGCATTCCTTAAAAATGGCATCAAATTGGTTGTTTGTCTTGGCCGTTCCAAGTGCTGCTCAAGAAATGGAAAATGCTATTATCCTTTACCACCTTTGATGTTTTAAGTGCGAGCAGTTTCTTATGAGGCATAGGTTGGTGCAAATTCGGTCGTCAAAAGCTGTTAAGGATCACATGTCGCACGCATGTGACTGGTCACGTAAATAGTTGCAATGGGGAGCGTGGGATATTTCATGGCAAAACAACTTAAAATAGAACGATGTTTAAAAGCATTTGAAGACTAAAAAGAACCACCTAGATAAGACAGTGAATCCACTCTAAAATTATGCCTATTCAAAGGCGAATATGGCCGAATCGCAACGCTGAAAGCTATTAAAATGTAAAAAGGGGGCGATGGAGTGCTTGCCTCCTACCCTACTGGTAAACAGTGGCTTTCGTCCTCATTAGTGCCATCCCTTTCACCACTGCTACCCTCAGTGCCATCTTTGTTAACATTCCATTCAGGTTAGCGGTGGTCGTCGAGTATGATTCTCTTACACCCTTCTAGGCTGCACACACCGTCTCTCATATCCATATTTCCAAACCGTTTTCTCTCACTTCTTCTACAGATTGCTTCTAGCATTCTCACACTCACTTAGGCAGTCTTTCTATAAAAAACGATGTCCAGATCAGTTTGAGTGAACAAAACTTGTTAAAGTATAAAAGGGATGCTTTAGACACGGGAGGGTTGCCATTGCCAATTTATCCACTACGTCGTGTCTGCTAGCTACTCATTAAGTGCGAGTAGCGTAAGCTTAGTGGTCGCAGTCCTCATGGAAATTGGTGTTTGGTATGGTAACAAACACTCCAAGTTATCTTTCGGTCTACGCATTCACCAAACTACATCTCTACCTACCTACCCACCTACCCACCTATCCAACAGGATTCCCCTAAAATTATTAGCAACCCTAGGCAAATATTTAATGTGGACATCGAGCGCTACGAGGCATGCCACGATCTCCACTTCATCTCCACCCTCTCTAATGATTTGTTTTTCAAATGCTAATTATTGCCCTAGCTAAAAAAAACAATGAGTAGTTTATGTTTATGGCTTAGGTCCCAAATGACGAAATAATAATGTGATAATACAAAGGAGGTAATGATCAGCTGGAAAAGGAACCATAGAACAATGAATCTCATGGGTTAACACATGATGAATGCTATAATCAATCCTTCATACGCCATTTTTGCATTCGATCCAAGAAAACCAGAAATGGACTTGGTCGAGAAATCTCAAAGAGGCAAAACTGTTTTAAGGCACGTTTTACAATCGAGTATGTGAACGTACAGAAACTGATGCTTGATTGTTTGAGCTTCCGTTCACCCACTCTGACCAGAATTATTATGGCATATTTGGGTCGTGTTGTTAAATTAATCACATGAGCTCCTTTTTAAACGGCCCTTCGTGAGTGCGCAAACTGCCAAGCAGAATGATGCGCCATTCGTAATAAACTCTCGTCAGTGTGCGAGTTTATTCTATTTGCACAGGTCTCCAAGTCACAACTTCTCATCCGCTTCGTCTATTCGTTTATGACGCAGACCATTGTGAGCTAAGCTGTGCTAATAATATCAGACCTGACTGCAAAGTCTACATCAACATACAAGCACCTGAGTATGCACATAGATCGGACCATACTGCCAGTTCTCAAGGCATTTTCTTTTGAGTAACGCAAAGTTTGACAAGGAAAACGTCGGGGAAGGCAGAAGCGTCGGGAAGATGAGAGACAGTATAAACAAACATGGAGGTGGTTGGGAGTTATTGGGTGGGTTGATGTGCTTCACTTGAAGCAAGTAGATGGATGAAGACGAAGAGACGTATGACATTGGTCACCCCATTCTTTCACCCATTCAATGTGTCTCAACATTACGCGATTTTGTTATTATGCGACGTAATGATTTGCCATGGCTCGCAAAAGACAATTCCTGACTCTCATCTCACACCTCATGCACAACGCCTTTCAATCTAACAGCAGTATCAGCTTAATAAACCAGGTCCTTTCTATTTTAACAAATTAGGTAGGATCCACCAAGGAACCTACTGTAACCAGCAGCACTTAACGCTAATCCAGAAATGATAGACAGAATAGTGGTTGCGTATTTTATGAAAAAACATTGAATTTAATTTCTAGTTAGGAGTGTCACCTTGATGTGTCTATGTCTGGCTTAGGTTATCCTGACCGAGTTTAATGGCAAACTTGCCATTACCGATACGAGTGCTTGCGTAGGAAAGACAAATTCTGGAAACTTTGGGTAAGATTACACATTCAAACACAAAATCCTTAGCAGAGGCATTGGAATCTGTACTGATATTCCCGTGACTGGTGAGTTTGGTGTGGAATTCCACTTGGCCTGCCTTGTAATGAGTAGGCTGAAATGAATCCTTATTTGCGTGACCCCTATGCCATTCGGCAATGGAATGAGGAACTGTTAAATAGTGGCGCGAGATTCGTTTTTTGCTTAAAGGAAATGGCGTTTTCAATGACTAGAGTCAAGTGGATTTTAAGATAGTTACCCATTGCTAAATCGTCTGCTGTACTCGCATGAAATTCGAAGTAAGGTGGTCGTCCAGAAAATCTCTTCGGCAAATTTGTAGGTCCATACCAAAGCACGAATGACTTAATGAGGAAGTGTATCAAAAAAAGGCGCATAATTGAATGAGTGGCTAAGTAGGTAAACAAAATATTCATTTCGCCCTCATGTACAGAGTCACTGCAAGGCAAAAGAAGTAACGACCCTCTCTGGGTTGGGGTTGGGACTGGGTAATCCAAATAAGGTAAACTGGTTTCCGTGTTTTGTCGCCTCATGCTTTCTGGGGAGCAGTGACAGAATGACTATTAAATTTGTAAATTTGCCATCCTGTCTTTGAAATTCCTGTGCTCACGAACCGTCTTTCTTCGCTGCCATAATAGGGCTGCACATACGCTCCACTTTTATGAGCATTTCGTCGTAGACCTCCCTTGTGGCCAATTGATCGGTTTCCACCCACTTAAGCACGCTCGC
Source organism: Taenia saginata (assembly GCA_001693075.2). Taxonomy (NCBI): domain Eukaryota; kingdom Metazoa; phylum Platyhelminthes; class Cestoda; order Cyclophyllidea; family Taeniidae; genus Taenia; species Taenia saginata. The sequence continues at coordinate 218,421 of LWMK02000109.1, forward strand.
ACACATCTCAAGTGCACTTTCACGCTGCTCCTCCGACGTCTTTTGCCTTATCTCGTCGTCCTTTATTTTCGATTGCATAGTAAAGATGTAGCTTTCCAGCTTATTCCTCGCTGCCATCTTACTTCGCTGCTCCTCATTTCCCTGCTTCAATTTCTCAGAGTCGTTTATCATTTGCTCGATTTCCTCCTTCGACAGACGACCCACTTCCTTCATTTGGACGTTTTTATACCACCATGCCGACTTGTTTGTCGCTGACACATTGAGAATGCCATTTTCGTCAATAGCATAGGAAACTTCTATCCGAATAGATTCACGCGAGGAAGATGGGATACCTAACAAGTAAAACTCGCCGACCAATTTGTAGTCATTTGTCAACGCATGTCCACTTCCATACAACCGTAGCAAAATATCCTCCTGATTGTCAAAACATGTAATGGGGATTGCTGCCTTCTTCGTCGGCATAATCGTGTTGTGCTCTATCAGCGTTGTTCCCAAACCGCCTGGATTTGCCAAATGGAGTGATATCGGCGCTACTTCCAGAATATTTAGCGACTGTTTATTGGTCATGTCAGACGCTAGCAACGCCGCACCATAAGCTGCTGCCTCGTCCAGGTTGATGGACTTGATAAACTTACTCCTACTGAAGACGTTCTGCAGTAATTGCTGCACCTTCAATACACGCGTTGATCCACCCACCAGTAATGTCTCGTGAACATCGGCCTTGTCCAACTTTGCGTCTCTCAACGCCTTGTCTACAATGGCTAGCATTTTATCGAAGAGGTCAGAGCACATTTGCTCAAAATCGTGCCGTGAGATGGATACAGAGAAGTCTATATCCTCATACAACGAATCGACATCGATGCTTGTGCTTTCAAGCAAACTCAACGTTCTCTTTGCATTCTCACACACCTTTCTCAGACGACTGATGGCTATTGCGTTGGTAGTCAGGTCTACTCCTCCGTGTTCTTGTTTAAACGTCTCCACACAGTAATCCACCAGTCGAGAATCGAAGTCACCACCACCCAGGTTCGTGTCACCACCGACAGCCTTCACCTCAAATTTTTCATTCTCTATGGATATGACAGACACGTCGAAGGTGCCGCCACCCAAATCGAAGACGAGTACGTTGCGTTGACTGTCGATCCTCTTGTCCAGACCGTAGGCAAGAGCAGCTGCCATTGGCTCACTGATGATGCGCATCACATTCAAGCCCGCTATTTTGCCAGCATCAATCGTCGCCTTGCGTTGACTGTCATTGAAACATGCCGGTACTGTAATAACTGCGTTTGTCACCTCCTCGCCCAAGTAAGCCTCCGCTGTCTTCTTCATCTCAAGCAGCACCATAGCCAAGATCTCCTCAGCAGTGAACTGTTTTGTCTTACCACACCAGTTTACTTCAACCTTCGGCTTCCCATTCGAGTTTATCACCTTGAATGGCCAGCGCATCACATTACCCTGCACGGTCGCATCGCTGAAGCGACGTCCGATCAGACGCTTCACCTCATACACCGTATTCGTAGGGTTCGTTTCTGCCTTATTCCTTGCGGCAACACCGGAGAGGTATTCTTTGTTCGTAAAGGAGACTACACTTGGTATTTTGCGATAACCCTGAGTACTGGCAACAATTTCGACCTTGCCATCACGAGAAACGCCAACACACGAGAAGGTAGTTCCCAAATCAATTCCAATAGCTGAACCCGCTGGCCGACTTTCGTGGGATGTGATGATGCCCATGTGTGTGGTCTGATAATGGTGATCCTTACAACCACGCAGCCCTTATATCAAGAGCTCTTGAAGCCTGAATGATTTTACGAAGTGCGCTAAGCACTGGAATGCTCTTAGCCAACCAGGAACTGCCATTATTCAATGCTTCCATTGGGTGACACCTGCACACACGAGTGTAATGATGCACAGTGTGGACTCTGATGTGAAATACACGCTTAAGTGGGTATCTCAGTGTTAAATTTTGATGGTAGAAATGAAGGCGTGCAGAAGCGAAGACTTGTTGACTAATGGTTGGTAAAATCTCAATGTCAATGTGATTCCATGCAATGACTTTGGAGGGTTTGATCAAAGTGCTACGACTATCCACATAGTCATAGGTCTCTCTAGCGTGAAAGAGCAGAGTACGGAAGCAGAACAAATGAGTCGTTCCACTGCACTGCTCTGGCATCAATTATCATGCTCCACATTTTCGTTGTAGGTGTGCATGCTCGCGAATGTCTTGGATGTAATCATCTGGTTTTCCACTTATCACATGATGTTATTTACTCCGTGTATGTTGAGTATTATGGCTACACTTAGGGATGTCTTCCTAGAAATTAGTCAAAGATAGTTATTAGTCTACTTTGCTTGCGAAGTTAGTGCTTGTTGCGGAGATATTTCAAAGGCCGAAGTGTTAACTGCAAGCTTCAAAGTGAAAGTGCCGTTGTGTAAAAACTGTGCATGCAAAGTTGAGACCTTTGCTGTCACTTCGGGTATATGAAGTGCACATTGCATAATTTTAGGACAGAAAGAGTGGTTGTTCTGAGTTGCAAGCTTCTTTTAGCACCATAGCTCACCTTCTTGGCTTCATTTTGATGTGACTCCCTCCATCAAGTTCATAACGATGAACTACTGCTTTTCAAATGAAAATAATCCCTTTCGCTTTTATAAAACGCGTCACAGCGACGACCTTAAGCGGCTTCTTTCAAAATGATAATCTTATTCTGTGAGTAAAATAATCGCCAATTCTATAGTGTAAGGTAGTGTGCTGAAGAGTGCACCATGCGAGACCATAGTGGCATTTACACCTACATCGCGTGTGAGAACAGGTTACCATCGTCGTGCCAAGTAGGCCTCGATAAGCGCATCTCTTATTCATAAATATTACACCACCATTGGATTTCAGTTGAGTCCACTTCTAAGTGCTGCACATTTGTGGCAATAGTTCTACAACACATTCGTGGCATGAAAATGTGCCTCCACTTGTGTAGAACAGTACTCCGAAATCGCAGTCAGTGACAGCGAAATCCGCACTGTTATGAAGATCAGTACATTGGAATTGCAGTCAGTTAGAGCGAACTTCGCAGTGATTTCAAGATCAAACCCCCGAAGTTGCAGTTAGTAAGTGCGGAAACAGCAGTGTGATGTAGATGGATTGCTTGAAATTGCAGTCAGTGAGGTCGAAATGCGCAATGTAGTGTGGATCATTAGTCTAGCCCACCTTTTAATGACGCAGCAGATGGCAAATCCAAAAAAGTGCAGCAACAACAAGGGAGCAAAGTTGTGTGGGGAGGACATGAGACACAACACCTCGCATAAACAAAAGAGTAGCATGACCAACAGCCACATTCTCCCTTGCCACTGCTGCCACAGTCGGCACGAAGAAATGGCTGTTTGGTGACGGTCTTGACGTGGCAGGCAAAAACTACTCTAAGGAGAGGTGGGGAAGAGAGGGAGGGGATGAGATGGGGGGAGAGAGCGGTGGAACGGAGAAGGAATGAAGAGAGAGAAGAAGGGACCCACAGTGACTGACGGTGGTGCCGATGGCAGAGGCAGTATTATCGACTCCGGCGAAATAATGGAGTGTTTGTAGGTACATTGACTTCTCAAGCGAGAACTAAAAGGGGGAAAGTAGAGAAAGTGAAGGAGGTAAATGCACAATAGATATACACTATGCATTATAAAGGGAATGCATGAGTAACATAATGCTTAAAAAGTGTGAATGCTCTGGAATCACCTAGGAGTCAAAAACTGTAATAGTTGACCTTAGTGAAGATTCGAGTTCGCTTCAATCCCGACTTGCCTTCCGAAAGAAAGTAGACCAGGCTTGGACTTTAGTAGGTAACTTGTAATCGAAACGAACTTCGCTCCTCATTAAGTCAATTGTTAAGTTTTCAACTCCTTCAATAATCTAGAGCTATGCAAGCTTTTCAATTATTGCGCTGCTTATGAATTCCCCTTTTATTATATGTTCGCTTTATGAATTTCGTGAAATTATGAAGTTTGTTGTTCGTTTTCGGTTTTAATGAATCAGCAAATTTTTTTCTAATTTGTAATATCTTTGTCATCTTCTTAAATACAATTTTTAAATATGGTCGTCTTTGTTTATTTGAGTCGTCTGGCGTTTTTGTGGATGCTGCGATAACTGGTTTTGTAAATGTTGAGTACGCAACTGTACGGACAGCGTGAGTTTATGACCATCTAAAACTTTAACTAATGATTAGTACATGTGTGATGCTGTCTTTTGTGTTGATTCTAACTAATGCTTGCAGTTGCATTAATCCATTCATGTGCGCACTTTGCCCATGACTTGTTCTCTGTGTACTCATTTCATTTACTGCACGCTTTTCCTATTACAGTAAATTGAGCTGCATTGCTAATGGTGAGCACGAAAATTTTTACCTTCGTCCTCATTTTCTGTCATTTCCTTGTTCTTCAATTTTTTTCAATTTGGTGTCGTTATCCGCATATTTTCGTTTCCTTTCTACTTAATTTCAGTCGCTTTGATGCGTTGGGCTTTTTTGGTATGCCGCACGTCTGTTTGCCGGTGTTGTGGTTTCACGGTTTGTTATGTCTGCGGTATGGATTTTGTTTGGCCCTATTCTGTTTGTTTAAAGACAGGAAAACCATCACCAGACTTAGTGCGTTTTGATTGTTTCGCTGCATCGCAAAGAGCTTGCCTTCATTGCCAACGACCGCCAGAAAAGACTACTTTGGTTGAGATTGCAATTTGAATGCGGTTTTATAATCTGTCAATTTTGCCCATTTGTCAGGCTTTTTCCATCTTTTTTTGCTTCTCTGCTTGTTCCAATTGCCAATTTAGAACGATGTCGTTTCCGCCATTTTACACCACCTCCTTCCATCCATTTGCACTCATCTGGAAGTCAGGCTATCCCAAAGCTCGTGTCTGCAGTGATGTCTCCTCTCACTCCCACAACTGCACATTCGGAATCGGAGGACTTCAAAGCAAGACGAGGTGATTGAGCTTCTGCTGGAACCTAATGAACTTCATATCAATTGCTTCTGTCGTGTTCTCCTCCACTTCTACCACATGGTCATCTATTGGAACTGCCTAGTGACAGACTCCTCTGCTTCTTTGGCAAAGTGCATGTCAATGGCAGCCTGGTAATGACGTTGACGAGCCTTCCACAACCAGGAGTTGCAGAGGGTGGTGGTGTCGGCGGCTGACCATTTCAACACACAGAAGTACTGTGGTTGGTGCCAAGGCTAGCCAGCAAATGTAGCACCCTGTGCTTTTCATTGATGTCTTCATGCTTATCACAAAGCGCTCTGTGAGCAACAAATCAACCTCGCCGTGCTTTGGGCCCACAAAGCCTTGAGCAACGTGTGGAGCCAAGTAAGTGATAGGCTGCCATCCTCTCTCCATCCATCACATTCAACCTCACCCGCCACAACCCCTCCACTTCTCCTTCTCCTCCTTCTACTCCAAGTGCCGAGTGCTGAGTGGTTTCGCATGGAGCAACCAAATGTCAGTCGGCACCTCACACGCTTCACATCATCACTGCAAGGCCGCCGCCACCACCATCACTGAGGCGCAGATGGGCGAAGTTGTGATGCAGTGAGACACTAAGTCAGTGAGTGAGTTTTGAGATGCCTGCTTCGGTTGTGGCAACAACACTTGCTTCCACTTACTCTCTTGCCTGCCTGCCTGCCTGCCTGCATGCTTTGCACTTACAGCGTGACAGTGACAAGACGGCGGACTTTCAAGCGGTGAAGCGATCGATTAAGTCAACTTATCAGGTCACATTTCCGACCCAAGCGCTGCGAATATAACAGCTACTCTGACGCGATCTGCTGCTGTCTTTCTGTTCAACTAACATACACTTGCCCTTTTTGGTTGCTTTCCATTCCAAAACTAAACCAGGCTCATTCTCTATCCCCCTTGCTACCTTCCCTTTCATTATCGTTAGTCCTGCGTCCGCTCCCTTATTCATCAAAGAGGGCTCAATTAATCGTTCTAACTTATCAAAGAGGTTTCTATGCTTTCCATCTAAACAATAGCCTCGACTTCATCATGCCTCATTTCTCATTTCACCTTCCCGTCACGTACATGTGGGGCAAGCACACACACACACACATTTGTCAACTACTGTTCTCCTTTATCCACTCATTCTGTAGCCAGCTTTTGTGTTCCTCACCTCCATTCTGCGCCCAAAATGATTAGCGGCCGCCAAGTTGACGTCCAGCCAAAGTAGACGCGTGATGAGTGGAGAAGACACTGACGGAGGAGGAGGGAATGCTTGCTTTTCACCACGTCAGAGCAAGCCAAGTCGGTGAGATTGTCCTTCTGCTTAGTGCAGTATTTCCACTATGAGGAGGAGGAGGAGGAGAGGGAGGAGGAGGAGGAGGGTATTAGGGACACTTTGGTGGTTGTTGTGTCAGCTGTTGATGAGCCTGCTTGCACAGTCAGCGGTTAGCGCAGCAGGAGGAGGAGAGAGATTATGATGACCTTTGCTTTTACCAAGTGCTAGTGACCTTCTCCGCTTTTCTACTCCGAGCTCTCCCATCTGCCTATTGACTGCTGGTAGACGTCCTTCCCTTCTCTCCCACTTCCTTTACTCCCGCCTAGTCCCCTCTCACTCTCTTTTTTAATTCCCTTCCCTCCAAATACTTCTTCATTGCACAATGTCTACCTCAATTCCGGTGCACTCATTTATTCATAAATTTTTTCCATCATGCATTACCTCCTTCCTTCCTTCCTTCCTTCCTTATTTCTCCACTTCCTGCTTCCACCCTTTTCTTCATTTTACACTCATTACAGGCATCTTCTTTTTTCCTTTCATTTTTATTATCATATGCGCTTTACTGGTAGTGGAAGAGACCCATTTACTTCAACACGAAGCCACGCTTTCACTTTAGTCGCCTTCCTCCTTTACTTACATTACTATTTTTTCGTCTTCCAAAAGCGTTATTAAAAACAGACTTGAACAATTGTAAGGGTCAAATATCCCTCACTGAAGCCATATCGTTGGCTTCAACAGTTCATGTCTCACCATTATCTTTTCTCACCATCACTCACATGTAACAAGTATTTACTCACATTTCTTCGCCACTGGTGCTACTTACATAAAGCTAGTAGACTTCCTTCCCTCTTTCTCTCTCTCTCTCACTCTTTAACCAATCCACTTATTAATAAATAACCTCCTCTTCCTCCTCCTCCTCCTCCTCCTCCTCCTCCTTTTCCTCCCTTACTCGATCCATCCCAACAGTTGAGGAGCATCAGGTCCCACGTTCCTTGCTTAATTTGCCTACGTTCAATCACTCGTTCCCTCTTTCCTTCCTTCTTTCTGTCCATCTTTCCTTACACCTTTCATTTCCGCCACCGCCACAACTACTTATGTGCCATTGGTTCTAGATTGCCCACTACCCAACCTCGAATACCCATACGTCATTCCACCGTTCCCTCTCTCTATCCCTCTCTCCTTCTCAATTCCTTTTTTTCTTTTCTCTTTCATTTAATCAGTCTGTTTTCTTCTCCAAACACATGCCAATAGACAAGCGTTTACGTCACTACCGCTGCGTCCATCCATTTAGTCAATCTTCCCTCCTTCCTTCCTATCTTTCTTTTCTTCTTCTACTCTTTGCTTCTTTCAGTCCTTCATTCATTCATTCATTCATTCATTCATTGCGGGTGTCCTGTCTTCTTTTCTACTTCTGTATCTACATACGATTTGCTGGCAGAAAATGACTTCCCTCCCCCTTCTCTTGCATTGTTGCTGTTGTGCCCCATCCCGCGCCAAATTTTTCTGCTTTCGATAATTACAACTGAACAAATCAGACAATTGTAAAGAAGAGTTAAGCACTTTCAACTTCATCGACAACTTGTGCCCCATCAAGCGTTATTCCAATACACCTCATTTCATCCCCACCGTCGCCACTTGTATGTGATATGCTTTCCCTCAAATTCTCACCACTGCCCCTTTACACTACTACTGCTGTTAATTAAAGTGCAATATCAACGCTCATTCCCCCCTCCTCCCCCCTCCCTTCCTCCATTCCGTCCTCTCCACCACCCTGCATCACCAACAACCACTCAATCCCACCACATTCCTTGCCTCCTCCCTCCTCTCTTCCCCTTCATTCGCAAGCACTCGTCTTTTCTTCCACCGCATCCTCTCTTTCTGTCTATTTATTTTCCTCCTTCCGCCTTCCCTCACTCAGACCTCTTTTTCTTTCTCTCTTTCCTTCCTCTCCACCACCCTGCACCGCCAACCATCACTCCATGCAAGATTCTTTCTCTTCACTCTCTTTCCCTCCTCTTCCATTGGTCAATGTAGCGCTCAATTTCCTTCCCTCCCCTTCTCTCCTTCCCTCTTCCATTCATTCATCCATTCATTCCTTGCTGGTGTTCCGTTTTCTCCTCCACTCATTTGTTCACCTTTCTTCGACTTCCATTATTTGGATTAATCTTTTAAATGTAGAACAACCATCTGTTCAAACGACTACTTCTCTCTTCTTCACTTTTCCCTTACAATTTTCGCATTCCATCATACCGTCACACATACATGACATACACGTGTGCTGTCACTTTAACTTTTCCCTCCCCTCTGCCACTCCCTTATTTCCCTACCACCGCTATTTTAATTAGGTCTCATACACCACCAACACCACCACAACCAACAAGACTACTTAATAGGCTGCCAGTAGGTGCCCCTCCCATCCACCTCTATAATTCACACTTACTTCCCTCCTTTCACCTACCCACCCACTCACTCACCTACTCCCTCTCCTTGGACGCCGCTCTCATCTAACAAATGCTAACTTCACTTCACTTCACTTCACTTCTTTCCTTTCCCTCCTTCTCTTCTTCCTTCCCTACTTCTGTCTCAGAAAATACCTCTTATTTGATAAGTGCTAGCTTTGCTTCCACCGCAATCGCTCATGCATTCTCTCCATCTTTCTTTCATTCCTCCCCATTTCAGCATTGACCGCAGGCATCTTCTTTCCTCTTTTTCATTTCCATTCCCCACACGATTTACTAACAGTAAAAGACACCCTTCCATTTAAACGCAAAGCTACGCTCTCTCTCTAGACGCATCCCTCCTTCTCTTTCCTTATTGTTGTTGTGCTCCGCCTCTCTTTCCGCCCCGCCGCACCCCTTTCCCCCAAATCCCTCTTTTCAGCAGTTCAACTTAAATAATTGATCATGGAAAAGGATTCTATCTTTCATCTTTCCTTCACACATGTGACACACACACACACACACGCACACACACATTCATTTACCACTTTTCACCCTCTCTCCACTCATGCTGCAGTCAGTTTTTGTGACCTCTTTCTCAATTCTGCTTACTTCCTTACTTCATCCAAGAAATGCTGCGTGCGGTCTGACAGTCCCTGGCATTCTACCTGTAATACCCTTTGCTGTTGATGTTGTTGTTGTTGTTTGTTTGTTTCCTTCTCGGCATTGCCTGCGGTTGCTTAGTTGACCATATTGTCAACACTGCTGTTTCGGCATGGTACGTGACCCACAGTCCACCCAGGACACTAAACCCAACCTCCTCCTCTTTCAACACTTCCTCAAAGGCCTACACCTCCAATCTCAAACTGTTCGCCCATTTCGCCACACACGATAACTGCTGAGCAGCAATGCAGTGCAGTGGCAATGCAGCATGCACATAGTCCACTCGGTCAGGGTGTCACATCTGCAGTCGCCTCCGCCCTCTGGTGATAGCGGATTCCGTAGGGGTCGGGAGGGCACAGAGCATGTGCTCACCATCATGCGTACCCGTGGCTAGAAATAATGGGAAGGGATACTCACCCAAAAGCAAAAAATGTCCAATGCCTTTCAACAACACAGCCTCAAAACCACGATAGTGAGAAGCAGATTAAGCCTTGACCAGCCGCAAATCTACTGGCACATCGCAAGCACAATTTCATACCGCATGATCTGTAAATGCTGCAATGAGCAGACGCAAGTACGGCACTAACTCATGCGATATCTTCGCTTCCACCACCTCCCACTCCTTCCCCTGCAAAGTAATCACAGCCCCGCAATAAGTCGCTCCACTCAGCGCTCACGCAACATGATAAACCAATGAATCGTATGAAGGCTCATAACAACATAACTTCACATCGGTTTCACCGCATACCATACCACTGCTGTTGTCGATGTTACTGTTCAAGGCCTCAAAACCTGATTACTACCTTAGATTAAACCAAAAAAAACAACAGCAATTAGAACAAGCAAATGTGGTGTAGTTGTATGCCTATGATAACATTTCACTCAAGTTGTACAGCATACACTGTCCCGTAGGGAAGTACTCACCAAACTACTGCTCCCCTCTCTCTTCGCCCTCGCAAGCTCACCCACTCGCTCGCCTACCACCCACACATACGCCGCACCCAGCCTTCCGTCATGTGGGCCCTCCTCCAAGCACACTGCCGCACCGCCTGCCTACGTCCTGCGTCAAGGAATAGTCCATACTGAGAAGGAGTAATAAGGAAACTCCAAAATGCATTTATTTCTCCTCGAGTAATGGCGTTGACACATCAGATAACGCCACCTTCAACGACGAGTTCAAAGGCCCTTCGTGTAGTCCCAGTGACTTCCCACGAATCGGCTCCCACATCAACATCCCCTTGCCACTTCTGCCACCGTCGACAACGATGCCTGTTGTTGCTGTTGGCAGGCAGCCTGATGAATCCAGAATTGACGACGACAACGACGATTTTGGAAGGCCTCTCGCAGCTAGCGTTGCGAACAGTGGCGTAGACGACGAGGCAAGCAGCGCTGCTCAGAGACTGACCATTACAATACAAAATACAGTGCTGATAAGTTTTGCGTACAAAATTGACACCTAGCGCTGCTCGCTCACTCACGTCTCCATGCCTACCGCAAGAAAATACCTCGCAGGAAATGCAAATTCCCTCACGCCGTACTTTGTGCCCGCTACGACTTGGGATCCATGTAAACCCAAGTATTTCGTAAGTTCACCTCCTCGTCCCCCTCCCAACAAATGAGACCTCATTCATCACAGCAGCATTCCCTCCTTTTTCAAATAACCCCACACCTGCCTACCTAACATATCGCCAGGACAACTTCTATTAATCCCCTCCACCCCATTCTTCAGCACAGCTAGAGAATGCGATGAAGTGTTGTCATTTGCACACCAACCGAAACTCCTCCAGTTTTCCCCCGTGAGCCTCATTAACAAAAAGAGAATCCCCATACACAAATGAACATACGTGTACTGGGGCAGGAACGAGTACTATAAATTGCAAATTGACGATCTTGAAAGTATCATTAACATAGATTTATATGCTAGGAAAAAACTAGTAGTCAACAAGACAAGAACTATGCACCTCGAGCTGTCAAGTTAAGCATAAACACACACCCAAATTCACGAAAAGGAAGGAGACAAGGATTTAAAAAAAGCTTTGGGACACTTCCTCTTCTCCTCGCCATCTTTTCAGCGTTGACGCAATCACCAACACAATTCATCACCAGCTTTTCTCAATGCGACGAAGGGCCTGCCCTCACCGGTGCCACACCCCAGTTAGTCTGCTTATTTTGCGGTCATGCCATTGTCACCCAATGCTTGTGCCCAACAGCATCGCAAAATGTAAGGTCACACCTGCACATATATCATCCAACACACCGCTATCGGCCATGCCGACATCCACCCTCGCACAACCGAGACAGATACGCCTCCGCGAATGACTCCACAATCCCACATTGCCTACCACCCCACAGACTCACCAAACACTACTTCACCACCACCGCCACCACGGTACGTTTGCGGAATCTGAAAAGGTGGAAGACCATACGATGGAGAGGCCGATGTGCGGTTGCCCAGTGCGCTGAAATGCTAACACCCACAAACCTAACTACTGACGGGAGAAAACATCCCAAAAAGCAAACATTTAAGACCGCTACAAAGCGCAACCTGCGTAGTGATGCGAAAGCTTCCCACTCACTAGCCACCCTTTCCTCACTTCTGCTGCGCCCACCTCGCCCAGGCACCAACTCATGCCGTCAAAGCTGAACCTACGAGTAAGCAAGCCATGAGACTCCACACAACACGTTTCGCAACGACCACACCAACACAAAAAATAACCGTGGTCTCATGTCAATCACCCTGCATCTATGCGTTCCATCAACAAGGATATCATAGTAATGCCAATAACGCACCTTCTACCACACACAATTCGAAAGGACCTACGGATAAATGATAAAAGCATGTTCCCACTTAATATAGGAACGCATATTGGATCTATTGCTGCACAAAATAAACAACAGCAACCCATTGAACGCAATCCAATCTTACCTGAGAAGTGTGTGAAGTGATAGCGAATGCGAGATTAGCACTCATTGCTGCAGCTACCTTCTCAGCGTTTATTCTAGCATGAAAAAGGATAAAGAAAGTAAACAATAAGGTTTATAAATATAATGAATACTTACCAGCAAGAAGGTAATGGGTAGATACCAGGTACTTAGTGAATCTAGAGCCCCTCTCATCAAAATTACCTCTCACTAATCAAAATCCACCATCATTGGAAAGCAAACTAGTTAAAAATTGCCATAGCAATCCTAATTTATCACTTGACTTATTGTACAGCAAAAAGTGAACATGAGTGGACATCGCAGTTATTGAACAAAACCTCAACAGTCTCATTATGAAGCTTTCGCAATTACTTTCTCAAGGCTACAAGTCCCTTCATCAAAATAGGCCTCATTACTCAAAACTCATCCTTATCAAAATAACATACCACTCAGGAATAGCCAAAACAACCTTCGTTAATCGCCACAAGTGTTGCCTAGCAAACAATCAACGCGACTAGGCAGCGTGAATGGCAAACAAACTCGTGACAGCAACAACAACTTTTCTTCATCGTTTGATCCAACAATGTAAGCCGATAAAAAAGGAGATAAATTGGCGCATGCATATATGTATAATATGCACTTATTAGTGGCAAATAGTAAATAAATGCCAAGTGCTTAATAAGGTTATAACTCTTCTCAACAAAATACATCCCACAAATCAAGCTCCAACATCATTAACGAAACAAACGACTTCACAAACTACCAAAATAGTCGTACTTTATCGCTTACGGTGCTGTACAGCAAAAAATAGACGCGAGTAGGCAGTGTAATTGAAAACCAAACGTCCTAACTGTCACGTTAGGAAGTCTTCGCGCTTACTCCAGCAAATAGATGCACAAAAGAAAATAATCAACATTCGAAAACCTATAACCAACTACAACAACAAGCCAATAAAACATTATTAATTACCTACTTGATTTACAACTCGCTACATCAAACAAAGCCGCAATAAACGAAACCAATGCTAACCAAAATGCGCACCACTTACGCACATCACGCACAAATCCAGCCATTCACTTCAATGTTTACTCGATAGAGCAAATAAACTTTTAATTTTGTGTGTTTTTAGCAAGCCAAAAAGCACCTAATCAATCATTTTTTGTGTTAAAGATGCACTAACGAAATAAAATTCCAGGTTGACACCTATGACACAATCGATAATAGATATCAAAGACTTGTAAATGCACCCAAATGATATTAAAGGCTTAGGAACAACAATTATGTACTGTCAAATATCCCAATGGCGCTTTTAATTTCTGTGTATTGTGCGTTTTGATGAATTTAAGCATGCGTTTGGCAAAAAAATCCGACTTTTAACACTTAACAGAATGCATTTTGTTTATGAGATAGTATAGCTGCAGCGTGCCGAGAATATGCACATGCATCTATGTTCTGGAAGTGGAGGGCTTGGGAGCTGTTGGCACGGCCCGGAGGCCGGCCAACCGGTTAGTACAACATGGCCACCCAAGTGACCGAATCCGCCGGTTCAAGCAAACAAAGTATTACAGTAGCGTTCATTAAGTTTGATCATTTTAATGGCTATATAATTAGCTTTTTATTTTGATTAACTACGACACAAAGGCCGCTTACGTTTGTGGATGAATGATCGCTTTGTGCAATCTGCCATGTGATGTGTAGTTTGTGCTTCTTCTCATTAAAATGGACAGTTTTACCAACAAATGAGGAGCAACAGTCGTTACAATGTGAGTGTTTTTTTCTTCTGCAACCCAGGATAGCGATGAAATTGGTTTGTTTCAGTGTCGATGATGAATGGATGTGCATATGAATAAGCGGGAAGAGCTGCTGATTTGACGCCATTGGAGTAAGAGGTGGAAAGTATTTAAAGTTGAAGGTAATTTTGGGTGTATGTATGTCCGTTATGCTAAGCATTATTTTTTCTAATGGGTTTTTGATGCCTTTATGCATTGGAAGTGCATATTTATTTGTTCTCTTTCAGGAATATGATGCTTGACAATGCGGTTTCATTTTTGCAAATTAATTGAATTTGGCAAGCATATGACTCCTCCGTGTTTATCGGGATTGCTTTCTTCGTAACATAACGCAAACCTGTGTAGAATGTGTTCTACATCAATACAGGGGATGGTGTTTGAGAAGGGATTGACCCCTGAAAACACCCAACTACAGAAAGTGCGATTATTTAGAGGATGCAAGCACTAGTGGGTGTGGTGATGAAGTTTCTTCTCAAGCAGACACACGCCAATGTGCTTTGGTATTGCCTTGAGTAGGGATTTATTGCAACTTGGGTCGCGTTTGCTGAAGTACTTTTCGATGTGGCCTCATAATTGTGCCTACTTGATTGATGGAGCGTGCGAATACAAATGGCCCAGAAGTTGAATTGAAGAATAAGTGTTGGACGCAACCCTGCCATGTGTAAATCCTGTTCATGTTAGCACTGGTAATATAACGTCATTAGGGAGCCCCGGATATCCACTCTAGGTCGAGTTCAAAGCCAAATGACGTCATCACCGAGTTCGCTTATGGGTAAATATCGGTTTCAAGGCCAAATAACTTCGTTACTGGGGGCAAACTCGCTTGCCACTAGACCTTTGCAAAGTTTAGAATGCCATATGTCCGCCCTCCCGCCTTCCTCGCTGGATAGATCTCAATGCGTTCTCCCCGGCAGCATCACTTTCATTTTCATCCTTAACATCTTCACCTTATTTCCCTCATTCTATGCGCTACGCCTCCTCCGTTCCCCCTTTTTTTTTTGCCTCCCACTCATATCTTTCTGGCACTCTCGGCGTTACCCTGTCCATTCCTCCTTTAGAACCTTGCCACTACTACTTTTATTTTTGGCCTCACATACGCACCCATAGATAAATACGCACACCTCTGTCTCTTCCTCTACATTCCATCCAACATTACCCATTCTATTCTCGCCTTCATGGACAGAAAGCCATGCCTTGCAATAAAATTCCTTTTCATTTTTTAAAAGCAAAGCACACATTACCTTTTTGAATCACAATAATAGTAACAATGGTGCAAGAATCATGTAGACATGAACAGAAGAATCCCCGCAATTTTAAAGGCGTTCTCCACATGCCATGGCACGCCCGCACACTACTGTGGCGTTTCTACAAGAAAAGCCTTTTTCTCCTCTCCATATAACGTCCACAAATTCTCGGAGGAGTCACTGTGAGTGGGTGTTGAGGCGCCTGCTTCGGTTGTGATGACGGTATTTGTTTCCACGGCTGCATGCTTTTCATGTGCGGCATGACAGTGACCTGACAGCTGCTTAGGTCACTTCCTCAAGCTAAGAGTCATGATCATGGCTACTTGCTTGACGCGATTTGCCGCTGCCATTCTGTTCGTCTACCTTTCATTTGTCCTTTTTGGTTGCTTCTTTGATTTGGTTTTCGCCTGGACAATGGTAGACATTGTGGGCATTATGTTGAGGAAAGATGGGTGCTTGCCTTTACACACGCCTCCACTGACGCCAATGACATGCATGTCGCCAAAGAAATAAAAGAGGCTGTCACAAAGCAGGTCAGGCAGATGATCATGTGGAAGAAGAGAAGGAGGAGAACTCGACAGGCATGTCTGATATGAAGTTCTTTAGATTCTAGGGGGTACTCAACTTCTTCGCCTTGCCTAGAAGTCGTTCGATGCGGAAGCTGCGATTGGTAGAATGAAATGGAAGGAAGGAAAAGGAGGTGTGGATGTTGCAAAGGGCATTTGCACTGAAAAGCTGACACACTAAAGTAGTGCCAACATCCTTTTAAATTAGCATTCGACACAAGCGAAGGAGAAAATTGATGGAGTAAACTTGGTGAAAAAAACCAAAATTCGCAGAATTAATCTGTATCTAAATTGTAACCTGAATTATGGGAGTCTCTATCAGATGGTCGTTAGTAGTAAAGACGAGCGTTTTGAAATGCCGCAAAATAATTAAAAAACATTGGTTCCTACGGCATATAACTGTCATTTAACGAATTGGAATCGCTAACCAAAGCTAAATAATAGTCACAATGGACCGTTAAACTACACTGCCGACAGACAGAGAGGCAGTATATCGAAATAAAGCCAATGTGCACCATAGTGACAAGAACTAAGCAAAAAGGAAATGGAAAATTATGTGGATAGCCTCACCAAAGGTAAAGAATATTGTAGAAGAACAAGGACGCAGTTGGATAGAGCACAAATGAGCAGTTTCCTTTTTGACGTACCTCACATCTAACAATGCAGTGAAGTGACTGGAAACCATAGAAATGCACAAACTAATGAATGCTAGGCACTAAGGAAAGGGACCAACACGAGGAATAACAGATAAATTGGGAGAATATCAGTTCCATGCTTGGCATTAATAATGCAACTCATATTACTGTAACAGGGAAAGCATGCAGTAAATGAAATGAGTACACAGAGAACAAGTCATGGGCAAAGTGCGGGCATGAATGGATTCGTGCAACTGCAAGTGTTAGCCAGAAACAAAATAAAAGACCTATTCACACATGTGCTAACCACTAGTTAAAGTTTTAGATAGTCACAGACGCTTGGTGAAGCTAAAGCATCAACGGAAACTTACGTCGACAAACCAGTTGGTCACCCAACGCTATCAAAACTATTTGTCGCAGCAGCCAGAGCAACGCCAAACGACTCAATAAAACAATGATAATATATAAGAAGATTTGAATAACATCAATAAAAATTTTACGACACACTAAAAACTAGCGCAAAACCATTGTAAAACACAAATTAAGAACAATGAACTTAATAGATGCAGCAAAATGCACAAAGTAAACACACAATAAAAGGAAAACGCATGAGCGATACAATAATTGAAGAGTTTGCATAGTTCTAGGTTATTTGGGAGTCAGAAAGTGTGAAGACTGACTCCAATGAAAAGCAAGTTCGATTCAAGCAAACGTTGCCTGCTAAAAGAAAACAGGCCAGGCCTAGAATGAATTTCAGTTTCAAGTTCCACAAAGTGAGACACAAGTGCACAAATGCAGTCAAGTAAAAGCAATTTACCGTCATTATAGTAAGTGGGTCTATCTCAAGTCCAAGTGGCGTCACTAGGGTGTCCCGGACACCGAACGAGGTCGGGATCATGGACATCGGATGGCATAAGCGAGGCTAGATGTCGGTCCACTCCAATTGCAATGAAAAGTGGTGTTACTGCGGCAGCCTGGATGTCGATCAGGTCGAGTTCAAGGTGAGGTAGCGTAATTATCAAGGCTGGATAGGAGTCATCTTGGTGTGAAAGCCAAATGGCTTCTCAGAGTATTGATTGGTGCCTGCGTTGTTGTTGCCTGGCCTATTTTTATCGATTTGTTGACATGCTAAGGATTTTATTTTATCCACCGATTTTTAAATCGTTTCTTACAGCACTACTTATTCGTTCGCTTATTTACACATTGATTGATGCGTTGCGAAAATTTATTGGTCTGGCTTTTCTCTGTTCTTATTTTCTGTCCTATTTTGGCGATATCAAATGTTTCGGCTTGCGCGGAAGGTTTAATTTTGAATTATTTGGTTCGATTTATAGATTATTGACAAAATATAGGCAAATTATTACCTGAATGTTGATTACCAGTTTGGGTGACCCATTTTTCGATTCCGATTTGCTTGCATTGATGGATGAAGCAACTCTTTTATTACGATCTCAGGTACTTAAATCTGCATATTTGGTTGTCTACTTTATCGTGTAATACATTGTTTGTTTGAAATGCCGGTTTCGGTCACTTGGGTGGCCATATTGTACTGAGCCGGTTGGTCGGCCTTTGGGCTGTGCCAACAACCCCCAAGTCCTCTGTTTCCAGAATACATGTATTCTACCTCCAGTACTATGCCTCCTTTTACCTTAAAGGGAGTCTCGGGACGCTACACATCGTTTTTTAAGTAAATTCGCCTTTTTATTGAAATACTTATTAGTCTAGCTATTTTAAATATGCAACGATTTATTTAGGGATGCTATTGGCCACTTCTAAAGTCAGCCAATGCCCAGGGCAGACACCATTCCTCCACTCATTCACGCTGCAATGCACCCTGCCTCTTTAGCCTTCCTCTCCCTCTCTTTCTCCTTCTGCCTCTCTTTTAGTGCACATCTTCCACATTCACTACCATCACCACCACCGCCAACGCTACTTATATGATACTAGTAGACTGCTTTCCCTTCCCACAACTACTCTTAGGCTGCTAGTGGACGTCCTTCCCTTCTCCCACCTCTCTTTTTCGATCCTCCTCTCCGAACACCTCCACATCTCCTAATGTTCGCCTTGCTTCCACTGCATTCATTCACTCCTTCATCCACTCATTCGTAAATAAACTCATTCATACATTCCTTCTTTATTTGTTTCTTTATTCCTTCGTTTCCACATTCATTATTGGCGTCTCCTTTTCTCTTTTCATCAATCGTTTCATAGGCAATTAACCAGTAGTAAAGGAGACTCTTCCACTTAAAAACAAAGCTATTCTCGCTCTCCAGCCTCCTCCCTCCTTCTCTATCACTAAAACTGCTGTTCTTTTTTTGCCGATAACCTTATTAAAAAAAGACTTAAACAACTGTAAGGAAGGGCTAGTCACCCCTCACCGAAACTATATTGTTGGCTTCAATAAGCTATATTTCGCTATTATCTTGTTTTGGCTTGCCGTTGCCCATATGTGACAAATATTTGCTCCTATTTATTCGCCACTGGTGCTACTTGCATGAAGCTAGTAGACCTCCCTTCCTCTTTCTCTCTCTGTTGCTCATTTAATCAATCCATTTACTCCTCCTCCCTTACTTAACCCCTCACATCAGTTACAGAGCATCATATCCTCACTTTCTTTGTTTCAATTTACCCACGTTCATTCATTCATTCTCACCTTCTTGCCTTCTTTCCCTCCGTCGTTCCATACACCCTTTCATTCCCACCACGTACATACCATTAGTACCGGATGGCCCACTCTCCAACCTCTAATACGTATGCTTCATTCGGCCTTTCTATCTCTCTCTCTCTCTCTCTCTCTCCTTCTTCTTTTTCCTTACTTCTTTCCCTCTTACTTTCATTTATTTCAATTTGCCTTCTTTTCCAAACACTTGTCAATTGATAGGCGTTTGCTTAAACCCCACCGCGTTCACCCATTCAGTCATCCTTCCCTCATTTCTTTCTTTATTTCACTTTTATCTCAATCAATTCTTCATTCATTTATATTTGCATTCATTGTGGGCTTCTTGCTTTGGTGTATTTCTATTTCCATACACAAGTTACTAACGGTAAAAGCGACTTTTCTCCTTCAATTTCATTGTTGTTGTAAACCACCCCGCACCAAATTTTTTGCTTTCAGCAACCCCACTTAAACAAATCAAATGAGAATGAGGAAGATTTTGGCGCCTTCAACTCAATCAACAGCTTTTGTTTTATTAAGCGTCACTTATATGTGCCACTCAACCATTCACGCTTTTACTATTGCTTCTTCATTACTTTTTAATTTAAAGTGTAATACTGACGCCTTCCTTTTTTTTGCTTCTTTACTAGTCTGCATCACTAGCAATCACTAAATCACACCGCATTACTTGCTTCCTTCCTTCATTCATTTATCCATTGTTGGTGCTCGGTTTTCACTTCTACTCTTTTACTCATTTTTCATTTTCTTTCCTTACTTAGATTAATCCTTAAAAACCTAAAACAAGCACCTCTTCAAAATTTTGCTGCATAATTTTCGCATTTCTTCCACCGTCACATATATGTGACGCACGCATGTATTGCTAATTTAAATTTACCCCCCTCCTCCTTACACCTCTTCATATCTCTAACACTGCTACTTTAATTAAGCTTTATATACCACCACCACAACTGCTTAGTAGATTGCTAATAGGTATTTCTCCTCACGACCTCTAATATTCATGCAACATTTACACTAACTTTTTTCCTTCCTCTCTCTCTCTCTCCTTTGAAGCACCTCTCATTTGACAGATGCTTACTTATCTTTCATCTTATTCTTTTCTTTCTTCTTTTGCTCTTTCCTTCCTTCCTTCCTCTACAGGAAATACCATTTACTTGATGGGCATTAAACTTACTTGCAATTCATTCATTCATGCCTTCTCGCATTCTTTCTTTCTTTCATTCCTTCATTTCTGCACTCACTGCAGTTATCTTCTTTTCCATTTTTATTTCTATTTCGGTACACGATTTACTAACAGTAAAAGATACCCTCCCATTTAAACGCAAAGCTATGCTCTCTCTCCAGCCGCCTTCCCTCCACCTCTAAGTCCTTCCTTTCCTTAGTGTAGTGCCCGGTTGAGAAGTAAAGGTGCCTACAAAATATAGCAGCTGTCCACCAAAGTTGGCAATACTGCCTCTGCCATCGCCACCACCATTACTCCTTATCCGTTCCGCCCCTCCCCTCTTTTCCTCTCCTTTCTCCTTTCGAGTAGTTGCTTGCCTTCCACCCCTCTACTTTTCGAATTCACATCTCATCCCTCCGTTTCCTCCATTCGCATTCATCTACACTTTCGGCTATTGCACTGACGACTGCTGCTGCTGCATCGGCTCCCTTCGTTTCTTCTTTTGCCGCCGCCGCTGTCGCATTTCTAGACAAGACAGTGACTTCAAGTGCCTGTTGCAATCTCATCAACTTAATATCAGCTGTGACTGACGAGTTTCCCTCCTGTCCCTCACCCCCACCTTTTCCACTTCCTCTGCATGAACATGCCTTGTTGTGATAGACTCCTCTGCTTCTTTGCCAATCCACATGTTATTTTGGGCTAAAATGAATTTCTTTCCTTAATTGGAGCGCCTTGTCACTCAGTCAGTAGGACAACTGTGTTAATTTGTGGTGAGGAGTTTTGAGAGACAAGGTCATTGAGGAGTGCTGAGCAGGTTTGTCCAATTGGCAGGTTGTCCTTCCTGTTGCAAAAAAATTACGCCTCACTCGCCACAAACCCTCCATTCCTCCTCCTTCTTTAAGTGCCGAGTGATTTCGCATGGAACAACCAAATAACAGTTGGCACCCCACACACTTCACAAAATCACTGCAACACCTATCACTGGGGTTACTTCGAGGTGTGCCAGCTCCCACCACCACCACCACCAACACGCAGATGGGCAAAGTTGTGATGCAATGAAACACTGAGTCAGTAAGTGAGTGCTGATGAGACTGATTTGGTTGTGACGGCAACATTTGCTGTCCTGCCTGCATGCTTTGTGCGTACAGCGTGACAGTGACCAGACGGCTGACCTTCAAATGGTGAAACAATCGATTAAATCCATTACTTAGGTCACTCCCTCAATCTAAGAGTCGTGAACATGGCCGCTTGCTTGACGCGATCTGTCGCTCCCTTTCTGTTTAACTACTTCTCGTTGATCCATTTTGATTGCTTTTTCGGCATGCATAGGCGCCCCTTCTTAGTGGCCTGGTCTATGGTAGACTTTGTGAGCATTGTGTTGAAGGAAGGTAAGTACTCGTCTTTACAAACACCTCTTATAACGTCAATGACATGCAGGCTGCAAAGAAGCAGAGGAGTCTGTCACAAAGCAGCTCAGACAGATAACCATGTGGAGGAGGAGGAGAACTCGACAGGCGCGCTTAATATGAAGCTCAACAGATTTTAGGAGATGCTTAATTTCTTCGCCTTACCTAGAAGCGGTGGGTAGGAATGGAGGGAGCCACAAATACGAATACAAGTTATGGAATAGCTGAACTTTTTGATGAGTGCAAATGGAAGAGAAGAGGAGGCGGAGGTGTGGATGGCGCAAAGGACATTTGCGCTAAAAGAGAAGCAGAAGGAGAAGGGGAAAATGGAGGACTGGTGGAGACGACTCTTCACCAAAACTCTTAGCGGACCTGCGTAACAGAACGTCAACCACCTCACCGACACGGATTTATCTACATCCTCAGATATTGATGGATGGGAGGGACTGCATGCTTCCCGCCACCTCGTAGCAAGTTAAGTTGGTGAGATTGTCATTCTGGTTAATACAGCATCTTCACTATGTGGAAGGTATTACGGACTATTCAGTTGTTGTTGCTATAGCTGTTGATGCACCTGCTTGCACACCCAGCGGGGGAGAAGAAGGAGATACTTCTACTAGAACATCTGACCTTCCCCCCTAACCCCATATATTTCTGTCCTTTCACAAATTTATTGTTCGGTTGAGAAATAATGGTGCCTACAAAGTATCACACTTGTTCGCCAAAGTCGGTATTGCTGCCAATGCCATCGCCACGACAAGAAGACTTGGCTGCAGCAAGCGCGCTCAGCCCCCGTAGCTCATAAAGTCTTTCAACCGAGTGATCGCCAATCGGGTCATGAACAGCAGGACACGAAGCGATTGTGGCAATTGCATACTATTATTCGCTGCGGGCGTTGTCTCCTCGTTCATAGATTCTCCGATCCGACGCTCCCCTCCCTCCCTACCTGTCCTCCTTCTTATTCTTATAGCTCATAATCTTCTGCCTCCTCTTATTTTCGAGTTGACAACTCATTCTTCTGCTTCCCTCCATTCGCATTTAGCACGACCCTCGACTATNTCTTATAGCTCATAATCTTCTGCCTCCTCTTATTTTCGAGTTGACAACTCATTCTTCTGCTTCCCTCCATTCGCATTTAGCACGACCCTCGACTATTGCACAGACGGCTATTGCATTATCTCATTCCAGTCCTTCTATACCGCTGCAGTGATGAGCAAGACAATAAATTCAATTTGGGCAAAAGCCTCAATAAATCTGGGCATCAGAATGGCCAGACTGCAGGATCATGAGAGCTTATGGTAGAGGCACGAGTTTCAACTGCCCCTTGTCAGTTCTATTCTCAGACAGAAGGGAATGCACTTTCTGCATTCACAATCGAGTGGAGTGAAAGGCCGTTTATTGTGAGGAAAAGACACAACTGGCTAAGCATTACTCCACCTCTTGACTCCCCTCAAAACATTGCAGCGGGGAGGGAGGGATGGATGGATGGATGGATGGATGGATGGATGGAGGGAGGGACGTAGGTAGGGAGAATCACACAAACCCTTCTGATTGCCTCAAGGTTTGTCCCTTTACCTACTACTTACAACGCATGTGATTAGGATGAGGTCTACTTTGTTGGCGACGCAAGATGATGGGTGGCGTTGTCTGTGACTCCCACAAAAGCCACCTCTACAGATTTGAGTCAATATCAAGCAAACAGTCCGTTGTTCCCATCGCCTGCACCACCCTCCTCCCACCCTCAGTTTGTCCCGTCATTGTGATCCTTGAAAAGACGTATGGGAGAGGCATTAATCAAAACCCACCCTAGAGTGCAAATGCTTGTCGCTAGTCGGTCCGTGTTGGTCACTAACTCTCGACGAAAACGTGTGGTCATTTGATCTCACAAGCGACTATATGTGTCTGAGAGCAGACAAGACGTCTTACAATGACCCTCCGACAACTGCCACCAAAGGACCGAAAGAAGGAGCAGGAGCAGGAGCAGGATTAGGAGTAGGAGTAGGAGTACAGGGAGTTACACAAGTGACGCACAAGTGAATTGCAGTAGTCGAGCGTTCTCCTTGTCCTCACTTTGCCTCCAATCCTCCGGGTAGGTGAGCAGGATTGTGTTGTGACGCAAATTTCCCAGACCCGCAGACTGTACCCTGAAATAGAAGAAGAAGAGGAGAAAGAAGAAGAAGAAGAAGAGGAAGAAGGGGAAGATGATGATGACGACGACGGTGGGCGGTATGCGGTGTGCGGTGATGCGGTGTGCGGTGCAATCCGTTTCATTTGCGACACAAGTCCTCCTCCTTCCCTCCCCACGACGACAAGATGGCAAGGCTTGAATGCTATGCTACGCTATGCTATACTATGCCATGAGGTTATTAGCGAACCGCCTGCATGTGCACTGTGCACACTGGTGAATGAAGAAAGTGGTGAGATGATGCTGCTGCTGCTGCTGCATGGTGAGAGGAGGTGTTAGCACCAACGGTTGGCAAAATGTGGCTCAAGTGCACAGCGGCGATTGTAAATGCCACCTTCTGATTCTTCATTAGTAGTTGTTTAACAAAAATGTCTGCAAATTGCACAACCTCTCACAATAGTGATGTTGAGGCGCTGCAGCATTCAGCGCTACCCATCATCCCCATCCTCACTCACACACATTGACGTAGAAACGGTTTCAATAAGATGGTGATGGTGGGGAAGAAAGGGGAAGACTTACATATTCTTCATGCCCTCGGCAACGGACTGGGCGACGATAACGCTGGCAAGTCCTTTCACACGGCATTTCACTAGCTGTTCGTCCAGCTGCGTCTTCACCACCTCCACATCATCCTTTCTGGCACAGATGTCACCCTCCAGAATGGTCGTCACCAGAGTCAGACCTACAACGCATAATGTGAACGCTCAACGCCATTTCCTCTAGGAGCATCCAATCATGGCATTTGCGCGCACGTCAACTGCTCGAGGGAGCACATCTACGGGCTCACAAAAGCAACTACCAGAGGCATGTTAGGCTCACAAAAGCAACTACCAGAGGCATGTTTTAAACCAGTAGAAGGTATTGGCATGCAACTTTACAATGACGGAAAGTGCACGCAGCATTTGCACTTTTCGAATGTGTCCCGCGATCCGACAAAGGCGTTAATGCTGTAAACCAGTAGAAGGTATTGGCATGCAACTTTACAATGACGGAAAGTGCACGCAGCATTTGCACTTTTCAAATGTGTCCCGCGATCCGACAAAGGCGTTAATGCGCCTCATGAAGAAATCACAGTGTGGAGAATATGGAGAGGTTTACAACGAAGGCAGAAGCAGGGCATTGCCTGATCATATCGCTTGCAGTGTGCACGCACCTTTGCCAGCTTTCAATTGGCGTACGAGGTGGAGGAGATTGGATTCACCCACTGAGAGGTCGTTTCTCACGGGAACGTAGACCAGTAGTTGAGGTCGCCAATTCTTCGTGTGGATGGGCTTTGTGCCCAAAGCCAGGATAGCCCGAGTTGCCGTGGTGAATTGCAGTCCTCGCGTTGCGTCGCCCCACTCCTTCGATGCTCTGTTTTGCCACAAAACGCCATCGTCCATATTGAAAGAGGCCAAAGTTAAATGTCATGCCCAATGGAAGAATATCCACTCATCTACTCATCAACTTATCTACACCTAAGCATCATGCGTGTATTCCCTTTATTTGGTTTGACGTTTCATCGTCTGTTACTCAGTGAGTGCTGAGTGGAGCGCACGCTGAGATGGGGCAGGGGCGACCACAGTGCGGTGCACAGTGCACTTGCCCACCATTCTGGGTGTGCAAACGTGAATCGGGAAGAATGTACGTTCCACCTACCCCATGTATTCGATGTACTTGTAGATGCCACCAGCTATAGCCAGAGCAGCCAAGGCGTAGTACCAACTGGAGATGAACATCAGAGTGAGACATATGCAAACGCCCACACTGGATAGGAACCTTGTGCAAAAAGATGAGAAAAGATAAGAATAGAAAGAAAAGGAGATGTTGCTGCCTTCATGTCTGCCACATCGCTTCCCTCACTTCTTTCGTGAACACACTCAACTAAGTGTCGCTTTCGATGCTAGCTTAGCAAATGTGGACCTATTTGATTCACTTTTGTCCTCAAACCATCCCAACACATGTCGCCAAACGTCCAACTATCCTTGTTATTAACAGCATCACTTAATTAATCCGAATGGTGATTATTGCTATGCAACGACTCAGCATTCTCTCTAAACACAAGGATTCCTCAGTCTCCGTCACGGGCTCCACTTCGGCCTGGCAGCAAATGCGCCTGACTGCTACCTTTAGACTTACACGGATGAGTGTTTGCACAGGCTCACTACGAAGAGGTCAATGTGGCGGTAATTTGGACTGACCTCCCAACCTCGTGCCCCGTCTGAGAACAGGCAGCTGCAGCGACATCAGAAATAGACAACGGTACAGCCTCCGCCACACAGCCATCCACGGTGCTTAATTACCTTGTGTGAGCAGCATATAGTACGTGATTGAGGTAGCCAGTGGATGGGTAGGTAGGTGGTTGGGTAAGTAGGTGGGTAGGTCGGTGGGTGGGTAGGTGGGTGGGTGGGTAAGTAGGTGGGTAGGTAGGTGGGTGGGTAGGTAGGTGGGTGGGTAGGTGGGTNTGGATGGATGGATGGATGGATGGATGGATGGATGGATGGATGGATGGATGGATGGATGGATGGATGGATGGATGGATGGATGGATGGATGGATGGATGGATGGATGGATGGATGGATGGATGGATGGATGGATGGATGGATGGATGGATGGATGGATGGATGGATGGATGGATGGATGGATGGATGGATGGATGGATGGATGGATGGATGGATGGATGGATGGATGGATGGATGGATGGATGGATGGATGGATGGATGGATGGAATCAAATACACGGTTCAACGGCATTGAAATGCAAGAAAATAGCGGTAATTGTGTGATCAATTTACCAATGGTGATATTTGAATCGGGGTCTCCAGCTAGGCTCCTTGAGGTAGTCGTTCAAAGCCGTGGCCAAATTGACGAACCCATAGCAGAGAAGGAAGAACCTCAAGATTACCAATGAAATCGTTTAAAGGCGCTTGTGATAGGAAAACACGTGTGATAATGGCAAAATGGATCTTCTAAATGCATGCATTCCTTATTGGGGATGAGCTGCATCAAAGTTGGTGTTCAGCATGGCAAAAGAAACATGCACCATTCTTCAAATTAAAGGGCAACGTGGAGCAACATAACCTAATAAATATGCTGAAGAGCCTCCTCAATAGGATCTGCCTCCCTCTCCTCCTCATCAGTACCTGTGACAAAGTAGGCGTGTTGGAGGCTGAAAGGAATGCACTCGTCTCCCTCCCAGCAATGAAGCTACAGGGGCGAGTTCAGGGGGAGAGTGCTTGCATGATTGCCATTCACTCCTCACAATTACATTTGGGCCACCTACTACCGAATGAGAGTGAGAGTAGCAATGTGACTCATAGCACGCTCAGAAGAGCAGGCTGCCCAGAACACGCAGCGCCAAACATGAAATTCCATCCCAATTACGGTGCTAATTTCAGTGGTTGCAATTCACATCCCCAATTAATTATGTATGCATTCCCAAGTGGTGGGTGCACCAATGACACCCACTCCACTCACCTGCCACCATCCAGCTACTCTTTGCCATAAGCTCACGCATTCACCTCCTAATTCGTGCTACTGCAATCTCACCGGTCGCAGTGTCACCAACTACATTGCCATGTAGTTCAGTGCATTCAGGCGTCAACTGATTCATGTTTAGTGAGGTGTAACGCAATCCGGTTGGCCAAACTTGTCTTCACTCAATTTAGGCTCAAGCAGATTATCTCGAAGTAGGGTGCAAGAAAGTGTTGCCCACGCAGCTCCACACAAATCCTCCCGATTTCCAATGGGACACAAGCTCTATGCCTACTTCTGTTTGCCAACGGACTCGCAAACCCGTACGCCAAATGAATGCTGGTTGACTTCAAGTTGACGTGAGTTTGATTCAACAGCGCACGCGATCGTGAAATACGGCAACTTAACTCAAGTGAATGCAACCACTCCATTATGGGCCAATAGTCTTTTCATTCCACTCTATTTCATTTAATTTCATTTCATTACACTTCACTTCATTCCATTTCATTTCAAACCCTCACATGCAGCAAAACATCGTTTTGGTGAGGTTAGAATAAAAAGTTAAGTCCCGCACCCAACGAGTGAACTTTCGTTGAGCAAATGCAATTATCCGCTGCTTCGTTGCCCCATGGACGCTGACCTAACCAAGCCCTAGTCTGCATCTTCCTCCAAACACCAGGCGGCCAGCGAAGCTAACCTGCTTGCGTGGAATGAATTTAGCCACGCCGACAGTGCAGCCGCGACAATGAAGGGAAGATGGAGAAGCAGCGGCAAGAGAGCACGGTGACCCAGACCTCTGCGTTCACGACGTGTGGGTGGGCGTATGGCACACAACTTACATGGTGATCAAGGGCGTGATAGCGTCGATGGAGGCAATTAAGACGGCACTCTGACTGATGGCGTAGGTGAGCAATTGGGCACGCAACGGTTCACCACGCTTTGTAACCACCTTGAAGATGGAGAGGAAGGAAATCACTTCGTCTTGAGCAATTGCCTGCAGCAGGCGAGGCGCTCCTAAAATAGTGCCACACATGATTCATAGGGATTGCCGCCTTCCAATACTCATCGTCAGAGTCAACTGATCTGCTTGAGTTGTGGCGAACTCCCACTCTGAATGACAGCAGTCAGGCCCAGTGCAGGAGATTGGAGCCGTCACAGCACATTCACTCACGACCACACGATTGATTAAGCGCCTTCGTACCGCGACACTTGACAGGAGAAGATGAAGGTGGAGGAAGGGATGACTGATTGCTCCTAGGGCGTCCTTCCACTACTTCTCCTCCTGTCATCTACAATTTTACTACCGCCCCGCATTAGATCCATGATTACAGCGAGGCTAATCAAGGAGAACCTCTGCTTTCCCCATTCTACTCTAAGCGACAGCCCAATTCAGAAGCCTCAGTCTACTTTGGCAACCACGTCATCATCTATGGGCAAGTCGGAGACCTGCGCACACCCCACTGTAAGAACTCAACGAATGCAGGACTCTCAATGACGCTTTTTACTCATTCAATAAACAATAAAAAAGCTAAGCGAAACGGTTCGCATGCCAACTAATGGTGGGTGGCACGTGCGTGACCACGCACTTGCCAAGGCGCCTGCTTCGCCTGCCTCGCCTGCTTTTTACCCAACACCGTCTACCTCCACACGGGTAAGAGCCTGATGCAGATAAGGAGGAGGGTTGTGCAAAATCCACTTCTCCCAAGCCTCATTTACAGCCACTCAATGGCCACTCTCGTGCTGCATTCTCGACGACCTTAAAGGGNGCGCCTGCTTCGCCTGCCTCGCCTGCTTTTTACCCAACACCGTCTACCTCCACACGGGTAAGAGCCTGATGCAGATAAGGAGGAGGGTTGTGCAAAATCCACTTCTCCCAAGCCTCATTTACAGCCACTCAATGGCCACTCCCGTGCTGCATTCTCGACGACCTTAAAGGGGAGGTGATTTGGCCGTGATGCCAATGCCAAGACAGTAACGCCTCACTGATTGCGCTTCCCAAAAGCCCACTCTCGTGCTGCATTCTCGACGACCTTAAAGGGGAGGCGATTTGGCCGTGATGCCAATGCCAATACAGTAACGCCTCACTGATTGCGCTTCCCAAAAGCCACTGCACTAATTCAACTAAGCTGCTGCATAAAGCACGTATGAATTTGGCAGTTGAGGAGGAGCAAGCAATAAAGCACCTCCAATGCATCGCATACTTGTGACAATGTTACAGTGCTCCACAAATGACGAGACACTTTGTAGTGTGCAAGCGCTCACAGGAGCTAGGACGTCATGCCAAATAGTGAGGAATTTCAGCGTCATCGAGATCATTAGCGCTTCCAACGAGGTCGTCCAAACTCCCTCTCCCCGTCCACGATGGTGAACACGACAAGCAACTTAGGCAATCTGATTGAAATCACACAACTTGAGAAGCTTGCACTGCGGTCATAGAGCAGGCTATCTCACCTGTGAGACATTGAAGACCGGCTCCGATGCTCGCCAGTAGGGTGCCGATTCGAATGACCCACGAATGTGGCCACGCAAGTGCCGCAACTAGCATCTCACCGCCCATTGATTCACCAAACCTACAATGCAAACATTCGCATACATGCGTCGCAGCAATGTGACTGCGTTCTTGTGAGAAGTGAGAAGTGAGAAGCGAGAAGCGAGAAGCGAGAAGTGCGCCTTACTTATCTCGAAGAACACGACCGTCGGCAACAGCAGGGAAGAACAAGGTGGTTGAAAGATCTAGTGGCCAGCTTGGTCAAGGAAATCTCCACTGTCACCACGCACTCATGCTGCTGATAAAGCCAAGACTATAGACACGAAAAATGAGCCAATTCGATTCCTGCAATTGTGCTGCCCTTCAATGCTAAATGGAGTGAAGCATGGATTGTTGAAAGGATACACACAAAACTGGTGAACATAACGGCACACAGCGTCCCAACAGGAATGGAGAATTGAGGGTTCGCCAAATCGCCAGATCGGTTCGAACCTGCCATCAGACCTGGCAAAGAGAGTAAAGATACCGCAGACAGTGTTCAATGCGTCTGCATTCTCCGATCGTCTGCATGAACCACAAAGATGTCCAACAAATAATCTTCTCCTCTCAAACCGCAAACACACTTCCAAGTAATGCCTTTCCTTCTCGGTTAACACCACACTAGATGCCCTGACATCTTCAACGAAGCCTTGCAATGTCCCAACGCTTGCTTTGCAAAAGTGGTGCCGCCTCCAACGCTGCCATGTGCCCATTCGCAATGTCCATGTCGTCTGCATTGTGACGTCTTGTTGGTGGGCCACCAAACGGTGTAAAAGCCAATGGCATTTGGTAAGGAAACCAACCTGTGCCAACCAGTGTCAGCATGACAAGAGGCACTTCATCTATGGCGGTTCCATTATCAGTCCATGGGTGGGCATGAGTTGAACACTCAAAACAGCCCAACAAAATCGGCCTACGCTCAGGAGGTCCACTGATGCTTTACCGCAATCAGGGATCCCATGTGTATTTGCATCAACTCAATTCCCTCAACGCTGAAAGAATGCGTGTGACGAGTGCAGTTTGGACACATNTGAGGTCCACTGATGCTTTACCGCAATCAGGGATCCCATGTGTATTTGCATCAACTCAATTCCCTCAACGCTGGAAGAATGCGTGTGACGAGTGCAGTTTGGACACATTGCCTACTAGGAGGGTTGAGAAGAGCGCTGTTAAAAAAGGACGTGTGCACAACGTACCAGTCACCGAGGGGAAGAAAATAGCGATCAAGATGGTAAAGCTGGTGGTGATGTCAGCAATGGCAGACGCCTGGCCATACTTCGCGCTGGGTGGGAAGCTAATCTCATCGTACGATTGGCCTGCCTCCCGATAATGAGCCGTGAGAACATTCTCTAAAATCACGCAAACATCTCCACATTACTCAGTCAACTCTCCCCCGATTCTCCGTCAAGCCCACTTTGAGGTGCACATAAGCTCACCCCTCATTCCAATGCTCATTTCGCCTCGTGCATTTCGCACTCTGTAGAAACTACTTCTCCCTTCCCTCTCTTCACACTCCTCATGCTAGCCATGCTTTCGACTCAAGTGTCTGCTTACAAATGCTTGCCCGACGATGTCGAGCGACTAGAGTGTTGTAGCAGAGAAGTAAATAAACGAGTAGTACGCCTTCTTCACACATGGCAACCAGCAGACGCCACAGGTCTGCTACACATACACCACTCGGTCACTGCTTCTACCTTGCTTGTCGATGCCTTATTCTGTCAACACCTCACCACAGCAGACACTTCTGCCCCACGTGAAAGATAACTCACACAACACCTAACTAACCCCGTGTTGGCAAACGAAAGCTCACCGTAGAACATGTTCGAGGCGAGACCTGGAATGGCGGCGAATTCGGTGACATTGTTGTCGTTAAAAAATTCACATGCATCAAGCGAATTGTTGCGACCACAGTAGAGGTGGTAAAGTGGACCAGTGATGTTCTTGTGACACTGCAACGTCCCATTCTCCAGTATCCGTGATTTGGCAATCAGGCGACCTCCAAGAGCACACACACTGTGGTGAGTGAAAGGGAGTAGAGATGGCAATGAGAACCACTGGAAATAGCCTTCCATATAGTAACACTGCACACCTTCTATTCGAGGCAAAAAAGCAGCCAAATGAGGGACTTAGATACGTGATCATGGTAAGTCACATCATCCTCATCTAAGCAATGGCCATTTTGATACATTGTCGTGAGGCGGACCATGTGTCAGTGTAACATCACCTCTGCTACCCTGACAGCACGAGTAGCAGCATCGAAGTTGAGCAATGTCGTAAATTACTCAACTGTCACAAGTCTCCCTACATTATAAATGTACTTGATTTCATTATTACTGAATGCCTTTTGCATGTGCATTTGCGGTTCTGGCCACGTTTTTGAGGGACTTGAGTGCTACAGCAAGGACAACTGCTTTATGGGGAGTGACTGGCAATGCTTGAAGCCGTCTCTCACACACCCAACCACTATCTGCCCACGCAACATTATTATTATTACTTTCATCATCATCACCATCATCTCCATCACCCATAATGAGTTGACTTAACTATATTGCATCAGCGAAATGGATGCTGATGTGGCACTGTGAAACTTCCTCCATCACACAGTACTCGGGCAGGATGTGAAGGGCTGACGTAGAGATGAGCTCGTGCACTTCCAACATAGTTGACAGGTCGGGCCGTTTTGCAAAGGTGCAACGCTGTAACAGTGCAACGGTGGAGCTCACACTAAGCTCTTACCAAAACCAGGAGTTAAACAACTTATTGAATTGCTGCGTCAAATCTCAGTGCACCGAAATAGAGGGCAAATATACATTTATGCACTAAGCATGGGGGTTGCCTGATAGCAGGAGGTGGATAGTCTGCATTGCAAATAGAATAGCGAGGAAAAAGCTATGGGTAGCAAATATCTACTCCCTCCCCACACAAGCTTTGGCCATGCCATTTTGCACTTCAACGAAGAGAGGAAACAACGCCACCTATGAACTTACACATTCGCATTGGTGGAAGCAGGTGACTACCTAATGTTACAAAGAAGACAACACGCCACACAGATACTGCGTGAAACACTTTACTTGATGCTCATCAAGTCCTTCGGCAAATGCCCGTGTAGATTAGGTAGAATGCTCGGGACGACAGCGCTTAGTAAGCATATGGAAAGCACATTTGTGAGGAAACAAACGCCAGGATAAAAGTGGAAGTTATAAAGGGACTGCATATGTAAGACTAGAGTGGCAATGGCGGTATGCTATTCGGATCGCTTTATGCTACAGACACCCACCCTGTCATTCCATCTAGCCACCAATCATGACGTCGTGGCAATCAACTCAGTAAGTTAGTTGTGGTATTTGCTCAAACGATTGTTGGTGGGGAAAGAAGTTGGCGTAGCGCGTCGTTGGCGACACCACCTACTGCACGACTCCTGCACTAAATTATGCTACTTGTTAGCACATGCACAGATCTCGGGCCTGCTTTTGTGAAAACAAGCTAACCAGACACAATAGCTTAAGGCGACTTCTTTGCTTTGATGCTCTGTTTAACTTTGCGGTCGGTTACGCGAACCGGACTTCCGCTCGTCGGTCTGGCTTCCGGACCACCATGCCCATGCCATCAGTGCCTCAGCCACGGTGTTGTGGCTTCACACACTTTCAGTAAGAATCTGCCACGCTACACTCACCATGGTCGTGCTGCCAAATGATCAGCCATAAGGCAAGAGATGGAGGAGCTTCCGTCGCTGACGACGTAATCTGTGAGGATGCCTAACAATTGCAGGCCAAAACAACATCCACCTTCATAATCCGTGAGGATACCTAACAATTGCAGGCCAAAACAACATCCACCTTCGTCAGTGTTCTAAGCCCCACGAACTCCTCCCGAAGCAGAGCAGTCAGGGCTAACTTCCAAGTTCCATTCATCAACGCCCCCTCCCGAAGCAGAACAGTCAGGGCTAACTTCCAAGTTCCATTCATCAACGCCACAAACCAATGTGGGCTGACTATCCAGGTGGCACAATGTTGGCAGCCCTGAGGACGCTCTTCCTTGCACAATGTTGCCAATAGGCCTTCTGCTTTTGTAATGGCTTTTCATACGCTCTGACTCATGCGTGTCCTGACTAACATCAGCAGTTACTCTGTGGGCAGTTAGCTTAAGAACCACAACGCAAATGGCTTTGAGTAAGAACAAATGAGGAAAGCATGTACACGCTTGCCCAAGAAAGGCGAAGGTAGTGTTAACAGCGAAGCACCGCCTTCACGAAACACTGCAAATCGCAAAGCGCTGAGGAAGGGAATGCACAACGCTGAAGCGAGTAGCAACAGAAGGCGGTGCTCAACAAGATTCATGTGACATAGAAATCACATGGGCACTTATTAGGTCATATTATCTGGCCCTGCATCGACCTGCAAATGAAAGTGCTTCGTTCACCACCGTCTAACAGATCACCGCAACTTTCCATCGCTACCATGGCCACAGATTGATTGATTGATTGATTGATTGGTTGATTGATTGATTGATTGATTGATTGAATGAATGATTAATAGGTAAGCAGCAAATGAACCACCGAAATCGAACAAATAATGATACCGGCCCTGCATCGACCTGCAAATGAAAGTGCTTCGTTCACCACCGTCTAACAGATCACCGCAACTTCCCTTAGCTACCATGGCCACAGATTGATTGATTGATTGATTGATTAATAGGTAAGCAACAAATGAACCACCGAAATCGAACAAATAATGATACCTGAGGCTTGCAATATAGAATGCGGAGGGGAGATGGGGCAATGAGGGAGGATAAGAGAGGTAGACATGCAGAGTATATGTGTGGACGTACTAGGGACTTCTGGCTGGACTGGCAGTAAAGATTCCAATGTAGATGCAGAAAATGGATAGGAGTACAGCTGCCAGACTGAGCACGGAGAACTTGCTCACAAAGCGTATGCCGATAAAGACGCAGACCATAACGAGGAATGTGAGGATTGTGCCGTACACCCGCGTGTTGTTAAACAGCGAGGCGCTGTCACTTATGTCGCCAAACAGAGAGGCCTGCGGACACACGTACTTCTGTCCAGGCAAGAAAACACCAGCATGGTCAAATGGTGGCAGCGGTGGTGATTACTGCTGCAAGCAATTCTATCCACTTGCACTACTACTTCATTAAAGTGACAATGAAGCATAGAAGTGACTCACTCGTGGTTGAGGCTAAGAGTACATTTGTGAGACGATGTGGGACAACTTGGGGAATGTGGTGCACTCTGCGTGTACACTTTCGCCCAAATGATGCTAATCCCCTCACCAGTAAGCTTTCAGCGCGTCCTGTCCTCACGCCTCACGTTAACAACTTCACGTCTATCTTCCTCCTTCCTTATCAAGCCTTCATAATGCAGACAGAGTTCGCCTTGCCCTCATTTTAAATTGCATGACACGCACTACGTGCGTGCACGGAAGTTTCCATTTCGACACCTGATGATACAACTACATGTACATGACCCATTTCATCCTGCGCCACCACCGTTCAAGCTTGTCTTGCAAACTGACGGTGAATAAATTTACACTGTGTACACATTGCTTTTTCTCTCCATGTAGCAATGAGACATTACTTGAGGGTAGGTCATAACGCATCTTGTGCCTTTCATCCGTAGTACGCATGATAAGAAGACCACTTTACAGTCACCACATAGATCTACAAAACACACACACACACACATAGTAATGGCAGCAACAATGCTGTGAAAGAAACCTACCAGAAAGACTTCAACAGATCCCACTAGGTACATAGCGGCCGCCATTGAAGTGCCAAGGTAGAAGAGAATGCCCACGGCGCCACCAAATTCTGGACCGATTGACCGCGATATCATGAAGTATGAGCCGCCAGCCGGCACCTTCCCGTTTGTAGCAATCGCAGACATACTCAGAGTGGTTATTGTTGTCTGGTAAAGAAATCCAACTCGTCACATACCCCTCTGCGCACTACTACTACTACTACCACCACCACCACTACCCACTTGCACAAATGCACCCGCGCATGGCGCTGCAGTGAGTTCCCCACCTACTGCCCTCCTCATCCGAGGCACTCATCTCTGCTTCCAACATCGTCTTCTTACCTACTCTCCCACGCTCCATGCACACTGATAATAACACTGCTTTGCTCACATTCCTGTTTCTCGCAGTCTATTCAGAAGCTGCCTACGTGGTGCACATTTGACTTGCGCAGCTTACTGCGATCAAAGCATTGTCCACACGAATCCTACGCACTCACTTCCACTCAAATGTGCCACTTTTCAAGCCAATGTGCAAGGATGACACACCCATCCGTCGTGGCGGCAAGTAATCACCCCGTCCGGTGGAAGCGGATGTGAAGTGTAAATTGTGCTGTCCGACTAAACAGTCCACACCACACATCAGACACTTCAACTATGCTAGGCAACACAACTGGTCACACGAGGGTCGCCGAACTCAGCATTCGATGAACCATAAAGTCATCATGACAAAGGCGTCTGCCCGCACAGCTAAACAAACCAAGAAATTGTAGTCAACACCTACACCACCTTGTGGGGCATGCTGAAACGTGTTGACTAAGACGACTTTCGCAATGACAGGCTCCACTTCAGATCGCACTTGACGAGGGTCTCAACTTATTGTGGGAATGACAAAAATGTGAAGTGAACATTGGAGGAAGAGATGGGACTCACACAGAGACAACAGAATCCCACCATGAGGAAAAACTGTAGGCCACCCGCCACGCCTGCAATCCACGGCATTCGCACGAAGAGGAGCACACCAAATATGTTTTGAATGCACGGCAAGAAGACGCCCAAGAATGTTCCCAGCTTCTGTTTCTACAGGAGATGGTAGGCAAGAAGACACTGGGGTTCAATTCGAGCGTGCGAAAACGCGGAAACAAAGATCTATTGAGTTATTTATGGTAAGAGGTGCACAACACACAATTCCGTCCCACCAAGAGACCCTTTCCACAAACCCTCCTCTCATGCACCGTATTCTTCCTAGCTTCTGTGCGAAAAGAGGAGTTGGGTTGGGGAGTAGGCAGGGTGGGGATGAAGGTGGGCTAGTGTTTCTCCATCTCCCCTCCTTACCTGCTCCCACTAGTCGACTTCTTCTCACTGTTTCGGAAGGAGGGGTTGTGCTTTAACACTCTTGTGTCCACTTGTGTCCCACCAAGCGGATGGTGATAGCATTTCCAATTACTCTTTGTCCTCCACCAACTGAATGCTTCTTTTGAGAGCAAACATTTCTGTCTGCAGTTCACTCACCTCACAATGCATGCATGCATGCATGCATGTCTTTTGGGAGCAAAGGCAGCCTCAGTGGTGTGTATTTGTGTGTGTGTTTGTGTGTGTGTGTGTTGGTGTTAGTGCGTGTTTGTGTGGTTGATGGGGAGATGTGCAAATTGTTTTGGGGATAACTAACAATGCAATCGCTTGCACAACAAGCGTTGCATCACAAGAACCGTTCCCCACCATAGACCAGTCGACGAGCACACTTCTCTTCATCCAACGCCCTTGAGAAGTGAATCGGAGAGGGTGAGAAGTTAAGACATGTGAGGCAAAGAAGTGGAGAAACAGTGGTTTCCAACCTTCTCATCACCTCCTTACACAGGTGGGTGAGACGCATTTCCTCACTCGCCTCCATCACCACCTCCACTTCCCTCTCCATGTGGGTGCAACCCATAAACCAACTGCTCCTTCGGTACTCACGCAAGTCATTGCCGTGGCCTCCTTCCACCACATGCATCGCTAGCCACCTAAAACAATTGCAGCGCCTAATTTGCTGCGCATTCCAAGAAAGGTAGCAGCTTCACCTTGACACACTCGCAATTGGATTCTCCTTGACAAGTTGGAATCACATGCATCAGGTTGAAGCGAAGTGTGATGAGATGGCGGTGGGTTCGAAAGAAGGAGGAACGACAATGGCAAAGAGGAGAGGAACCGGCACCGTAAACTTCGACCGATGCATATCCACCCATGCCCCAACTTGCAGGCACATAAACAGTGGCGCCATATCTCCTGGTTTCTGCAATACTAACCCTAACAACTCCACCGAGCTCATCTTATTGCCACGTACTTCACACCGCTAAGTAGGCGTCTGAAATGCACGTCCTCCACTCTACTGTGCTTACACTATCTAGCCGAAGGTGAGGAGTGGAATTCGTCTGGCAAGTAAGTCTGTCTAGACTGTGCCTGCCTCGCATCCACATCTTCATTTTTCTTCTGCCCCACCTCTCCCATTGGACGTCAGCATTGAAAGTCACAAATGCTGATTGGCTGTGCATTCAACATTCCCACTCCACATTGGATAACGGTGTAGTGGGAGGATGGCTCTACACTTTCCTTCAAATTCTCTTACGTCTCTTCCACCATTGCGAATGCCCTTTACAGACGGCAGTATGCAATTCACAATTTACCCTTAGCAACTCACCAAGGAACAAATCCTCAATCCCAACAAGAATTATCACTGAGCAGGAATGCCTACATTTCCTTCGAAAAGTTTAACATCATATGTTAGCGTCAAAATGTGAAAAGTCAAGACCTCTTTAACAGGTTTGCCGACACCGCTTCCGGTTGGAGACCACAGCAACTCCCATTTCATGGTGACAATGTGGGTTTCAGAGATTGGCCACATTAGTCTTTCCTACCGAATGGACTACAATAACAAACTACCCATCTCCAAATAGGGCTCTGGAGAAAGCTTTGTGTCCGATTGTGGGAGAAGGATGTAAGTAATGGAAAAGCAGTCATAAGAAGGGCAAGGAGGGAGAGGGAGAGAGAGGGAGGGCGGAAGGTGGGTAGAAGTACGCGCGCCTCCAACGTTTATGCCTGCTGGTCGCGCGACGGCGAATCAATGATTGCGTGATCCAGTCGCGCGCGAAACGCCTCTCTCGTGGATAGCTGGTAGTGTCACTTCATCAACATCATCTTCAGCACGCCCTTCCACCCACCATGTTCTAACCACTGCCTGTACACGTCGCACTTTTACGCTCCCCTCATTCCACGCACATCTATCTGTCTATCTATCCGTCTGTCTAGCTAGCTGGCTAGCTGTCCGCGGCAATTGACAGGTTTACAGCACACCTGTATCCACACAACGTGATTGCATCAGAAACGCGTCAGCCACAAGCACGCACTAATATTCCGCGTCCTTTCACATGCACATCGTGCGATAGTTGTAGGCGATAGATGCTCGTCCAATTATTCGCATTGTGCACATTGCAAAAAAGACTGAGCACCATGTGAGTCAGTGCTTGTCTCCTCGTATTTCAGTTTTCCTCACTCTGAATCACGATTGGATGAGAGTGGCTGCCACTGGGTGATGTGAATGGGATAATTGTCCGATTGGCGCATGGATAAGCAGTCCTGTCTTGCAACCATTCCAGATCGCACCGT
This sequence comes from Taenia saginata, assembly GCA_001693075.2. Taxonomy (NCBI): domain Eukaryota; kingdom Metazoa; phylum Platyhelminthes; class Cestoda; order Cyclophyllidea; family Taeniidae; genus Taenia; species Taenia saginata. Next base: position 257,727 of record LWMK02000109.1, read on the forward strand.
ATCACATTACACTTACGTGACTCCACTTCTTCCCCTTCTTCTCCTCCACTGACACTAGCAACTAGAATATTCCTTCTCTTTGAATAACTTTACCCCTTGTAGGCTGCTTCACGGTCGATGAAAACACATTGCTGGCTGCACAGATAACGTCGTTCTCTGCTTCCGGAGGAGTACGGATTTGTCAAAGCATAAAGGCGGGGCTTGCCGTCACATTTTTACCACAAATCAAAACTCTCTACTGCCTCCTTCTTCAATGTCCCTTTTGAGTCCGCAGCCAGAGCTCACTGCAACAGGCGACTAACCCCAATGGGAAGNAAATAACTTTACCCCTTGTAGGCTGCTTCACGGTCGATGAAAACACATTGCTGGCTGCACAGATAACGTCGTTCTCTGCTTCCGGAGGAGTACGGATTTGTCAAAGCATAAAGGCGGGGCTTGCCGTCACATTTTTACCACAAATCAAAACTCTCTACTGCCTCCTTCTTCACTGTTCCTTTTGAGTCTGCAGCCAGAACTCACTGCAACAGGCGACTAACCCCAATGGGAAGGCTTCTATATACGTACATATTTGACCTTTTGCCAGTAATGATGTCATTCTCCACAGCACCCATCGTTTTCAAGCCAAAACACTTGGGAAATTCATGTGCCTATGAAATCCATCACTGTGAGCACCCACAATTAATAAGCTCGACAGACAGCCAGTGAAAGTTGAAAGGTGGTGTGGAAATCCACTTCCTTCCCTCTGTTCATTTATGGCTGCACAGTCATTTGAGGTCAAGCTATGACCTCATCGACTTAAGCATTGGATAAGTGAAGAATGAAGGGGTTGGAGACATTGTGGTCAGCATCCTGTGTCGCCTACTTTCAACTAGCTGATCCACTCATTTTGTCATCGCCGTAACCGCCATCAAGGCTCCTATTCCTATTGAAGTGGCTTCGAAGTCTTCGGCCTCAAGTCAATTTGCCATCGGATTCAGTTTGTGGTAAAATGAACTGAGTCCAAACAAACTACCACCCAAATGGGTGCTTACTTTTCAAAAGACCAAAATTTGCGGATGTGTTCTACAAGTCTACTAACTTTACTTGAATGTGGGCATTTCCTCACTGAAAGTATCCACATTTACCTCAATGTGTGGCTGCATCAATCTTATCACCGCTTTAAATGACCACGCTCCNCTTGTGGTAAAATGAACTGAGTCCAAACAAACTACCACCCAAATGGGTGCTTACTTTTCAAAAGACCAAAATTTGCGGATGTGTTCTACAAGTCTACTAACTTTACTTGAATGTGGGCATTTCCTCACTGAAAGTATCCACATTTACCTCAATGTGTGGCTGCATCAATCTTATCACCGCTTTAAATGACCACGCTCCTAGGATGACATTTGTGATGCATGGCTGGCCACTGACGTCTCAGCTGAATTCAACACGTTCTGTGCTTCGCAGTGCAAAGATTTGCCATCCCCAACTACCAATGCATGTCCGTGAGCTGGCCCACACCTTGTCCTCTCTACACGACCACGACGATGGTGTCGTGAGAAAGTGATCGCGGAAGTGACACTGATGCGAGCCAAGCTGAATAATAGATGCACGAACAACTGAATCTCCTTAATCCACACAAGTGGGAATGAAACCAGTTTGAAACTTCACTGTACCAATCTGCCTGCCCACGTGATGCAAGTCAAGGTAGGTGAATTGAGGCTTCATTTGCTTATGCTGTGCACCCATGAGTAGGAGTGGGGAAGGAATGGGCGACTATTCGTGGTGTCTTTCCACCTCTCAAGGCTTGAGTTATGAAGCTGCCAAACAGAATAGACTATCAATCGAATGTGAATTAAACAGAATAGACTATCAATCGAATGTGAATTCCCCAAAAGAATAGTAATGCAATGTAATGCAATGCAATGCAATGCAATGTGCATGTCCACAGAGACCTGGTTTGTAACACTTACTATGCTTATCGACGCTGACTTGCTTAAAACTCATTTATAGCTAACAGGCTGCGACAAATCGAGTCGAGCCACCAAAGGCAAAGCACCAGTTAATCAAAAGTACGCACGTTTACCGCATAGCTCCCCAGGGTGGTATCTCGCAATACACAGAGTCCTGTGCATGCGCTATAAAGCGTGGGCAGATATACATCAGTGCAGCTATTTTCACAACATGTGGGTTGAATCGGACAGATGCGGTTCAAGCTTCTTCACTTTACTAAGCAATGCAAACGCCACTCCGAGTGCGTAAAAGCGAACCTGGACACTTTCGCAGTAGGAGCAGTTGCGGTGGCAGGACACTCCAGTGGCACCTGTCGGTGTTTAAATCGTTTCTAGTGATTTCGACAATGCATCACTGTAATTCACTAACACAATGGGAATGCAGTGCATTGAAAGTGGGACACTCTCTAGTCTGTGTGGTGGGGTTTGTGTGTTGCAAGTGCTTCACGTGATTGGAGGTGAACGTGTTGGGGGTAGCTACTATCAGCTGTGGTTTACGTGATGTTGGTAAAGTGGGCTTGTGCTCTACACCTACATCAAGTGAGAGGTGGGTGTCGTGGTGAAAAGGACTGCACA
>LWMK02000110.1:0-29727 GCA_001693075.2 Taenia saginata
GCTGCTCATCGCTCTTTCTGTCTAAGCCATAGGCAATGGCAGCTGCTGTTGGCTCATTAACAAGACGCAGCACATTTAAACCCGCCAATTTTCCTGCATCTATTGTGGCCTGCCGTTGATTAACATTAAAGTACGCTGGCACTGTAATTACCGCGTCTGTTACCTCCTTGCCTAAATACACCTCTGCTGCCTCCTTCATCTTGGACAACACCATAGATGAGATCTGTTCTGCAATGAAACGCTCTGTCTTGCCGCGAAATTGTACCTCAATCTTCGGCATCCCTCCCACGTTTACTACTTTGAATGGCCAGTGCTTAATACTTTCTTGCACTGCTTCATCGTCGAAATGACGTCCCATTAGACGCTTTATATCGAAAACGGTATTGGTGGGGTTTAGTGCTGCCTGGTCCTTTGCGGCCTCACCGATGAGACGTTCATTGTCTGTGAAGGCTACGTAACTGGGTGTTGTTCGGGAGCCTTGATCGTTGGCAATAATTTCGACCCTGTCATTTTGAAACGCACCAACACACGAGAAGACTGTTCCCAAATCAATGCCAATAGCTGGACTACTTGCCATAGCTTTACGCGTAGAGTTTCGGTTATGATAGATACCGCTACCATGGCATTACTTTATATCTACTGCAGCTGCCCTTGAAGATCATACTTCCAATCCGCGCTAATGCTAGAATGATTTTATCCAACCAGAAGCTGACACTGTTTTCTGTCGCTTCTATTCGTTAGCTGGCACATACACCCTCATTAATAATAGCGCACAGTACTGGCTCCAGCCTATGTGTCTTTGTGAGCTAGTCCTGGTCTGGGAAGTGGTGTCAGGCCCATGCAGTTTGTGGGTAACAGAAATTTAAGCTTAGAAGTGTCACTGCATTGAAGCATGGCTAGTAGCCTCTTTGCACTTTTGAGGTCCATCCGATGGGTGAGACTGCATGCTCAGATTGCTACCTTCTTTCTCATCGTACTAGATGTTGATGGCACGAATCGGTTAATTGGGAACAAATTGTTATTTCAGCGCAGCACTTTAGGATCGAATCGTGTTGCATGCTTTGGTTGCCTTATGAGATCGTAAGTTATTTCCCCCGGGAGTATAATCTCATAGATGGACAGCAGGTGGGCTGTCATTAACGGTGTTCCTTCAAAAGCTAAACAGCCAACCTCAAAGTGCCATTCAAAACGCATAAAGTAAAACAAATAAAGTTGCAGAAGTTGAGGTCTTTAATAAACCCCGCGTTGCTAAAGTAGTTAGTAGGAAACTTATACGCCCAAACTTGGTGTGATTGAGTAGCAAGCTTGTAGTGTAACCAAATTTTTCTCATTTGCAACCTATCCACTTCAACTTATTCCTCGTTTGATTCGTTTAACTTACACGTCAAAAGTGCATGATGATGATGACAATGATCCTTATCTAAGACCTTACTCAAATGCTAATCTAGTAACTTAGACGCGATAATTGACACCTCCAAAGCTAACTGTAAGGCAACGAAGATTTTACTAAGCAGTTTTAGCTGCCTTAAAAGTACTCTCACCTACACCGCGTGTCAAAGCAGGTTTTAAGTGGTGTGCCAAATGGGCTGCTATAGGCGAACATTCACTTCGTGATTAATGCACAATCATGGAGGTTTGCAAAGATACGCCTATGGCGTAGCCGTAACACAAAGGAAATCCTCCAGGTCATGCGATTTGTATGTTGTGTGCTCACATCCATATCCATAGAGCGGTAAAATAATCACTTGCCTTGGTTTACTTCACGGCATCAAAACGACTAATGACTCAACCTTTTCCATGAGTATGTTTGGTGGCACTGAGATGAAGGTTTATTGATGACACCTGCACTCGTACTTACGGCAAATATGCTTGGGATTTTCTTTTTCGCGTGTAGCCTCTATTTCCCTCAATATCTTCTAGTCCTCCAACCCTCTGACAGTCGAAGAGTAGGTCTTTATCTGTAGACGTGTAGACAAGTAACAATCTTTCACCCGACGTGCCACCCTTCTAAAGCATTAATGAATAAGGTTCAGAAGAGGCGGAAGCCGTTCCATTAAAAAATGCTTTTTAAGGTAAAAGACATTTCCAAGCGGCAATATTGATAGCAGAGGTAAAACACTGCGTCAAGTAAGAACGAGAACGTGTGGAATTGTAGCCTGCATTCCATCTAAGGTACCACTTGTGGGCGGACAGTGGCATGACAAAGGGATGCACTGCATTAGATGGATCGTAAATTGACTGGTTTCCTCATTGTTCGACTTTAAAAAAAACTATACCAACAAATCGAAAGTTTTGTAATCTAGCTGTGAAAGTATGTGCACTCACCGACTAAGGTAGAGATGTACATGGATGACTTTTAATGCCAATTACAATGGTACGAGTGGGATCGACCTCATATTCCACTTTATTTAATGATAAATGAACCCATACTGGTGACCTTAATTTGTCAAGTGAACACGAGGTGTGAGTTATACACCAAAATTTCTTAAAGATTTTGGGGACCTAGCAGTAAGTACAATGATTAATAATGCACTGCTCGAGGCTGCATGAAGAATTGCCATACATCTACGGGTTGAATCTATCAGCACGAAAGTGAAAAACATTCACTAACAAGGGGTGCGTTGATATGTGCATCATTTTGCGTTCAGTCTTACTTCACAAATGGCCAGAAGTAGTATGGGTTCAAATTAATTGACCAGCACTAAATTTGAGGCATCGAATTTCAATGTATATTTCTCAGCCCTGCCCTAAGCGCTGCCGAGAAATATAAAAAACAGCTTTTGTCTTGACTATTGGTAGCGCTCGGCAGTGTAGTCGACTCTGGTGCTACGTCTTACCTGATTGGCACAGCTTACAACTCAACAACTGGCGCCTTATTCAAACAGACGAAGACAATGTGAAGAAATGTGAATTGAGTGCTTAAGCGAATGGAATGCATTCCAATACAAAAAGCACAGCACTGTCATTGAGGATGCCGTAGTTACAATCGGTTTTAAGTGGATTTACTTAACGAAAGATGAAATGTGGAGGCAATTATCAGACCTGTCGTGTGTTGGCTAGTTGCACAGAACTACGCCTTTTGAATCCTTGTGTTAGCAGTCATCGTTCAACTGTGCCTATTTGCAAACTAGGTCTTCAACCTCTTTCAATTTCCTACACGACTTAAAAGAGCCGTAATAATGCTGTTTTTCTGGCCTTCTGAATTTACGGCATGACTTTAAACTCTTAGTTGGGTCCACTACTTCGATAATTTTCTAATATCCTGTTTGTTTTAATCCACCTTCTTCACGTCACCTAAAACCGAACTTGTAGAGAATTACCGGCAAGAAGTTGTGAGAAATTTGTATAGAACCCAGTTTTGTAAGCTTATTCAAGAACATGTAATGTTTTCCCCCTGTTGGAGAATACAAGCCCACTCCAAGTGAGGTAGGGCTTGATAGAATCATTGGTTTCCGCCCAAATTGCTGACGTCAATCAAATCGCCATAAATGGCACTACATAATAGATGCAAATACGCTCATAGCAACCTTGCATATCTCTGCTATGACGGAAATGGCAGCATCACTGACGTGGGTTGTGGGGCAAAAGTACCCTTTAACTCCACTGAGTTGGATCCTATACAATTAAATGCAGTAAAGTTGAAAACTGTCATTTTATAGCCGTTCACCTGGACATGTGTGCACAATTACATGCCACACGGTACCTAATTACCTAACTGCATGTCTACCTGAGGAGAGATGAACAAAGGTGTACCACTGTTGGGAGAGTAAGTATCACATAAGTAAATGGTTGTAAAGTGTGCCAAAAATGGCTATTCTGCCCTATATTCTCAATGCACAAATTACATGATCAAGTAGAATAGTTGCCTTTGCCACACCGAACTCTTTTTGCAAAAACCCGTAGTGCAGTAAGGTGGAACAGGACCAGGAGCAGTAGGAAAGAAAACAGCACATTAAATGNACCTTCTTCACGTCACCTAAAACCGAACTTGTGGAGAATTACCGGCAAGAAGTTGTGAGAAATTTGTATAGAACCCAGTTTTGTAAGCTTATTCAAGAACATGTAATGTTTTCCCCCTGTTGGAGAATACAAGCCCACTCCAAGTGAGGTAGGGCTTGATAGAATCATTGGTTTCCGCCCAAATTGCTGACGTCAATCAAATCGCCATAAATGGCACTACATAATAGATGCAAATACGCTCATAGCAACCTTGCATATCTCTGCTATGACGGAAATGGCAGCATCACTGACGTGGGTTGTGGGGCAAAAGTACCCTTTAACTCCACTGAGTTGGATCCTATACAATTAAATGCAGTAAAGTTGAAAACTGTCATTTTATAGCCGTTCACCTGGACATGTGTGCACAATTACATGCCACACGGTACCTAATTACCTAACTGCATGTCTACCTGAGGAGAGATGAACAAAGGTGTACCACTGTTGGGAGAGTAAGTATCACATAAGTAAATGGTTGTAAAGTGTGCCAAAAATGGCTATTCTGCCCTATATTCTCAATGCACAAATTACATGATCAAGTAGAATAGTTGCCTTTGCCACACCGAACTCTTTTTGCAAAAACCCGTAGTGCAGTAAGGTGGAACAGGACCAGGAGCAGTAGGAAAGAAAACAGCACATTAAATGCATCCTAAGCGATGACTTGAATGGTGATTGGTGCTCCAATTTTAATTTCAACTAATAAAACCTATTCATTCGACTGGACAAAATAAATAACTAGAGCATAAGATAGGCAAAACTTCTAACTGATTGGTAGACTAAATATGAGTGGAACTAAAGGCAATATGCGATCATACTCAACAGCTGGTGATTGGATCACTTCCATTTCTTGTTGTGCGCTTCAAAAATTCGCAACCACGCCTTATGTGATCGTCAGAGCTCAAAGCGCAATAACAAGCTCCATGATCAAGCAGGGGACTAACACGAAGAAAATTTGATTTAACGACCCGTGCAGATGGACTGCATTCTCACACAACGAAAAAACCTCCCACTCATCAAGTCGCTTTTGCTGTACCCAATATGAGTGGGACCACTCAGCGGATGATGAAGTGTAGGGGTATTTATCATAAGAGTCGCGTATTGACTGGCTAAAATGAATCATATTTTTGGAATTTTTATGTTAGCATTCATCGTATCTAAGTGCTGGTAAAATTGGATAATAAGAAAAATTGGGATAGGGAGAGGCCACTACCAAAATCAACGGAAAATTTCTGCAGTTTCACCGGATGAAAAGCAATGAAAAACAAAGAAGTGAAAGTACGATATGACTTAAAAGTGGGCGCGTAGATCTATGAAGAACAGCTATATAAATGGCAATGACAGTAGCATCAACAATTTAAATAAGTAATTCAAATAATCTGACTTGAACATAAAAGTTGGTGAATTTTATTCCCAGAGATTATTAGTGCAGTCATCTATGAATGTTCACACTTAAAGCCTCAAAGGTTCCTTAACATTTCTGGACGCATTATTTTTATTATTCATATAACAGCTTCTGACAAAACTCAGATTAAACTGTATTATGCCATTATTTGTTGGATTTGATCCAAACATGTAGCGATTTCATGAGGAAATAGGAACGAAACTGTAATTTCTTATAAAACCCTGGGTTAAGTGCATAAAGTGAGTAACTGCGCAGAATTTTTTGATTTTCGCATTTACCGCCTCTTTATATTGCTTTTACTGCCGTTACAACGTTACTTCGATATAATTAAGACCCTTGGCTTCAGCCAGGGCTTAAATAAAATACGCATTACTTATATTTACAAAATAGCCCTCATATTCTGGCACTCTTTTTCTACATAGCTCTAGAATTGAAATATTGCTTTGAAACTTGCTATTAGGGAGCGTCATACACTGTGTTTCGAATGTAGTGGCCAAGTGGGAAGGGAGGAAAATGTTTGAGCCCTTTAAGGTCTACTCTGTGGACCAAAAAAGTGTGTGACCAGTGCCGAGTAACCGAGTAACCTTTTTCACTTTGTCAATGCTTGCGCTATGGCAAATGGGTGGAGTTCGACATCTTCGCCACCTTTATTCATCTTCAATCACTTCTCGGCTCATAAATCTGTCTGAGTCGTGGCGAAACAGGCATGTCCTTTGACTGGTGTGACATTCTGACTGATGTTTAAAGAGTTGAGCAAGCTAATAGGCTCCTCTTTTAAGCACGTGTTTTATACAGAGGAACTCTTTGATCTCCGTCAGTTCTGGTTCTGCTGCAGCGGCTCGGTTTTACCACTTTTGTCCTCTTCCATGATGGTACAAGGATATTATACTGCTGCAGTTCGTCCCACTAACGTACAACGGAACGGTCAGATCCCATAATTTTGTTGGGTAAGATGATTTGCAATGGCGCTGCATCTCTCTTTGTCCACTTAGAAGGCCTTACTTCCAACAGCTCAGTCAATTGCGTCTGTTTCAAGTGCAAATGTTGAGGGGTTCGATTTGGAGTTGAGCGAAACTAGAATCGTTGCGAAGCAGAGCACTCGTTTCATCTGTTTAAATTTTCTCACCGTTAGCAGCACTGACATTAACAAAACGAGCCACTGCATTAGAAATCATGCACTAAGAAAGGGAAATGTACCGGTTGTTGTTCTGCTGCTGTGTGTGCTAACACCAGCAAGAGTGGAGGGTCAAAACAAGTCCTTGAGAAGAACTGGGGAAAAGGTGACGAAGGAGAGGGGAAGGATGCCAAGGGGAAACATCGTCCTCTCTTAGAGGAATTATTGTTCTAAAGCTTCATAGATTTTGGAGTAAGTCATGCAATGATGGCGTTATGTACAACCACGCAATTGTGACCACCCATTGATTACTGTGAAAGGGGTAGAGGGTGAAAACCTGGAGCGAGGAGGAGGAGTGTTGAAGGAATGCGCCTGATGGCATCGAACCCGTTCCGCCCCCATGGTAGGCGAACACTCAAGATCTTAGCATCAGGCGCACGGTTCCGCGTGCTCTAGTAACATAAGTGGATTAGATGGAGGTGAGAAGACTAGGAAAAAGGGGTACACATCTTTACGCACAAGCAATGACATCACCACCACTGTCGCAAGTGAGATCCAAACTCACTACCTTCAGAACAGAAGCCAGATGCGCTATCTGTTGCGTCACGGCGACATCCACCCAAGCTCTTTTCCTCCTCTATCCTCAATTTAACCTATTCCCTCAATTTAGCTGCTGACACTACTCACCGCTCCCCGCTGCACATCGCACCTCCACTCAATTCTACTTTTTACATGTTCACTGTTTTGCCATTGGTGGTGATGCGGTCTGGCACTACGCCACGCCACCAGAGGTGAAGCGATGCACCGTATTTGCTCCTTTTCTGTATGTGCGTGTATGTATGATTCCATTCGGATGAATGCTGACGGTGGCGGTGGCTGCAAGAAGGAGGAAGTTTGGTGACAGCAGTGGCAAAAGAATATGTTAGAATGATGTAAATAGGGCTAATGGAGGTGAGGTAGGTTGGTGGTTAATGGTGGCAGTTGGTAGCATGGTGGACAGAGGCTAGATCGCCTCACTTATCATGCTGATGTTGAGAGTTGGAACCTCTCAAGAGGCGTAGTTGTACGACCTCCACATCCACCATTCTCGCCCTTGCTGTCTAATTTCATTTGTCAGTCAACGAGAGTGGAGTATGATGGCATTATTACTAACACGTAAAAAACGATGGGTGTGGTTCTATGATATAATGGCTAATGCACGTGGCTCGAGTTAAAGTCCTTGTGAAATCTGCCTCTTCTCCGTTGTCCTCTTTCGTCCCTTACAAAGAAGACACTTCTAAATGATGCTACTCATGTGGACATTGGACATTCCTGCAGCAGGTCCGTCCTTATGAAGGAAGCATTTTGTGTTTATTCGAGCAATGGCAGGTGGTTGTGTAATAGAAAGATTGGCTTTCCTCGTGACACCTTCATCGCTATGAGAATGGTTGTGCACTCGGTGGCTTTGGTGCCCTAGACTTTCTTAAAGGCAATTGAGTGAATAATACTTGGGCAGGATGAGTGTATTTATCAAAGAGAAGGGAATCGGGATGATGGCATAATCCAGAGGTCAGCCTACCCTGCTTGTGACTAAAACGGGGAGTCGAATGAACAAGACATTAAAACGACTGCGATTGTCAAACCAAGTACGAGGAGAGGAGGAGAAAGAGGTGAAGCCGAGACAGGATAAAGAAGAACTGAACGTAACGGCGATGCATCATCCCCATTTATTTCCTACCTCTGTCCACTTTCAATCATGGAACACAGTTGAAGGTGAAGGTTTGCTGTTCAATCAGGGGAGAGAGTAGTAACGAGAGATAACTCTCGAGACGGATCAGATTGGCGGGATAAAGTATGCTAACATTTGAACGTGGTCTCCAAGGAAGTCTGTTTCACTGCAATGATCATTGTTTGAATGCGGAACACTTCTTAATTAGTGTTCCTCTGTTGCTTATTTCTTTTAATAAAAGCTCACTTACCCAATAGCATGCTGCTCCCAGGGGTTCAAATGGCATAAACACTCCTTGTAGAGCTAGTGAATGCTGATTTTACTAATTTGTGGCTTCAGGGCTATTTCAATGATCCACGGGCTAGGTAAATTATCCTAAATTACACCAAGCCTTTTTTTAATGCAGAACACTTATCATCAGGAACAATTTAAAGGTCCTAAGTGTGTTTTTCAATCGCAGCGCACCTATTTGCATCCTTTGATGGGAAATTCTTGCTATATCTATCCTACACTAACAATCCTAGTGACTGCCATCTTCTTAAGCCTTCCCAAGGTTTGTATACACATAAAAACACAGCTATGTAACTAAACGATTGACTAAAGTTTAGTCTCACTACGTTAAACTTCCTTTAAGTAAAATGTACTTGCAATTAAGCATTTGGGGCGAAAGAGGAAAGGAAAAGAATAGGTGGTTTGGTTCTGGTTGAGCGCCACATCAGCACACACCTGTATCGGTCAGTGAAGCCCTTCTTCTGTGTTTGAATGTGAGCACAGTGGTAGAATTTGGATGTCCATGCCTATCAACAAGAGAGTGGAGAACATCAGAATTTGAATTTGGGTCCAAGTTGACGTCTCGTTCGCCCATTAGCTTAAAATTGTTCACTTACTGATGACGAACAGAGCATATCTGTGCGAATCTATTTGGCGTTTACAATTTATCCTCTATGAGGCTGGCACGTATTCTCCTATTGTACACCAGCTACCACAGTTTAGCACTAGATAAGAGTGTCGAGTTGACAAAATCCATGCCTAGATTGTACCTAATAACGATCAAATTTTTCGAATGGGTTACATTTTATGTCAAGCTTTTAGCAATAATTTCCTCCTACAAATTTGCAACCCACCAAATTGAGGAGCATCTTAAAAGCTATGTCAAGCATGAGGATACAAATGATGACATCGTCGAGGTGATAATAAGTACATTGGTATGCATCATGTGTAGACGGCGTACTACTGATGGACAGCGAGTAGATCGTGGACCAGTCAAGACACTGTCCCTCAAGCCGTGCCCTGTGTGTGCACGGCACTGCCAGGCCAGAGGGCAACCACTTGCACGGCACGGTGACGAAATGTTCATTAAGGTCTAGAGACAATCTTGCAACTATTATTGAGAATCATAGTCGTGATGATCCCAAATTCAGCACGCAACGGTCATTCCATACATGGAGTGCCTAACTGAAGCACAATTCATCTCGAACTTGCACAGGTGATAATTAATTCTTACAATGAGAGCAAAATAAGGTCGTCCAAGCACATTTATGTTTCTAAAACCGATTTTATTTTTAAAATTACAGCCTAGGTCAAAACAGCTAGTCGTACTTACAAATCGTTTGCTTAGAACCCATTAAAATATTTTCTTATTGTTTGATATTGTTTCGCTTCGAATACTCTTAATGCATAAGCCAAATTGGTGGTGAAACAGGAAGCAAATGCTTGGTTGTTCTAATATTCATTTTCAGGCTGCTAATCCGTTGGCATCGCATCTAGACGGTCTAGAAGGCTATACTGCCTCTGATTACCTTCACCAAAGAAAATGAAGGATTCAGGACTACCACCAACCTAACATATCAGCGTCTCTACTGTCATTGCATTTCTGATCGTCCCGCACACTAGGCCTGGATTTACCACTATGGTAGTCGGCAGCTTCACTGTTACTGACGAGGTAGCCTTAGTTGTAGACGTGCTTACTGTTAAAGCCTCCATGGCTGAATCGCTGGCAGTGTTATGCGTCTAGGCGAATCAAAAGCAGCTAACTCGTCCTATCTATTAGTTACTTTCGTTAAAAATTCGACACTGCAGGGCTTTCAAATGGAGGCGCAGCACGCGCACTAATGTGATCCCATCACAAGGCTATTTAGGTCTCTCTTCTATAAAGCATTGTCTATTAGGCTTATGCAGATGAGATTTAAAGAATTCACAGGAAATATTATGACGGTAAAAACATAAAATCCACAGTGCTTGCTAAGGGTATGAGGATCTTTATTGGCGTGCCCTATTTAAGAAATACACCACAACGTGAGGTAAGCATTGGTATAAAGCAGACAAAGAAAAGGGTGGAATACAAAGCAAAGAAGATAAAAAAATTGGGCCAAGAGGTACCGTGATTAATCTCATCTTATGTGCGCCATCTGCACATACCGACGAGTCTGAAAAAGAGAAGGAGAGGGGATTAAAATAAAGGGGGCAAAAATGGGAGGATAAATCAAGTCGAGGTAAAATCGTAAAAGATGAGCTGAAAAAGAGATAATTGATAACAAAATATATTTTTAAAGCAGCCTAAATATCTAAAAGATTAAAACTTTGCAGTAGACACATGACTTCAAAGCATCAGAGCCACAGAAAGCGCGGCAAATTGCTGGTGATATATTTTGCGGGATAGGTTAGGTAAAGACAATAAAACAGCTCACTTCACACAAAGTTGATCTGAACCTCATCCAGAAAATTCGATACGACACTCTTCAGACCAAAGAGCATAGAGATTTAACGAAGAATAGTCACGAGGCGAAAGTCCCATTACTGTCTACAGATGACAGAATCTTAAAGGTCAACGGCACTGCCAGGACAGAGGGCAACCACTTACACGGCACGGTGACGGAATGTTCATTAAGGTCTAGAGACAATCTTGCAACTATTATTGAGAATCATAGTCGTGGTGATCCCAAATTCAGCACGCAACGGTCATTCCATACATGGAGTGCCTAACTGAAGCACAATTCATCTCGAACTTGCACAGGTGATAATTAATTCTTACAATGAGAGCAAAATAAGGTCGTCCAAGCACATTTATGTTTCTAAAACCGATTTTATTTTTAAAATTACAGCCTAGGTCAAAACAGCTAGTCGTACTTACAAATCGTTTGCTTAGAACCCATTAAAATATTTTCTTATTGTTTGATATTGTTTCGCTTCGAATACTCTTAATGCATAAGCCAAATTGGTGGTGAAACAGGAAGCAAATGCTTGGTTGTTCTAATATTCATTTTCAGGCTGCTAATCCGTTGGCATCGCATCTAGACGGTCTAGAAGGCTATACTGCCTCTGATTACCTTCACCAAAGAAAATGAAGGATTCAGGACTACCACCAACCTAACATATCAGCGTCTCTACTGTCATTGCATTTCTGATCGTCCCGCACACTAGGCCTGGATTTACCACTATGGTAGTCGGCAGCTTCACTGTTACTGACGAGGTAGCCTTAGTTGTAGACGTGCTTACTGTTAAAGCCTCCATGGCTGAATCGCTGGCAGTGTTATGCGTCTAGGCGAATCAAAAGCAGCTAACTCGTCCTATCTATTAGTTACTTTCGTTAAAAATTCGACACTGCAGGGCTTTCAAATGGAGGCGCAGCACGCGCACTAATGTGATCCCATCACAAGGCTATTTAGGTCTCTCTTCTATAAAGCATTGTCTATTAGGCTTATGCAGATGAGATTTAAAGAATTCACAGGAAATATTATGACGGTAAAAACATAAAATCCACAGTGCTTGCTAAGGGTATGAGGATCTTTATTGGCGTGCCCTATTTAAGAAATACACCACAACGTGAGGTAAGCATTGGTATAAAGCAGACAAAGAAAAGGGTGGAATACAAAGCAAAGAAGATAAAAAAATTGGGCCAAGAGGTACCGTGATTAATCTCATCTTATGTGCGCCATCTGCACATACCGACAAATACCGTGATTAATCGCATCTTATGTGCGCCATCTGCACATACCGACGAGTCTGAAAAAGAGAAGAATAGGGGATTAAAATAAAGGAGGCAAAAATGGGAGGATAAATCAAGTCGAGGTAAAATCGTAAAAGATGAGCTGAGAAAGAGGTAAGTGATAACAAAATATATTTTTAAAGTAGCCTAAATATCTAAAAGATTAAAACTTTGCAGTAGACACAAGACTTTAAAGCGGCAAATTGCTGGTGATATATTTTGCGGGATAGGTTAGGTAAAGACAATAAAGCAGCTCACTTCACACAAAGTTGATCTGAACCTCATCCAGAAAATTCGATACGACACTCTTCAGACCAAAGAGCATAGAGATTTAACGAAGAATAGTCACGGGGTGAAAGTCCCATCACTGTCTACAGATGACAGAATCTTAAAGGTCACGGCACACATAACCAAATAGGATGTCAGTGGACACAATTTAGATTAAATGACTTGGGATGCAGCGAGTCATATAACATCAGGGCTGAACCACAATCTGACCCCATTAACCATGTGAGGTTTTTAGTGACTCTCTCTCGCTTCCAGTCCCTGATTAGCGTAAGCTCAAGACTCGCAAACACACTGGAAGGGCTGCTTATGATCCACGAAATACTGATGCACAGAGCGTACGATAGGCCGATTTTTGGCACCTAATGCCCCAACCAATGCTGGTGCTGCTATAACTATGGCCATACCAAATTGTCATAATGCACCCGCCTGCGAGAATACACGTCACCGAATGTGGTACCTCCTGCAAATAACGGCATTTTCACAACACATTCCTACTACGTAGGCTTAAATGTCCCATTCCCACGGCTGATTAGTGGACACTCTCTCAAACACCACGTCCTTCTCCACTTCATTCCGATCAGTGGAAATCATGCTGCACAACCCTCATTTAAAATCCAAACACCCACCACGGGATAAAGGTCAATCCGGACAGCAAATATGTGAGGCTGACATCAGCTATTGCCATAGGTATTCCATCATGCGCAGCTGCATATCGCACACGAACACACGCAAGCATGTGTCACACCTCCTCCGCTCTTACTCACACGCCTTGGCAAGTAGTCATCCAAATCGAAGTCATGTCCGTTGCACAAACCAGCTCATGGCCTGCACCGAATTCTCGCCATCCCGTGGTGCCCAAAGGAGCTCACCGCTTCTACTCTGCAGCACAGTGGTTGACAATCAACACTACGTGTAGACGTAGGCCATTTGAACATCAACGTTGCTGCCAAGTCATGCAAATCAGCGCATTCAAGTGCATCAATTCGAGGCTAGCGCAACAGGACAACTCTTTGTTCGCCTCAATTTCTCGACGAATCGGATGACACTTGGGAGACCACTTGCAACAGCCCGCATTTGTTCATCAACAGTGGTAGATTCAGTGGTCCGGCTAAATGCAGTTTACCTGAGGACTAGCCAGTCACGAATCACATTGCTCAGAGTACAGACACAACTGCAGAAGAGTGGTGGCATCGTAAGCACTGAAACAACTTATTGACGGTAGACTGATATGCTTACTGGGCCAGTCGATGCAGATTCGAGAATCCAGATTGGGGGCACCATTGGCATTACAAGGGACTTGGACAAAATATCGCAGCCGTCGGTGGTATTAAGCCATCTATCACCGAAGCGGTTTGTGGCTGGAGGAGTGAAGTCAAGTACTGCAGTTAATTCAACAACTCTTGCAGCCGAGTGTGTGGCCACTAAACACAGGTGAGAGAACAGCGCGTTTGTACCATAACAAATTAGGTTCAGCGCATAGATGCAATTCAGTGCGCTTTGTCAGGTCATTTCCTCCCAAGTATTGAATGCCTTCTTGCAAGCTCGTG
Organism: Taenia saginata; assembly: GCA_001693075.2. Classification (NCBI taxonomy): domain Eukaryota; kingdom Metazoa; phylum Platyhelminthes; class Cestoda; order Cyclophyllidea; family Taeniidae; genus Taenia; species Taenia saginata. Next base: position 14,041 of record LWMK02000110.1, read on the forward strand.
TGCGTTGAGGGGTGAATAGGGATGAGTGGGGGCACTGAACATGGTGTTGTGTGGCTAACCACCATATAGTATTACTTGGCATGCTTTCTTTGTGCACAACTAGATGGTTTGGGCAAGGTCAAATCTGCTGGGCTGCGCCGTGTGGCGATGTGACTACATGCGACTTGAGTGGGATAATCCACAATACCTCATTGTGTGTCAATACAAGTCCGCGTAAGTACGATTTCCCTTAGAACGACTGCTTGATCGGCTAACTGAAGAAATGAGTGGGCGACTGCTTGGCTGTTGGAACAACACATCTTTGGTTTGTGCAATTGTGAGAGAGGTAGTGAATTCTTTCAGTGGAAAGTACTATAGGGAACATCCATATACATATGGAGCCAGTTGCAGCAAATGCTCGCAGGGGGACTCGTGCTTCCGCAACCAGTGTGTCAAAACGCTAACATGCAAAAAAATGCTGCTGACACTGAGGTTGAAGAATCCCAAGGACAGAACTATGCCAAAATGCGTGGTGTGAAGGGAGGTCTAACGCCCACCGACTGGGCTGGTTACATCTGTCCTGCCGTCTTTGGTGTCAAACACTACGCTCCTCACTTGTCCTATCATGCTCACTTTTCCCGCTTTGACTACCAGGCCATCTTACGTTGCTGATGACTCCAGCAAAACCATTGCTCTCTTCACTAACCTTGGCTGTCATACACCTGTAAATACATGAATGCTGCCAAGGAAGATGTTGATATTTTGGAATGTTTGGTGAACAAAGCATCTGGTTACTCACGAAAACGGCTGATTTCCATCTTTAATATTCGCTGGTGGAAGTGAAAATGTAGCAGAAATTAAGCGTTCAACATTTGTACACACCGTGTTTGTCAGTTATCTGTCGAGCACGCGGGAGACGACAGAGGTCGAACCAGATGTTGACAGGGGGGAAGAAGCAATGGAGGACGTCAGTTTGAAGGGGAGATTGCGGAAGGGAAAATGTTAGGCAACCTGCAACTTAAAATACTCTGGTAAGCGACTCTATCATTCGTGCCATTGCACGTGGAACCAAGTCAGTTAGCCAGCCATCCATTGTCTGTCTTGATACTACAGTCGAGAACTAATGTGCAGCGCTTCTCTCCTCCTAACCCATCGCCCACTTCCTCCGACTCGCCCGCACCCTTCAGTAAGTTTGTACTCTTCATTTCCTCCTCTTGTTTACCACACCAACGTCTTTCCTACCCAAGAGAACGTACCGTCTGCTCTCCCTGCCGTTCTCCCAATCTAGTGGTTCAAACGACTGAGTAGACGTCTCCGCTGCCTATTTTCTCGTGCTACTACTTACATCGCTGTCCCCAAGCCCGATCTTACTGACCGATCTCCCGATTCTCCAACCAATCCACCGAACAATGATTTTACTATTTGACCGACCGATTGGCAGATTGATTTTTGTTGGACTGAGTAAACGAATGATTTGTCCGTCCCGTTGCCTCTTCAATTTCAATTGATTTGTTCCGTTGTTTGACTGACTNTGGCTTTTAATAAGCAGCTCGCCCAACCACAAGGGGGTGAGGATTAATCCGATCCATATAGAAAGGATCGGGACCAAAGCACCGGTGCTCGAATGACCATCAGTCTAGCAGCTTTCTTCAACCCCTCCTCCCTTCTNCAATTTCAATTGATTTGTTCCGTTGTTTAACTGACTATCAATAAAATGATTGCGGCTTTTAATAAGCAGCTCGCCCAACCACAAGGGGGTGGGGATTAATCCGATCCATGTAGAAAGGATCGGGACCAAAGCACCGGTGCTCGAATGACCATCAGTCTAGCAGCTTTCTTCAACCCCTCCTCCCTTCTGCCCCCCATTGATATGCGTGACAGTACATTATCAGGGAAATTCTGTGACTGGCACTATTGTTCTGTGGTGCTGAAAATACTCGAAATAGGAGAGGGCCGTCTTAGTGGAGGCTTACGAGCTCTTCGGCTTTGGCAAAGTTAATCAATTCAAGAGGATGCACACCCACTGACAGCCACGATTCTCCTAACCTACAACCCTTAAATTCATACATTGGGACTTTAGAATTACAGCAGATACGACGAAAATACGTGCGTAAATGGAAGACACAGATGAATTCCCGACTCTCCCTTGTCTTTAAATGCTTTTCCATTTACTGTAGCAGCGTCAAATGTCGGCTCTCTTATTGTATTCACCAATCCGTCGACACGGAATCGAATCGTAGTATTATGCGAGGCCCACTTTCGTCATCATCATCCACAGATGAATAGAAAAGCCACCTCTTCGCCCCCAACCGATAATAATGATGCGAAAAGGTCAAAATGGGTAACAAAAGGCGCAAAAGTAGAAAATTGCGCAATTGTCAGGTTTCCTTTCGTGTTGGAAACTACTTCGTCATCAATGAATTTTGCATCTACAACAAAACTGCACGTTTTTAGCACGACAATATCCACACTTTTTGGGAAAGAACCATTTGCCGACAAAATTAAGGCAATAGTGAAGGGCTATTTCGAGCTTTTACTGCCTTCAGACTGCTCTGCCTCGAAGACAACCATTTCATAGCGCAATCGGTATCCAGTTGAGGCGCTGCAGCTAACCTTGCCAACTTCGAATTGAGTGAATACCTTCCAGACGTACACCCCTCTTTGCATTATACCAACCAGCTAAACCAAGTAAATGAAAAGGATCAAACAAAATGCCCATACACTTAGTAACCATAAGTACATTTCAAAGGGATATCAAAATCATAAGGATTGATATTCCAAGTTGCGGTGGAATCACTAAATAAGACTGATGACGATGATAACCCTTAAAGACACCAGACATCCCAGTGTTCAGCAAGGTAGTTGCACCACTGGTCCCGCACGTGGTGAAAAGTGCGCTCCATCCAATCAAGCAAGACAACCCGATAGTCCACACGCATGAGGATGTCAACTGCTGACGTGTGAAATACTTTCCTACTTGAGTTAGAGTGATGTAGTGTTTATAAGAGAAACCTTAGCAATACCTGCTTGACCCTCACCCACTGATCAATTCATCTCAAACACTTCCATCCGTCGGCGCACTCTCATCCAACCCAAGAACGGTCTTGTGATGACGGTGTGCCACACGTTGACAGCATAACAAAAGCCACTTCCAGTCACACGTTGGGTAATCTGTCAGTCAGTCACCAGGGCACCTCTTCCAACATCACCGAAAGAAGCAAATGCCAAATTGACAGTCCTAAGAGCCTACTGCCCACCGTCCCGTGATGAAAATGGCATGTAGGGTGTAACACCCATTCGCGCGTCCATGGCAGCTGATGCGAATGTAAACCAGGTGTTTCACCATATACGACAAACATGACCCGAAGTTGTCACCCGCATGTTTGCCAACAGTTTCAGGCATGTCAGCGACAACGCAATCCCCAACTATTATTGAGAAACATTGAATTCTGCCTCAAAATGATGTACCCATCCGCACGCAATTCACCCACTCGCATTCCGATAACACACGCCTTTACCTCATGTCATGCCTTCAGATGTTATGCAACAAATGAAGTGAGAGGTTTGTTCTCAGGGTGGCCGCAACTCCATACACACATCCTTATTTGGTTCCCTAGAATTTCCGGTTCAATCTCTTTCTGCTTTATTGGTTTACATCAAGCAGAGAGGTACTCCAATTTCACTGCTAACCATTTGAAGATAGTCACACTATTACTCCATTTATCCGTAACTGGAATCCTCGACACACGGACTCATGTTCCTGCAGACTTCAAAGAAGATCCGCTTGTCAATAAAATTAAGACGATGATGAGGAGGTCTTTGCTAAAAAGAAATCTCTCGAGTTTGCCTGTCTATCTACTCAGCTCCCTACTGATCAAATAGCCACATAAACAGGTAGCAAACAAAAAAACTGAATCGATGCTTGCCATTACACGAAAATGGGGTAGAGCCAAGCCCGCATCTTGTCAACGGCCCTACGACCCGAAAATAAACTATTAGCTCTATGGCAAAAATAATGCAGTCAAGAGTATTTACTACTACGACTAAAAGGAGGATGAGAACCACGCAGAGGCTACCACATCACTACGGCAGTGGGGATACACATGCTAAGATTATTAGTGCACCGTCTCCAAGGTAGTCGCCATAACACTGTATCTTCACTAAACGCCTCAGTTATGAGCATTTCAGAGACAATCGTCCCAAGAGGCCTCTTATGATGACAACAAGTGCACGAAGTCCGATAGTTTTCATAAAAGCTCCAAACGAAGTCCGGCCCAAACAAGTTAGTGCTCCAACCTTCATAAACACAATAGCAACTGCCAAACGAATCGACAAAGTTGTCCGACGACTTCAAAAATTAAATTGGGTGTAGAATAGCACACAAGAAGTGGTGAAAAACCGGTAAATTTTCTAGTCACAAGTGTATTTGGTGGAGCATGCTTAATTGACGCACCATTGCATAGTACACAAGATACTGGTATGAATTAGAAAGAGAAACCCTTATTTGGGGGTGGGAATTACAGTTCTGACGCCGATTAATGCAGCATACTTATTAATGTCCAATTTTCTTCATCAATTAACAGCAGCACCAACACATTGAAGCAAGCACTCCGACAACTTCTCCCGCTCCTAATTACCAAAAATCCCATCCACATGCACACTCGAACGAAAAACGGAACAAGTAACACGGTGAATTGCAAAACGCATAAATCCGGTCAGCGGCATGATTAGATAATAAAGAGCATAAACACTAGACCTGCTGCTATTTAATGAGTACCAGTAGTTGCACAAACGCTCACTCGAGACCTGCACAAACAAGCGGACTACGCAAGGAATAGGTAAACGAAAAGCGGCTCCAACGAAGGTAAAGTTAATCTCAATCCACCCAAGTGTGGGTTCCATCCAATCGGCAGTATCTACCACGGATGCAAAAGACTACACTTAATGACGATGAGACGTACCCAGTCAAACTAGATAAGTTAAAAATAAAACACATAATGCAATGCAAACAGATGTATGTATGATTGGGTACGCTTATAATTTAGCCCACTCCCAACAACTTTACCAGAGAGAGAATAAAGTGTGTAGTCGTCTCCGTCTTCTGCGGCGAAGTCCGAGGTTTTAGCGCACGTATCACTCCGACCAAGAGATACAGAACCACAAAACGCCCCTGTGCTTGTGGAAGCAGGACGAAATGGCGAGGGTCTGCAAGAAACTTACCAATCAAATCAGTAAATTGGCACCCAGTTTAAGGCCGATGTGCATCGCACATCGGCGTCCCATTCGTAGCAAAATATTTACTACCCCTACCTACGTTTTTCCAAATCACGCCTAGTGATGTTGCAGGGGAGGCTATTCAGTCCATCGGTAGAGGAGAGTGTGCTCAGGCATCCTTTCAGGTGCCACGACTGCATCCGCATCAAACCCCATAAGCGCGACAAGATCCACCTAAATGAATGTTAGAGTCACTTAGACAATACAATTGACATGATATAATTGTGGAAAGACACGAGGAAGAAGGGTGGTGGTGATTTCTCTTCCAAAGCATGCATATAGAAATAGGTAGGCACCGAGAGAAAAATAAAAGCAGCTCAAGAAATAGAATCTGAACTTACCAAAGCAATTCATGGAGCAGTAAAGACGCACAAATTCAAATATATGTGCTTGGGTCATTATCAAGGCTTATCTGCTGCACCACCAGAAACAGACCCATTCACTGCTACCTCCGATTTCGGCGTATTTTGAGCACCAAGGAGAAAAATATTTTGGCAGTTTTTCCCAATTCTTTCAATAATTTGAACCCCTCACTACGAGGCCACAGCTTTATTGGAATCGGTAAAGAGCACAGCATGGTCACAGACAAAACACGCACAACGGTGACCTTGAGATTCACAGATTAACCTCTAAATTTGAGATTAAAATCAATTTTGTAAGGACTTCCGTAAAATACGTACATTATTCTATTGTTATCATATTTAAAAGTACTCTAAATAAACAGGTGAATGGAAGTTTACATTTCATATGCACATCTTTTTGGAACCAATGTTTAAGGTTAATAATGAATGTTTGATTTGGAAAAATAAAACTTGGATGAGAAAGTTTTGTAGCATCCTGAAACTTCATGTAGCGAGATTAACTCGTTCTTCCTCCTCGTCCCTTTTCACCTTGCTGGAAGAAGGCCGAGCTTTTCTAGGCATAGTTTTATTAAAGGGGAAATAGGTAGGTGGGAACCTCCAATCTACGGGGTATCAGTCTCCGGCTCCTGAGGAGAACGCGCGGGCTCGTTTTTCGACCACCTGGACCTTGTGTTCCCGCCTCTCACCTACAAAGCGTTTGTAAACACCAACATTATTACACTTCATCGAGAAAAAGGCAAAGTACTAGTGCAGAATATGTATTTTGTAAACAGGGGATTGAGGTCTGTTGGCACGGCTAACCGGCTAGTACATTATGGCCACTGAAGTGGCCGAAACCGACAATTCGAACAAACAAAGTGTTACACAGCCCCTTCCTTCTTTCAGGCGTCGTCCCCAATACTGCCCTTAAGCAGTGCTGTGAGAAGCACCCACGAGCCAACCTTGCCAGTCATTGAGATTCGAGGGCATGTGTTCTTGCAGTGCCATCAATTCCCCGTAGCACTTGATGCAGCAAATACGTATTTTTGAGTCCTCCTCTCTCACGATGGTGTGTCCCAATGAAAGATGGGGCACGAATCAAAGTTTTCGAATGGGTTGAGACACACGCAACACATACTATGGTTCCAGGCTTTTTTTGATGTCGTGAGAGAAACGCGGGAGTATCGTAGAATGGAAACAGTCAGGCCTCATAGGAACGGGGTGCACGCGATCCACGTGTACAAAGCACAAATCGATGCTATTGAATGGCGTCCTGCACATTCCACATCTGGCGATACACATTTTGACGAATATTGCCGAGTTGCCCAATAAGAGGAGAAAGAGTTTATGGATGATGCTTGACCACAACGTCGCTGATCCCTCTTGGCAGTTTTACTGGGCATGGAATTCACAGTTAGTGTCGCTTCATTTGTTAGTAGCTTCCTTGCAGAACACGAGAGCAAGGGAGATGCCGAAGATGAACGTCGATCTCAGCCCGCTTGTTATGGGATGTGAGGGATTCTCCCATCCGTAGCACATGCACTTCTTTCACACCGCCGAAGTTTGCCACAAGTGGTATAAAGCAGGATAAAATCCATCAAAGTCGGGTCCGCTTTCGCTGCTACCAATGTTGCGTCTCGAGACTTCCTTCAGGGTAAAAGAAGGCATAGTACTAGGACAGAAAATATGTTCTAGAAACAGAGGGATTAGGGGTTGTTGGCACGGCCCGGAGGCTGGCTAACCGGGTGGTACAATATAATCACCCAAGTGACCGAAACCGGCAGTTCGAACAAACAAAGTTTTACAGGAAGTATAAGCCATTACTTGTAAATGTGGCGCATAGAACATCCTTGAAGACATAAAAAGATGTAGTACCCTAACAGAATGTCATAATTTGGCTTGCGGAAAAGGATGAGGACTTTTAGTGCAGCTCAAAGACCGGTTGCCTCAATCAATGCGAAATGGTCAACTAATGCGCGTGACCGACATCGAGGCTTTGTCAACCCCTCGCGTTAGTCATCACAATGTGTCCAGCGTAAAAATATGTACACCCACTAGCAAGTCGTGCCACTCATCACATTTTTCTGCGACTGAAGAGATGAGTGACCACGCTGTCACCTGTTTTTACATAGCACTTCGATTGGTTTTGAAAATTCGTCTGATGTGGGAATTAAATTTAGGTACGAGGAATTTCGCTGACTACCACGACCGTCAGCAGTTAGACGCAGAAACCTGCGCCTAAAATTAGATTTACAAACAGTCCATCGCAAACATTTCAAACAGTTTACGGTTAGTGTCGCCATGGTAGTTAGGAGCCTTCTAGCGGAACCTTGGTGTTGGGCGTCATTCCTAATTGTTGGGATATGAATCGTCAGTGGTTTTCCCATTAGTAGTACATGCACTTCTCTCGCTCTAGCAGTAAAAAAATGCGTCGATGCTCTCAAGGATCAGGTTGCCTTCCGCTACCACAGATGTGGCACCCTGGTACTTCACTGAAGACGACGGAAGACATAATACTGGGGTACCATATCTATAGTTGGAGTTGGAAAAAAGGGGTGGAACTGCGTTTGGAGCCTCGAGGCGGAGGGAAACCCTGAGTGCTTTGATACAGACAGGAGCATAGCGCACAGCTACACTCGAATCCTTGCCGTTTCAAATTAATCCCGAAACAATAAATATACCACAGCCCAATTACTCCGTTCGGTATCGAGGTAGCTAAAGAGGGGAGGAAGAGAACGAGAGAGGTGCTACATTCATCAAAATAATTCACTTTCTACCATCATAAAGCACTACATGCATAAAAATGTAGCATTAAAACTGCATTAAATATGATGGGTGAATAAGATTAGCAATGTTTGATGTATTTGCACGCGGTATGTTACTCGTTTATCTCCTCCACTCAGCCCTTGTTGGACTTTCGACAAACAGATTGATTAATTGCGGTCGATAAGAATTGGTGCAGATTTGGTTATCGGAGTACTAAGCCCTTTTCTGCTTCAGGAGATTCTGGTCACTAATCTATCACAAAGATTCATTAGTTCGCCCGATTTTCACCCCGACGATGCATTCAGAATAGCATGAGTATTACATAGATTTCTTTTATTTCCCAGCACCGTATCCAGTGCTACTCTTGTGAGCTGTCTTTCAACGTTTCATCAGTCGATTTCCTATCATTTATTAGTGCATAAACTACACCGGTGATGTAGCTTTGTAGGGTCGCATCTTGATGTTGTGGATGGTTATGGACTAGGTACATCTTTTATTTCCCAGCACCGTATCCAGTGCTACTCTTGTGAGCTGTCTTTCAACGTTTCATCAGTCGATTTCCTATCCTTTATTAGTGCATAAACTACACCGGTGATGTAGCTTTGTAGGGTCGCATCTTGATGTCGTGGATGGTTATGGATTAGGCACGTTGTTGCGCATCGCCGACAAGGCAGTTCGTGAGTAAAAGAGCCGTCAAAACTCAAAGCTCGTCTTAGCTCCAAGGGATGTGGTATTTTGGGNAGCCTTCAAAACTCAAAGCTCGTCTTAGCTCCAAGGGAGGTGGTATTTTCGGTACGGTTTGTGTGTTTGTAGAAGGTCGACGTCTCGGTAGACGTTAGTCCTACCTAATCTGTCGCACTATTTCTGGCTGGTGTAAGGCATCTGTGAGCGTCCCTCTGCGATGCTAAAGCTTTCATTATGGCTTCTTCAAAGGTATTGTAATTTACATATTCCGTGTTTTTTAAAAAGCTGTCTGAAGGCATTCTAACTCTAAAAGCGTGTGAGCATCTTGAACGATAAAAAATTAGTTGATTTGTGAAATCGTAGCCCTATATGCAAGAAGATCACAACTAAGGCTGTAAACACAGTCTTCAGATCGCGCAGCCTAAGCATATGCGTACAGTAGAGGGTCAGAGCCCGATTTGTTCGAATTCCCCTGCTCTAACCTCTCAACACGCCTACTGGTGGGCAGCCTTCACATTCCACGCAGCCGAGATCCAGTACGCTGTAAGGTGGAGTGAGACAATGCAATTTCGTGCGCACCGCTCTCCTGTCTGCTGAGGTTCGGCGTTATGATATGACGCAGAGGCGGGTGCTGCAAGGAGGGTAGCCCCACCTAACCCCTTCCCCTCACATTCATGCATGCACACGCCCGCTACCCACGACGAGCTGCTGAGTGCGACACGCAGACCCTTCTGCCACCACTTCCTATATTGGTTTTTATTAGTGGGCCAATCCTCGAGGTAATGCAATACGAGGCCGACCCATGGACGGGGTTGAGCAAGCTCACAGCACCCCTCCCGGTTGGAAAAATACAGGTAATTTCATTGGTCCCAAATTAGGGACCGTTGCAGAAATTACACTGCAAAGAACAGATACTACACATGATCTTAGCTCAGAGAGCCGAGAAGCGATAGCCATGCACGCTCCCTACCTGCGTCCGCCAGTTGCCTTCACTTGCTCTCCCACACTACGCGATCGCCACCTGGCAGCTCCCAGTGCAGCCCACTTTTCACCCTGTTTCTCTGCCCTTCGCCTGATTCTCTCTGCCTATTGCAGGCTGTTGATCTCCTTTATTTCTTCTTTCCTCTCATTTAACCTCACTTAATTTACTCTCGTCAAATCACACGTATTTGCGCCCATCCTACTCACTTCCTATTTCAGTAGACAGTAGACAGTCACTAACGCATCTTACCTTGATCCCCTTGCCTACCCCTACTGCTCGTAGTGCCATCACTCACTCTCCTCCCTCGTTCTTGCATGCCTTGTGTCTCTCTCCAATTGTGCTTGTCTCTGTCACTTACTACGATAGCTAACCTCCAATTGAATCCGCCTGTCTATTGCAGTTAAACTCACCATCTGCCTACACAGAGCCTCAAGTCTTAATTTCTGATTCCTTTTTATCTCCAGTATGCAAGATATCCCGCGATCGTTTTATTTTCATAACCACTGCATTTCACTTTTCGCCTACCTTGGAATGTGATTCGGAAGACTAACTACGGAGCCCCAATTTTATCTCAGCCTGTCCCAGTCATTTTGCTTAGTTCATTCAGCCCAACCCGAACGCACCAAAACCTTATTGAAACAATCATGCATAGTTTATGCTTTATTCGCCCAAAGCAAAAGTGATGCGCTTGTAATAGCTGCGCATTGAAAATCGTTTTGTAATGCAGCGCACACATCCCAGAAAAATTGCCAAAAGCAAGGCATTCGCAATAGGAACTAAGGAAAAGGGCTCCCTTATTTGGTAACGCACGCCATTCACTGTAAGTGTGGCAGCATATTTCCCTTCACAATAAGTACAAATCGCTTTTGGGGCTAACTCTTGTCCACGGCCCACAAGTTAGCCTGATCACTCGTATTTTGTCCTACTCGAATGCGTTTAAATGATTCGTCACCAATTTTAAGGGCTTTCCAGTGTGCCGATTTTCCATCAACTAGATGAGATGGACATTTTGTGTCGAGGAGACATAGCTTTGCAATGTTTCCCAAAATCAATTCACTTATTTATGACGTGGATAATGATCGCCTGACTTTGAGATTTTATGAACCTTGGAAAGGCAGCCAAAGCCAAGTGTCGAATTCCCTTGTTTCCGGTTAAGCTGGGTGTAGTACATGCTCGCTGATGCACAATGGCATTGGGCGTGATGCAAGTTTGTGTTATAGGTTGCACATTTTGACAGCAATCTCACACTTTTGAGTAAGTTGAGTGGCACCCTAAATGTATTACTATCTGAGTGAATCTAGTATGGTTTTGAAACAAAACCTGCACAAGACTACTTGTTGTTGTTAAATTTAAGGTCGAGTTCAGGCAAAAATTACATTAAGAGGAGATTATATCACGTTGAAGTGAAAGAGAACTTCAGCCCTCATCAAATGGAAATAAATGATGCGCTGTTGCTGCTTGCTTCAAGGAAAATTCGGGGACACGAAAACCAGCCAGTTGCCTAAAATGGTAAAGAAAGCGGCTTAAGTCTAAAGGCTGAACGGGATGCAGCAGTATGAGAGATTTGGAATTCGACGAAGAAAATTGGGTTCGATGAGTGGGCGTGTGTAAATGGCACCAGTGCTCAAACATGCTCCGATATCCTACGGTTAAGTGTAAATACTAATTTAATAAGGACTATGATATGGCATGCAAAGTAAGGTCGCCTTTTCAAAAGTTGATATCAAGCCATCTTTCACAGCGTGAGGCAAGAGTAAAAGAACGCGCTTTGAATTGACGAATCGGAGCCGGTGTACGGTGGATGCCTAATTCCGAAACTAAATGTAAAATCGACCTCGCTACTAAAGTCAAAACATTAAGTGTTAGTTTGCACAGACAGTATTAAATGTCGTCAATGGTCTGATCGCGTCCTGCAGTAGGTTTTTGTTCATCTGGTCGCCCGTTAGATTTAGGTTATTCCAATAACAGAGATATTAACGCAAAACACCAGGCATTGAGGGAACAAAATCGTGGAATGTGAATGTATTATCCGATGTGGAAGAATGCAAATAACTAAGTGGCATCGAAATGAATAGACAGGTAATATTCCTGCTAGAAGAGTGGTGCTGTGGCACCGGCAAGAATGCTTTGTTGGTACACAGGATGTGAGAAATGGAGGAGTTGGAGGCGTTGGGTAAGTGTTAAGCAGACCAGCTCATGCTGCGGAAAAAATTAACATCAGAGGAATCAGCAACGCTGTGCATCTTGGGAGCATGACTTTAGGAAATTAAAATTGAATAACTTTGAGTGGAGGCAAAGAGGAATGATGAAGAGATGGAACATGAACGTAAGGGAATGAAAAATGCACAATGGACAAATATGTAAATTCGGTTCTGATGAACAGTAAAATAAGCAATGAACATAGATGAGGCGGTGAGGATACATGAGGCAATTGCGCGGTTATCGCAAGGCGCGTGGTAGGAGGAAGAAGAGGAGTAAGGAAAAGCCTGGAAACGTCAAGAATGTGCAGAGAATGGAAGGGAGTTTTGAGATTGGGTTGAAACAGAAGAGAGAAGTAGAAGAAAGTGAGAGTGGGATGTAATGTGTAGAACTCAAAACATAGGGAGTAAAAGAGGAAAGGATCTGACGAGGAGCAAATGTGAAACGATTTGGATGAGAACAAAAAAGAAGTGAGAGAAATGAGTGATTTCATTTTCTTTCATTCGCATCATCTGCCTTTCAATCTACAACTTTCTGTCTCATTATAAAGGCGCGGACCCCAAAATAACGAATGACAAACCTTGGCACCTAGTTTTTACTCATTCCATCGTTGCACAAAACAAGCTTGTATTCAGTAAGTTATTTCTTTGGGCAGCTCGAATCAGCTACTTTTAACAGGGAAAATGGGTTGTATTTAACATGCGGTTGAGATTGGAATGCCAAAAAGTCACCATAGCTGTCCAAGTGAGGAGAGCCATCGCTTGAGGTAAAATATTTTATCTCAAAATAAATTGAAGTAGTTTTGTTCACGATGAGCAGTCCATGACATCTCCTCCATCACTGAATTTCTACCATGGTCACTCAAACAGGCAGGATCCTGGTGACTATCTAAGTCCCAGCCTTTAGACTGCAAGCTCTCGGTCAGCACTCGGACTCTCCTCGCAAAAGCTCTATAGCCCAGAACTTAGTGCCATTCCATTCGCCTTACGTTTAGCTACTCAACTAGGTCAGTAGGATGCAGTGTGGAGACGGGAACTCGTCACCTCGTTGTTAATTATGAATCTACTATTTTCATTCCAATCCACGTAAATTTCGTACGGTTTAATCAGACATGGACATAAAAGTGTTTAGAACAGTGAGTAGTTTGGTTTGATAAGTAGTCGAAAAGCAGGAAACCTAACATTGAACGGTGTCTTATTTCTCAAAACATCCGACTAGTAGATTTTATGCAGGAACCTTAATGCTACTAGCTTCATAACTTGCATTCCGAATTCAACTTGACCTGCCTCTACATGCTTGAATAACAGTGCTAAAACGGTAAAAGATCAGACAACTTTAATTGCCTTATGACCTGTTCTTTTCCTCGGAAATATTTCATGTGTACAATCAAAAGTGAGAAGGCTGTTTGTTGAACAAAGCGTTGGTTACCATGCCAAGTTAGTGTACCCTCACCTTCTGTTGGTTCAAGGGACAATGAGAAGCATGAACTTCGCGGGCAAAATCACGAGCCAACCACAAGTTGCAGTTTTCTCATTCGCCAAACGCCACGAGTAGCTAAGGGCTAATTTCGACGACATTAGCGTCTGCGTATGTACAAAAAGTAATGCTTAACTTAAATTAATTCTCCACCTTATTTTCTCTTAATATTTGAAGTAGAAATAGCCAGTTAAATAGGAAGTAGACAGTCAAACTCCACAATGGCCGAGTTAAGCGATCCCTGGCAAACTGTGTCAGTGGCTACATTCGCCGTCCCGATTGACCGAATTTCATGGAAGTCTTGTCAATCCACATAATGCTTCATTACAAACCAGCGAATAGTTGTGCTTCCAGTCTTGCCTTGCTTGATCAAAACCAAAACTAATCATTGCGCATCGATTTGCGAATCCTTATTTTAAATGCAATGGGGTCAATACCTCTATTCTACCGTACAGATGCACCAGTGATTTCAAGTAATGACAATCAAAGCGCAAAATAATGGATCCCACGTCTTTTCCGCTCGCATTAGTTGTCGATCTCTAGCCGTTGCCTGATATATGAGGATTTACAGACTTCTCGGTCTTAAAATGTAAGGCTTTCAGTTTGCTAAAGAATGGGTAATAGTGTTGGGTAACAAAACTGTTCCTGTTTTACTGAAGCATCTTCGAGCTATACCCAATGATAAAAGTTGCTGGTCCCGGTCGATAACCTCGTGAGGACATAGCTGTAAGGCACTTTTATTGCGTTCGCTGCACACAACTCCACTTACAGAAGAGGTGTCAGACATCCACCGAGAAAGAAGTGCACGCAGAACATGCACAATACTGACCACTGCGCTCTTTACATAAGAAAGCCAAGCAAATATTTTTACACTACTAAAAGGCTCCCTGAAAGCTGCAGGAGAAGCAGTTGTATTCCTGCTAATAAACGTCGCCAGTGCTAGGCTACCATGCATTAGTTAAACAAATGAACTTGAGTTGCTCACCTTTGTAAACACAACATGTTTGAAGTTGACGTCGCGCCATTACACTCCTTTTTAGCAAGTATTCATCCTAAATATTTCGGTGACGCAGTAACACCGTCTCCATAAGCAGTGGCTAAATTTTATGAGGATGTAAACAAACTGCATATTGGTAATTGATTCTCAGCCCTTGTTCATATTTTTCTGGTAAGTGGGTGGTCAGATTTGCTGAGGAGCAGATGCGATTTACTAATCATTGTGTTTTGGGGGCGTTTGAGGCAGAGGTGGAGGCAATGGTAATGAGATGAGAGGAGAGGAGAGGAGCGGAGAGGGTGGGAGGTGTGAAGCGAAGTCGACGCCAGCGACCATACCACGTAGAAAGCACCGGCTCTCGTCCGATCACCGAAATTAAGCTACGTCGGGCCGGGTTAGTACATGCATGGGTGACCGGATGGGAACACTCGGTGTTGCTGGGCCCTTCTCCTTCACTTACTTGCTTACTTACCTCATTCATTCATTCCTCCGTCACCCGTGCCTTCCCACCGCCCACTGCACTGCGATCCGCGTCACTCTGAGCCGTCGCAACCACTCCTCATCACTGCAGAGCATTGGCGTTGCCATTGCAATGCGTGTCATTCTGGGTCACCGTGGCTGGTGGGGTAGTGCGGTGTGGCGTTCTACTTCTCTTAACACTCGCATGTGCACCCGCCGCACCGCGCCGCACCAAGCCACACCGCACTGCACTGAGGTGAGGGAGAAGACGGTGGAGGCAGGGTGCGAGATAGTGGATGGGTGAAAGCAAGACTGCGGCGATGCGGCCTACTGAGCGCATATCTGCTAGGCAGGTAGGCGGTGGTGGTGGTGGTGTGTGTGTGAGTGTGTGAGTGTGTGTGGGCCTGTTGAAGGGTGACGCAGTTATGTCACGACATCAACAGTTGTGTAGGCAGTGGATGTGAGGTGACTGTAGTTATTGCAGTCACTCGACGTGAGGAAGCATTGGTGCAATTAGCACACACACACACACA
>LWMK02000110.1:30489-227066 GCA_001693075.2 Taenia saginata
TTAACATTAATTGATTAATCAACCGCAACAATTAATTTGACGGCATAGTGACCTGGAGTGCAGGAAACGAACCTTGCAAATAATGTGAGTACATGAAGTGGAATGGAGGCCATCTCCAGGTCATTGGATTTCACACCTACCTCATGTTGATCCATTTCCACATGCGAAATTCAGCGTCAAGGAAGAAGAGAATGGGATTTTTTCCCAAATCCCAAATCCCAAATCCTTTATTCTGCCGTGCCAACAACCACTCGCTTTTTGTGTGCATGGCACACCATTTATCTAATCTTGCGATTCTGTTGCGCTAAGCACCACACTGGTTGAATGAAATTATCTATTTGAATGACATGAACCTAAATGAAAATGGGCATACGCATGAGAGGTGAAGCGTATCCTTTCCTAGGCATATAATAAAAAAGGCTCTGCCATGCTCTAGAGAATATATGAGCATCACAAGATTTCTCTTTTCCTTTGCTCTGACTGCTGCAGTCATCGTCGATTCCACAACTATGAGCTGCGGCCTAGGCAGCGTGCACCTGTTTTTTGGTTGATACTTCTAATCCGTGTGCGATTAGTTTAGGATCTTTTACTTTTGCCTTTTACCTTCTTCGGTATTCAAAATAATCGGTGTCTATATGTCATTATGAATTTAAAGCTTACCAAGCGCTAAGTTTAAAAAAACATAAGCCATTACATGGGAGATTTTATCAGGATTTGCCGAGAGGAGAACTGCCAACTGACAATCTTGGAAAAATTCTTTCTAATAAATCAAGGTTTGTGCTTTGCAAAGATAACTGAGTTTTGGCATTTAGTTCGAACCTTTCTATGCTATTATTGCCACGGAATCGCCTCAAATTCCATTATACAGCACTGGTGCACTACTTGACATCAAAAAGAGCTCATCTACCAACCACCCATGTGTGAAGGTCGTTGACAGTACCTTCTTAGAATCTAAAAGCCCCCTTCTTGCCACATATTTAAACTCAATCAAGTGAGCCGAATTGGCCTAACAAAGCAACATCCAGTTTGACAGCAAAATTAAATTTATGCAATGAGTTACTTTGCTGAGTTTCAAAACGATAGCTCCTAGACCAGCATGCAACACCTGAAGGCTTATCTGCTGGCACATTCCCAACTATTACGCATATCTTTACCTTGATTGTCCATGTTGGTGAGCTGTTTAGGAAAATTCATTATTTGTCCCTTGGCGGTAGTGTGCAGTCATGCGGAAGGAGCTCAAGTTGGAACATAAACCGTAAGGTCTTGAATTTAGAATAGGAGTGCAACCCGAATAATCTAGCAAGTTACATCCCAGATCCTATTAAAGTTGATGCCTTTTTGACGACATTTAAGTACAAGAGGTCCATTTCAATGAATGCATTTGATTTCTGTAAAGCTTATGTCATAGAAAAGGTGGGATGGCTAAAACAAGACTGCGATGTCGCAAGGGATAGCTGCAGCTCCTTATAACGCAGTTAGTTCATGCAGCTTATAACAGAGAAATTCAAGCATTGCCAAGTGAAATCCTTGTACGAGAGACTTTGCACAAGTCAGTGTGGAGGAGTAATCAGAATTATTCAACAATTGTTTACACAACAGCAAGTTGCTAGCGCAGTGCTTTATTAAATTGCTTCAAGTTCAGCAATTTTTTCGGAGGGTTATGTGGCAACAAAACTTTTATTTCTTATTTAAGCTAAATAGGCTTTATGCTGACAATGGTTTGCTCAGTCAGCCAAGTTCAAGCCCACTTGGTCTGATAAGCATATTGTCTGCTGATGTGGTGAGCACTTTGTGGAGTTTAACAGTGACAAGATTTTGGCAGAGAAGGTTCTAGTCATCAAAAGGAGATAAATATCAAACTGCAAGTTCTGCTTGTTATCAATGAGGGTTTAGGCCTTAGCTCTGTTACTCTTCGGAAGGGTGCTTCATTGTGCTTTCTTTCATCAGTGAACTGAGCTACGACTTCTACAGCCTTTTCAGACGCGATTTGTGTGAATCCGAGCCGGCGCGGTGGTGATTTTGCCACGAAGGAGATATCAACGCACAGCTTACACCACCGTCAGGCTAAGCGTCAATCTGCAGGTTCGGTTTGTAAGATTATCAAAGAACGTCACCATGATTTGCAATGTTCTTCTACGTCCCACTTTGTTCAGCAGATGGGTGAATGTTTTTCGGTCCGAAGGCCGCTGGCACAGATGATCGATGGGCCATAACTTACGTCGATCACTCATTCATGCTAATGCTCCCACTGCTGCAACTAGGTATTCAGCTGTCTTCACCCAGCACTAATGTGCAGCATACATTGTCAGCTCCAATTTTTAGCTTGCTGACATCCTCTCATGCCAATGGTTCTAAATCCCTCACTTTCGTAATTGACTAACTCCTCGTAGTTTTCCGTTAAAACAGTGACTGGTGTGCGAACATCTATTGCACTGTTTCAGCTCAGTAGTAAGAGGTTGTATTTGGGGGATTTAGTGTGTATACATGTGCTTTTAAGAATTATGGTTAATACACTGCTCGAGGGTTTAAGTTACAGTGTCTCGGAGCTACCATCACCGAAGTGAGCTTATCGGATGTTGATAGGTAGGGTACGGCAATCAGCGCAATAACTCGCGCAACTATCTGCAGTGGAACATGAATCTTACGTCTAAATAAGTTTTAATTTTAAATCAAAAGAGTGGTACAGGTTCTGTTCTCATTAAGTCTAGTTGACGCCTTTTTGCCCAAGTCCGTTAAGCGGACTTATCATGACAGCTTGTAATGCCTCAGGCACACATAACATCGTATGTAAAATTCAGGTGGGATTGGCGCTTCGCTATCGCATTGCCATTATGGCAAGTTTAGAGTGTATCTGAACGCTTTATGTTCATACATTAACGGGCTTTAGATTAAGAGGGTCTGCTAAAATGCAGACTTAGAACTGATAATCGGTCTGAAGATTAGTGTCCGAGGGCTACCTAGGTCACATTGAGCGCAGTGGATGAGGAAAGCTCCAAACTTTGGTACAAATGCGTTTCAAGTGGGCGGGCATTTGGGAGGCCTTATAAAAGTTCTTGTGGCTAAAGGTCAGGGGGGACAGCCGTCAGACCTCGTTTTTGCTTAAATGTCTAAAGCATCTCACTGGAATTCGGGCAACTGCGTGGTGCAGCCATGTTTGCAAGTAAGGCTGGTGCATATACATCCCTAAACACGGCTTCAAATCAGGGACAGTGGCAGGGTAAATCACAACCTCAACAGTGTAAAATCTCATAGAGCCTTTTACGCAGGCTATAATTAATTTTATGAGCGTGTCGAAAGTCATACCTCTTCAGCGTGGTTGCGAGTTCCCTACTCATGCTTACCCCAGTTTAACTCTACCAGGTTGTGGAAAAAAGTGTCCAAAGCGGATAAAAACCGCGAATATCAGTCACTGCACTGAATCGAGTCGCTGCATATTTGAACACAAGAGTGTTACTGAAGCTGATTAAGCAGCATCATTATAAACACTGATGCGCATAGGAACAAATAGCGAGAGGAAGAGCAGGCAAACTGGTCGCTTAAGCCACGTGTGCTCCCATCAAGGTTGTCCCCTACAGAACGAATTCCACAACTGCTTATGATTATGACGTGTAGCTCAGATAGAAGAATACTGCCCATTAAGTTGTAAGAGTGTTTAAAACAGGAAAAGTGGTCTTGCGCAGACTAACTTTTTATTGGAGTCGTGCAGGTCCCAAGATTTAGCAGCTAGCTTGAAATAATCAAAGCCCGGTCGAAGGCAAAGTAGAAGAATTTGCAGTAAATGTGGAATTAAGCAAATTCCATTTGTGGCTCACAAACCACGTTTAGCAAAATATTTATTTTTTAAAGCAAGCCTCTAATTCGGAACAAGGCACCAATCGCTGTTCCCTCAGTCATCGGATTTATTGTGCTAAAGAACTCCTTAACGGCGAAGGGATGTCAAAGTCGTCCAGTTTATCTTAATCAATCATTGTTCCAATGGCAAACAATTAATCCCCGAACCTTTTAACGCATACTAAGACACATAGGGCGGTGAAGCGAGATGACTCCACTGCCAGCTGCTGCAAGCCAATCAAATGACTACTCAATATGCATCTGAACACATCACCCCCAGCTTACCAACTTTTCTTCTTCAAAGCGACTAAAAGCCATTCTAAATAACTGGATTGTGCGCGCATATTTATATGTGCAGTCACTGGATTTCTTGTAATCATTGCTTTGCAAACATTGCAACACACTAATCGAGGCGTGCACTAGCAGACAGACTAATCAAATCGCAATGGCTCCCTTACCGCCTTGTAATGATAATTGACAAGTTGATTAGATTTCATGAGAAACTCCCAGTACACGTTTGACGCAAATCTTCCGTTCGCCTCACTCCCCATCTTCATCCGGGCATTCAAATGCTTCATGGAATGAAGTGTCCCAGCTTTCGCAAAAAACAGTTTTTTTATTTAACCACCTGTCCCATAATCCAACTTCCACTGTTTAAAGGGCTTCTTACCATCACTGTCCACCACATTCTCCGCGACAGTCAAAATTCAAGTGGATGACAATTCTTTTCGCAAGTCACACATTACCACCTGTGCATAGCTAAATCCACGCCGCGGATTCGCCACGTGACACGCTACCTACCTCCTGCAGCTACCACTTGTCACACCGACATGCGTCTTATTGGCTGCGCAGCATTTCATTCTCGTTGGCTCGCCACTCATTCATTCAGCTGCATCGGGTCAACAGTTGCATCTGACTTGACCAGTTCTCATCTAAACCAGGGCATAGGTGCACTTTGCTTTGATTAAAACTGACATTTCAGTGTTCGAATCGATCGAAGATCAGTACTGATTAGCTGATGCAAAGCTGACATTGACGTGCAGGTGGAGAAACAGCACAAGAAATGGCTACAACCTCCCCTATCGATTCTCAAACCATTGAGAAGAAGCCTTGTCAGCTAAATGCTTTAGGCACGTTTATGTTATAAAGGCGGAGAAGTGGGTGAAGTGCAAAGGTGGATTACATCCATATGCGGAAGAAGAAAAGTAATAAAGGTAGAGTGGTGTGGAAGCCATAATCAAGGGGACCGGCACGCCCGGGTAGCGCAGCAGGTTAGCGCGTCAGTCTCGTAATCTGAAGGTCGCAAGTTCAGGTCTTGCTCCGAGCGCCCGCTTTTCCTACCAAACATATCGTTGAAAGCTGGTGGCTAGATAGTAGTGAGATGGTTGCAACCACGCACGCTCAATTTCCATAAATCGTTGGCGCCATTGACAAATGAACGGATACAGTGGGACGGGCACAAATGAGGCACCCACGGTGGGACTCGAACCCACAATCTTCTACTTAGGAGGCAGACGCCTTATCTGTTAGGCCACGCGGGCTCGGCCTGCCGCCTTTTTTATTGCTTCCGTCAATCTCATTTACCTCGTATTTGCGCTGCGTCTACTAGCTTTTCCTATCCTCCATTCCAGTGCTTCATAGGTCCTACCACCCACACAGCGTTGCTTACCAACTTTCGACTGGCTTTGCGTCACCAACCTCCTTTTTATCCATGTCCTATTAATTTTAGTATAAGTCGCAATCTCCCGTCCTTATCAGCTCCTCCCAATATTTATTTTTCTTTTCGCATTTTGAGTGTCCTTTACACCCTTCCATTTCTTCTGTTTTCTTCGCATTTCTTGAGCTTGTTCGCAATTTTGTGCTCGCTTTTTACTTCATTTTTGCAGTTACTTCAATTCTTTTGTTCTTTTTTGTCAACTTTTTACCCCTTTATGACGATTTTGTAAATGCAGCAAGCTTGAGTGATCGTGGTGTTTCCAAACAAAGCTTGCTTTGGAGTTCTGAGCTTGTGGGCTGGTCGTACTTATCCAAAGTATTCACCTTCTCCACTTTTTTGTAAATTGTGTTCCTGCAAGCATCTGATATTATCGCCTCGCTGCGACACGAATTGCTGCGTAAACTCAAAGAATAATCGAAAAACCGATATTAAATTTCGGTTCAGCCCGAGCCCCATTTTGTACAAGGTAGATTATCTAGTAAACGCGTTTTGAAGTTACTGAGCTCTTAATTGGTAAAACTTCTGTTGACCTCTATTTTCCTCTATACCGCCTCCAAATACTTTCCAATTTCAACATATCATTCGCATAAGGAGCGCCAAAATGGCTTTCTGAGGTCATCTGACCAAGTGCGAAAATGGATTTCTCCGACATCAAATAGCTGATATTATCGCAGAGCAAGAGTAACCAAACTTTGCATTTGAAGCCCAATGCTCTTCCCACTCGACCTGCAACATGGTTCAAAGTTGATGGGTGGATTTGGCAATGAACAAGAAATTTCCATTTTGCAATACGCATTTAAATCACTTTGGGTCATTGATGAATTTGGATCGATCTTTCTTCTTATGAGCTATTCATGCTTATTTGTCCTCCTTGCTCGACCTTGGATAAGGAAACCGGACATTTTGTCTATGCACATTCCTGCGACATGGTTCAGAGTTGATGATTAGATGTGGCAAAGAACTGGAAAGTTTCGTTTTGCAGTACGCATTTAAAAGCATCCTGAGTCATTGGTGAATTCAGATGCAGCTTTCCTTTTGTGACATATTCACATGTATTTATTGGTGCTTTTTGCCATTTTTGTGCATATTGTACTTTGCTTTTAGTTCCCTTTGGTCGAATTTCGCTAGCACCTAGGTGGTGCTTGCGAAATCAATCATTTTCGGTCTTACTACTGTGAGTAGCCAATGGAATGTACGCAAATAAATGGTCCCGGTCTCATCCAGAGGGGGATAAATAAGTTCTACCTTATAAGGCCAGGTTTGCTAGTTACGCTTTGTGCCATCTAAGGACAGTTTCGGATTGACTTTGACTTCTTACAAGGGGCTACTTCTTGTGTCGTAAACTTCATTTTTGCATTTCTTGCTCAACTATGTCAAATTGAGCTCGAAGGGGAATTCAGTCCATGGACTTTAACAAAAGCGCAGCTGTGCTACTTGTTCAAGTGTTCTACATGATATATTCTTGCAATACGCATTTAACATGGACATGTAAATCGACGAGCTACCAGTCTGTTTTGGACGGGACAGGACAACTGTTATAGATTTGTGATCGGAATAATGCATCTACAATAGCAAAAACATCACAGAAGTCAAGCACAACGTTAGCACTATCTAGGCTCGAAGTCTTCGTGATGACAAATTCGATCCAAACCGCAAAGCAAAGTGGGGAAGTCGGCATCGACACACCCTCTAGGAAAGATGCTACGCTCTTCGACTTCTTCATTTGAACTGTTCGCCTAAGCAGACAATTCAAACGCTAACCGTCGAATTGAATGGTGCACTTAAGGCCAATAGAAGCAGGGCACTGGCGTATCCTCTGTCTAATTAAGCTAGTTTCGTCCTAGGAACATTGGCAAGAACTCAAATGCTACCAACAAATGGAAATTGAAACCCAAACCCTGGAATCAGTGATCTAATGAGACTCTTATTAGCAAAGCATCGCAAAATCATGGAAGTAATGATGGCGAAGTATTCAAGGGTTGGCCATTATCAACATGGCACATGCTTCCTACCATAAATAAATATGTGGAATGGCGCAGCAAAAGAAGCATAAGATTCAGGCTAAAGGAACTACTGTTTTTGACATCTAACGCCACTTTAAAGGCTGCTCTGAAAAGAGAGCAAGGAGAAGGTTGAAGAAGAGCGACGGATGATGGGGGCATAAACGAGACAAAACGAAGGGAGGGCCTAATGGTTTCCAGCGACAAACACTACGGACCCGAACGAACCCGGTTCGAGTCTACTGCAGACTTTAGCACCGTGGAGTGCAATGTAATGCACCCATTTGGGATCAAGGCTTGATGATCAACCCGAACCCAGTGCAAGTAGGTCTAAAGCTCTGCCCCCATATTACACCCGCCTCGGGGCCACAACTCGCAATGCACACGGCCTTCCACAGGCATCCGTCCAGCCTCTCCGTTTCAGGTCAACCTACGTCCACACTCGCCTTTCTCTTTCTTCTAATCAGCCGCTTGCCAAACATTTACGCAAGCCTAATTCTTCACTCCAGGGCACCTCCTCTCTCACCTCGTCATCACTCATGTAGTGTGGATAATGAGGTGTGGGATTCCTGGCACTATCGTACCACACCGGCCAGGTAATGTGTCTCTTGTGTCGTGCGTCATGACAAACTTTAGGCTCCGCATTCAGAACAGACCACAAAAAAGCTCAAAACCGTCAATGCTTAAACAAGAGTGGTATTTCCTCTTTTATTATTTAGTGCACTTACATTCCTCAGTCTATCGACGTTACGACCAGAGGTGAGGCGTGGGGATAGATGTGCTCACTGAGCACTTGTGCTCAAACCTCAGTGATGCACTCTATTCAGATTAGCTTGTGCGTTTGTTGAAGAGTTGAACAACTACTAGACTTAACCAGGACGGCTGATCCAGATAGGAAGTCATGACTGGAAACCAATTGTCTAAACGTTGCTTGCAGAAATGGTGTAAGGTGAAGTAAGGCTTAATATAATAATTTACGTGTCACCATTTATTATGCTCAATCCAGAAGCAGTAGCTAGGCAATGCTACGCTTCAACAACTTATCCTGCTCAACACAACCAATCCGATCTAGGCCAGGACAACAATGCAGACAGTAGGTGAAGGCGCCACTTATTTCTTTGCACAAATAAACAAAAAGCATGGCGTACTCTACTGCAAGTATAGATGAATTCAGCCAACTGCATGGCTGAGCGGCAGTGAACACAACATACAGACCTGCCAGCAGTCGATGCAAACCAGTGTTGGGTAAAGGCACCTAAACCACTNCTGCATGGCTGAGCGGCAGTGAACACAACATACAGACCTGCCAGCAGTCGATGCAAACCAGTGTTGGGTAAAGGCACCTAAACCACTAGTTACAGCAGCGTAGACGATCATTTGAGGCCCAGACAAGCGGATGAACCGCGTAGAATTTCCCATTGTGGGATTCCCCCCAGACCGCTAGCATCTGACAGGAGTGAATGGCTTTGCTTCAGGGCAAGGGACACACTCCATTAAGGTGGATAAATGACTAACAGACAGGGAGCAAAATGAGGGACTCTTGCTTTGCAAATAAATGCATGCTTGTGCACACACATGAAGTGGCAATTCCTTCCTCCATGCATTCACACTCCTCATTTACACAGACGGTTGATTCTTCTGCCTACCGTGTCATGAATGCAGGAATCAGCGAAAACGTTAAAACGTTTTTCAGCATCGCTGCAGCACATCTAGCTGATATGCTACTATATGTGTCGGCCTCTTGCCATTTTTCGTAGAATAATTGGTAGTTTACACTCAATCCTCACATGCTCCAGCAGAGTCCGACTTGAAAAACGTCTTTGGACCAATTAAAACAAAACGGGGCGTTGAAAACCCATCCCAAACATGGTATAATTCTATTATGATCTTACCAACCAAACTGTGGATCACTACTTAGTCTAACGGAGACGTAAGCTGTGTATTAACGTCTTATTGGCAGCAGATTCTTCACCACCTCAGTTAAGGAGTGCCCAAATCGTACAATAGCCGAAATGAACATCACTTTGTGTCTTTTTTGGCCACAACTGTCTTTTATTCTTGGCACAATATCACTACCATTGCATCAGCAATAGCAGCGCCTTCGCAGATGTACTGGTTTTCTTTCGATGACACTTAAATTGCGACCTGTTTTGCTTTGTTTTTCAAAATCGTAATCTCACCACACTAAGCATTTTTCAGAGAACAACATCATCAGCTGGTGACTTTATATACGCATAAGGGTTAAACAGGTGCAATATGCGTATCATACCATAAATTATCATTTTTTGCGTGCTGTCTAACTCAACAAAATTGTTAGCTCTTTGCATCGATGCCACAAGTGCAAGTCGCACATTATTGCACAGGCACAACTGTAAAATTATGCAACGGAAATGCACTAGTTGACTTTCAATATGGGTCTAGGACTGTTTTACGTGCCTTTGCAGCTGAATATTCACTAGTTTGACTGACATCTAAGCCACATCAGCAATCTCAGGCCTGTACGCCAATTACCTACAAATATTTTGTCTAGGCAGAATGTCTTCATTCGTCATTAAGAAGCTCTGAAGCGTTTCATACTTGTGCGTTTTATGACAGTCATCCTATTATGGTTCTTAGCGTACATACATGTGCATACACATAAGCACATCTCATTGAGTCAAGTGAATGCAGTGCCTGCTGTCTTTAAGAACTGCCTTAATGGGCGGGGTTTATGCGAGCAAGTCGACATATCGGGCTTATTTTTGACTCAGGCTCACATGGCTCCACTGCAGATCTGTAAACTGATCCAAGTCCATTTTCCAGCTCACGCCACTCATTATCAAGGGCCTATATATTGGTTTCAGCTTGTCCTCGTGGATTCGCAACTCATTATTAGGGCATCAATGTTGCCATCAAAGACCATCAAAGACCATTTTAGTGCATCTTATCACGCTTATTGCTTCTGAACTAAAATAACACTAGATGGGTTGATAATCAGTGCAGCATACTAATAAGACTTGTGATCCTTGATTTACTTATCCTCTTTGACCAGCGTTATTCTTCCCCCATTGCTGTAGCAGTGTGTCTTGAGAGCACTCCTTCACCTTTGCTTCGCCATTCCACCAAACGTGGTGCTAAGCGTTGCAGATAAGACGTGATGCTTGCACAGACACGTCGCTCCAAATCCGCCTAGCAGTGGAAGTGGTTTGAGGTGGCGCTTCACCTCCAAGCACAAAATTACTCACAGAGTAGTTATTCTTTATAGTATGCAGCAATGAGCAGCGGTTGATCACGGTCCTCATGGATTGAAAGTGGTCTGAAAGTAATGTATATTTCCTCTTGTAGCGATAAAATAGCAATTTGACATCCGGTCTCTGATGCGGGGGTCGATTTCCTTGGTAAGTAAAGCACTCATGATCACGGTTCACTTTTTCTTCAACTCTCCTTCCAAGTTGCGATCATCTGCACGCCCAGACAGCTAAAATACCTACAGTTCACTGCGTTTAACATTTTCCAGTCTTCCTATTTATTGCATACCAATTTTTCTTATTTGCGAACTGGCTGCTTCTCATAAAAGGGGGCGCTATATTGGCGCCAAGTGCATTTCATTCCCACTTGTACTGGTGGGTAGACATGATGAGAGCTAACCTAATTTAAGCATCTTTAGCCGATGCACTAAACAATGAAAAGAGGCGCACACATTCATAAGGCAATGTGCAATAAAGAATCAAGTATTCTTTTGACTAAATTTTGCTTGAAAATGTGCTACTTCCACTTCTCTCTTCATCGGTGCATTTCAGAGTCACCTGGGCAACGGAAACAATAGCACGCCTTGACCATTTGTGGTCTCGCATATGTTCCATTAATCTGAGACAATACAACTAAGAAAGTAGCTCTACATAATCCCATCCTATCTTTTGTGCGTGCATGTGCGTTTGGTTGTTAGCCCAGATAAGTAATTTTGGCAAAGAAGACAATTGCGTATAGTTTAACATTGAAAAGGGATAGGTTTGGAATGATTATCTTTAAGAAGGGAGGAGAGTGGATGGCATAAGTGCAGTGGTCGGGGTGGTGCAATGATGTCAGGAACTCTGCGGTCTCCAAGAGAGCCCTTCTTCAATTTACCTTGGCAGAACACTGCTGTGTGTCTCTTTACGTCTGCAAAGGCGTCCGGCTCTGTTCCACATTGCCATGTGTGACCTTTCACCACACAAGTCCACGCCATGATCCTGCATCAAGACACATCGTTTTTTGAATGGTTAAGGGCGGAGCTGGTCAAGACATGAAGAGTTAACTTGACTGCTTGTCACTAGGTTGGTCGATCCCCCAATCTCTCTGCCTGTTTGCTTGTGTATGGCTATGATGGAGCATTGTCTCTCAAATTGACAAATCCAAGTCGTTTCTAAGGTTAAAAGAGACTGTTTTGCGTCTCCCTGTAACTTGGCCCAAAAGTCAGTCTTACAGTGTGTGGATGTTTCAGTGTCACATAGACGAGTGATAAAGACCAGAAAACCAGATGCACAGCGCATGGGAACCATTGTTGCATGCTCTTGTCTCGAGTCTTGTTGCTCCCTTTTCAGCAAAGAGGCTAACATTAAGTTTATGGGGCCCCACCCATGCGAATTCTATCGCCAAGTCCAATAATGCAGGAAGCACATTTGATTCGCCTCCCATTTTTTACTTCCTCCATCAAACACCCGGCCACCAAATGCTGAACCATCGGTATTGAAATAAGTTTGTCAATGTAAACAAAGGAGGCGGATGTTAGCTTTGGCACAATACTTTGTTTACGAAGAGCGACCAATAAGGATTGTGTAGCTAACCCGAGCCTCCTTTAAACAAAAAATAAATTCAAATCCACGAAAAAGGAATCAATTTGAATGTACTCTGGAAAACAATAGAAAAATAGTATGAGTCACAAACGCAAAAGCAGTCGCTAACCGCGACAAGGGAAGAATGTGATTAATGACAAACCACCAACAGCAATAATACCACGTTCACGACACGACAATGCTGGGGAGGAATAGAGCTGGGCAGAAGACGGGGATATGGGCAAAGGAAGCATCGGCCGAGTTGAGCGGCGGTCTCTGGGACGGTATTGTTAGGACATTGGCGAAGTTTAGAAGTTCTGAATGTTTTTCCAAGGTCCTTTGTTATTAGTTGTATTTGTTCGTGGTCCATTCGATCCCTGTGTGTATTACTTTAAATTTTACCTACCCCAAGTCCGCAAAACAATGTGTAACGTGCCGAAGGAGATGTGGCTAGGTCTGTTGAGTGGGATAGTAAAAGAGTCAGTAGACTGGGCTCAGGAGGTAAGCAAGTGTGCAGGTGGAAACAAGATAATGAGGAAGGATTTAGTAAGGCAGGGAAGATTGGCTATGCAACGCTATGGTCGCGTAGTTAGGAGATGAATCGCTAATCCACTAGGGTATTTCCGCGTGGCTTCAACTCTCATCTGCGTTGCGATGGCAATGCTTATGACGCAAGTAATCTATTTCTGCCTCGCTAGAACATTGGTCTTTATGTGTGTATGCGCAGGAGCTTGTGTAGGGGAAGAGTTAGGTAGCAAACAACACTACTGATATCCACCGCAACCCGCAATGGAGGTGAAGGCATTTAATTCTACAGCCCCCCACTCTCCTTGCTAAGCTACTACCATACCGTCAATCCTCCAACTGCTCTGCTTTGGGCCTAGATGATCGTTTGTAATTAGCGCTTAGGCATCCATCAAGTGGCAGTGCTTAAAAGACCCACGACACTGTCCAGATATGTGCCGCATGTGCATCAGCTTAGCTGCCTATGTTCATGTGCTCAACGACCGTAGAGGCGTTGTCATCGATAGTGGAGATGACTACAGCGTTGATTTCGGTAATATTGTTGCACTGTGGTGAGCTGAAGGAGTGCGGTGATTTAGAATTCGTCTATTGGGTGCCAGCGATGGCAACCACGGCAGTTCCTGATTCTTTCACCATGAACACGGCCCAGGCACTAGTTCACCCACCAAACAGGTGTTGAGGTGAGAGCACCAGTGAGCGACTACTCGTATGTCATGTCAATGCCAAATTCGGTGAGCTCGACAGGAAAGGGATGCGATTAATAAACACACCGCCGACGCGGCTACCACCACTTCCACGGCCATGACAATGACGAGGAGGAGATAAACATTTATATTCTGCAGAATCTCATCAATGGTTTGCACTAGTGATGCGGCGGTAGGGTGAGCAATGGTGCAATACACTGAGCTGAGGCAGGACCGGCCAAATCCATAATGCTTAACAGCCAAACTAAGCAAGTCATCTAACTTGGCGATAAAGCGGACTGCTTAATAATGTCTTGTTTGTGGCAGAATCTTTACGGCCAAAATTAATGTTATTTTATTTTATTAATTTACTTTTCCGAAATGAAAAAAAACATTTTGCGAATCGCAATATGATACAGTCCTAGTAGGCATGAGCTGCTAGTGAACACATGTCACAAGCGTGTCACGTAAAAACCAAATAGTTGAGACGAGGAGCATGGATACTCACTATAGACAGAATAGCCTCAGTTTAAAACAGGTTTGAAATCAGGAGCATAAAAATTGCTTAGGTATGTAAAGTGATAACCCTGCTCGTCAGGTAACTCATCACAAGCATGGAACTAAGAATTCGACGAGCATAATCAACATCTCAAATGGTGGTATAGCTAGTGCCTTCTGCTGCAACAATCGCCGAAACCCGAGGCCGAATGCTATTGATTGAGGTTATGAATTCGTAAGACGCCCCGGGCACTACACGCCATCAGTCGCTGAGTTCTAATTTCGAAGGGCAAGCAATGCGGGCAAGTGGTCACTGTAGTAACAACGCAGACACTAATTCTGGCTGAAGGTGTATTTTCCCTGTGGCGGTTCATATCTCCTAGTCGGTTGATTAGTTGTTGTTTGCATTTGGCGTGTTTGCCCACTTATTGCGGATGTGACCACCTCTCGGTCTCAATAATGAAGACGCGTATGAAAAGAAGACGGGTAATCCTAACAGGTATTTCATTTCCAAAGTGACATACAGCATGCAGTAGGTTTTTTCTTAAAATATGTGTGGAAATTACGTGTGTATGAACTGTGATGCGTGTCTTAGTATACCACCTGGAAAGGAAGCGAAATTTAGGCACAGAATGTGAGAGCTGTCGCTGCGATCTTCACTTTATCAGTTAATAGGACTTGGTCATCGTCCTCTTGGTCTCAATAATGAAGACGCGTATGTGAGAGCTAACGAGATCAACTATTGTTGCAAACCGGCTCATCTGTGCACCTCGTGTACTATATGAAGCGCGTAAGGATTAGTTCCAGACTTACAGGTGCAACGATTCATGCCTCTAGGTACAACTGTCAGCTACAAATGTTGCCTAATGCCCGGAAATAATAGCCACCGTACAAGCTGTAAACCAATCTACAAATTAATGGGCGCAGCTGGCGATGGGCGTGCCTATTTCGGTGTGCATACGATATCCTTACCCACGGTCCCTCCGATTTTAATCTTCCAAGCTGTGAAAGAGAAACATTCGATGCGGTCACAGACTGCGAAAATTAGAAACTGAACTAAATCGGACCCCGGCATACTCAAACACAAAAGAACCACTTAAGTCAATTGGGTTGTATTTTTAAAAGCACAAACGCGTACAGGAAGAAGATATACAAGGCGGAAGCAGACGAGACGCTTCAGACAGGTGCGCTCTCATTTGATCTATTCCTTAAAATATTTTTAAGGCTACTGTCAATGAGTGTGACGTGTAACTCCACCTAAAAGTACACTAATTAAACCAGTGGTTCTGAATGGTGAATTAATTTTAACTTAACAGGGTCCAGCATTATTGGTGCTGTATGTGCTTCATCATCAAATCCGACAATATTCGTACTGCTCCACCATTTCTTACCCACTTACTTACTCATCTGACCGAGCTTACAACAGTAAATTGTCCACCTTGCCCTTTAGTCTCTTTTCTCCCTCTACGTGGTAGCTGCCAGATCGACCTTCAACAAAAATCAGCGTTTCATTGTGTAGTGATAAAATGGGTTTTAATTTATTATTCACCCCAGCTCCACAATCATTGCTTTGGGGAGTGACATCTAACGGTGTGTTTTAGGAGCCTCAGTCATCTCAGTCTTATCTTGACTGCTCAGATATAATTTCACAAGCCATTTACCATCAATTCCACCACAGCTACTATTGATGAACGCACTCATTGGCCTCAGGTGGGGTCGATCTCCTTGTGGTATGCAGCCAATTCAATCACAAGGACAAAGTCGTTCCTTACCAGATCTTACTTGACGTAAGCGAAAAGCGTGTCGGGCTTGAGACATCACTCAGCTTGTCTTGAGTCAGTCTATACTGCTAATGGTTCCCTACGTATTTTGGTCCCTCAGGCATTCTCTAGGGAATTTTACTCATCATACCGAAAACGAAGTCTCAGTTTGACCTTCTTGTAATAGAACGCTCAGAAAAGGGCAAGGAGACATCAGTACTGAGAGCCAATTCAGAGATCCTTGAGAAGAGCTTGTTCTTATTGACCTCTTCAGCGACCACAAATACCTCTGGGCCCTACATGACGATGGTTTTAAGATAAGTTAGGGCTGTGTCCCAGAGTACAAGTTGAGGGTAGGTCATTCCACTTGAATTTCTTACAGCCTCCTGGTTTTATTGTGCACGATTCATCCCCTATGCATCCTTTTGGCTCCCCCTAACCGTTCAACCTTTTCTGACTATTTTCTCCTTTTAGGTATTAACCAGTTCATCTTGCATCAGCCCATCCTACAACCATGCAAGATGCGTTTTTCGGCTCAATTCTTCAATTGTGTTTGCATCTAGTCTAAATCTGTCTAGCTACCCATCTTTAACCTTTCCCCTTCTTCACTTTATGCACATTTTATCCAAAAACGTTGGTTGTAAAATTCATCCCGACCTATCAACTCGTTTGTGCTCGGTATATTCATTTTCGGGACACACATCCATTCCGCACCTACCCTAGATCGATCTTCTTTTTCCTTGATCCGAACCACATTTACTAATGATCCATCCTCGAGGGTGTCACGTCGTATTTGTTTGCATCCATCAGTCGCTTCCGGATCAATTGGTCAGGTCACATCAACATTGGAGTTCGTTGTGTCGGCTCCGCTCATTCCTTTCCAACATACACGTTTTCGAACTCAATAACTGTAAAATTACTCGACCCCTTCATGCATGCATTCAGCGGTCTGTCTTAAAGCCTCTTATCCCTTTATCTACCCAACGGTCCGTCCCAAGTGTAGTAGATCCTATCAGCTACGTTTAATCTGGGAACGCCATTACTATCAACAGACCATCCATTTTTCTCTCAGCAAAAGCAATCTGTTGCCATTATTTGCTTCTCTTCTACAGATGAGAGAATGGGGTTCCAACAAAATACAAGAGTGGGTTGGGTCAGTGTGAGGTACTGATCGTTGAAACGCTACACTAAGGGCCTTCATTGACACCTGGCACGAGGAACTGATTAAAGGCACTACTCTCTCAGTTACGACTGGACGGCTATTTTGACGTTTGTATATCTGGCCACTCCAGCACTCGTTCTGGATGTTCTAGAGCATTTTTTCCACTTGAATGCATATGTTAAATTTGATAAAATTTGATATAAATGCCACATCACTGTTTCGTCCATTATCTTTGAGCAACCTGCTGCTTTCATTACTACATTCCACTAAAAATTACTCATTGCATTTGTGATGCGAAAACAGTCTACACATTGTGTGTGCTTCGCTATTACACTGACTCGATCCAAGTGCTGCTGCATTGCTGGTTAGCGAACCGTGCCAAATCATGCTGGTCTTGCTATTGGAACGATTTGACCTATTATATGCCCGTAGGTCTCATGCGGAAGTGGCCCACTTATCTGAACAGCGAGTTTAAGATGTTTCACCGTTGATCAGACTGCAGACATGATAAGTCATGCGTCCTCATTTATAAATGTGCACTTCGGTGCCGATCATCACAGTGGTGGCGATGGTCAAAGCTAACGAACATGCTTGAAGGAGTTCCTTTTCGCATTGGTAAATCTCATGTATTCTGAAAAAGGCCGCTTCGATAAGGACATTTTGCAAAAGGTTATATTCTTTTAGCATTTTTGCAAAAAACTGACCTGTGAGTGTGAAAATTTGTTTCACAGGTCTGGTTTGATTGTCTATATTGATGTATTAGGAAGACTAGAAAATAGTAGGAATGTACCGATGTCAATCCTTATTCCATTTACAAGGCTACGCAAGTCAAAGCTAACGAACATGCTTGAAGGAGTTCCTTTTCGCATTGGTAAATCTCATGTATTCTGAAAAAGGCCGCTTCGATAAGGACATTTTGCAAAAGGTTATATTCTTTTAGCATTTTTGCAAAAAACTGACCTGTGAGTGTGAAAATTTGTTTCACAGGTCTGGTTTGATTATCTATATTGATGTATTAGGAAGACTAGAAAATAGTAGGAATGTGCCGATGTCAATCCTTATTCCATTTACAAGGCTACGCAATCTGTCAATGGAGTGTATGACCTTCTCCACTGTCTTTCTCTCCTTTCAGAGCAGCCTTTGAATCAATTACTACAGGGTGGCGTTATATGTCAACGGCAGTGGTACTTCCCACCCTAAACTTATCATGGTTCGCAGCACCATTTTACGCACTTATTTATAATTGAAAGCAATTGCTTCTTCGCTCTTGGCCATTCTTAAGAAATCCTGCTTTAATTACACCAATAATTCCACAGTGCTTTGCACTACAGGGTGGCGTTATATGTCAACGGCAGTAGTACTTCCCACCCTAAACTTATCATGGTTTGCAGCACCATTTCACGCACTTATTCATGATTGAAAGCAATTGCTTCTTCGCTCTTGGCCATTCTTAAGAAATCCTGCTGTAATTACACCAATAATTCCACAGTGCTTTGCATAATTACACCAATAATTCCACAGTGCTTTGCTCATGAAAATCTCGTTAGGTTCCAGTTTCCGTTTATGGTTAATGTTCAAGGTCCTGCCAATGATTCAAGGATGGCGTTAGTTTAATTAGGCAGGAGATACGTCAACGCCTTGCTTCTATTGGCCTTAAATGCTACCTTGCTTCTATTGGCCTTAAATGCTCGCTCAATTTGACATCCTCATACGACTTACGATGTAGCAAGATAGATGGATGTTTAACACTTCAAATGTCCGACGCTATTATAAGCACGGTTCGAGAACAAGAAGGAAGAATTCACTGCTTGGTGAATAGTGTTTCCTTGTTAGGCCAAAGCCGCACCAACTTTGTGTAAAACGCATCACAGGAAGCCGATTGGTCACAAGGTAGCTGCCATAAACTTTTCTCCAGTTGATGTAGCCAGCGGAAGAACAGTTTAAGCGCTCAGACCAAACTGCGTCTCGCGTCATCTTGGCCAAGCAACAGCTTAACACCTATTAATGGTCCAAATCGAATTAAATAACATAAGTACTCTGAAAAATGTATTATGTTCGAATACTAAGCTGTCTACACTATAGTGAAGAACCTTTTGGACTTCAAGCTGCTTAATCCATACAGAACGGTACGTGATTGCGTAAGCTTGTTAGTGCAGTCAAGCTGTAATGGTGGCTATTACCTGACTAGATAGGGTATGCTATGACTATTACCTGACTAGATAGGGTATGCTATGGTCGTTGTAGCCGGTGAGTAAGTCTTCGGTGGGTGTTGTCACAGTTATATCCAACCACTTATAGAAACGGAAGCTGTGCACGTCTTGGGGGATCAAATAATGTTTTTAAATCCAGTGTGTTTAACGCTCACATTTTTAATCTCAATTTTTTTTATGAATTCCGTTTCTCACACGGAGCTACCTTGTTTTGACGTTAGTAGCACACCTGCACATGGTTTCTGATTAGTAGCACACCTGCACATGGTTTCTGCAGCTGTCACAAGACTTAAGGTGTTTAATATTATTCATTCTGTCAATAGGGGCGTCTATGTGTGTGCGCACGTACGCCAGGCAATGACTTCATGGCTCATATTAGGGCTATATATGCCAACGAGAATAGAAGCATATCTACAAGGCTGAACGTTTTATTAGACTATGGATCGGGCTACTTCACAACAGTAGAGGCTTGCATTTTTTATCTCAAAGATCTGGTCCACCCTCAGATCAAACACATCACTCAATGTTACATCACCATCTAATCAGTGATCAATCAAATTCGTCCTACCAGTCTGTCACCCACCACATGACTTGCACATGATATTGATGCTGGAAATTGTTCCAAAATCAAGCCCATCTTACTGCGTTTGTTCAGCCTTTCTGGTAGTAGTAGAGCAGCTGCATCTCAATACATGCTGCGCTCATTGCACTGTTGAAAGAGGAATCGATGGTGGAATTAAAACCGCAAGTGGAGTTGTGCCCTTTGCAAATTCGAACGCTTTTCTTCAGTCACACTACTATATTTCACGAACTACTTGCTATTAAAAAGAATTAAATGACGCAAGTTAAAGGCAGCCGAATGGGAGGATGCGACAACCTCAAGACCTAATTTACAAAGGTACTCCTACAACCCTTGAGAGGTTAAGTGTAAACCAAGCCCAATTACGTGGCAATGTGTCGAATGCAGTCCCTTTTGAGTCATCGCTTGTCTCTACTTCATTAATCGGAGGGATCGCTAATGTAAGTCAAGTGGTACTGCAAAAATAAAAACTTGTTGGTCAGTGACTATGAAAGCGGTCCCATGTTGAGTTGCAACAATCAAAATTTTGTCCAATAATTATCCACCTGCCGCGCTTCACAAACACGCTTCACACAAAACAATGTGAAGCATCGGGTGAGAAATTGAAAATGAAGCCAAATAAGGTGTGTCCTTAGGTATGTTTGTGCTAGCAATGGACGCATGTCGGGAAACATCAACACTCCAAAGGCATTATAGCACTTTCTTGCATTCATAAACATGGTTGCGTCAGGTAGAGGAAGATTTGACAACGTTAAGTTAAGTTGTGACCGCCAAGTGATTCAATATGGCACCGAAAATTATGATTTTTAAGGTCGGACAGATAACATACTTTGCTCGAGTTGGCATGGGCACATGATCGAAGATTGCAGATCATAATCAATTAGTCAGACATTCAAAATGGGCTAATCTGATGCATTAGCTAAGTCGGGTTTGAGCTCATGTTCAGGCTCCCATGTTGGTCCCTAGCCCAACTTAGGCGATCGTCGTTAAGTAGTCAAATGACAAATAGGTTCTTCCGAAAGCTTTCATTAAATGCTCACAAAGTGATAGCCTTCATCCGGCGAATGGTATCTTATCCAGCTCGCATTTCACTGTCTGCCTTTTGGTTTTCGCAACCATTTGCTGCCACTACGGTGTAATCTGCCATCACCCCAAGGTACATAAGATCCTACGGAGTCCAAACAAGAAGCAGAAAAGTATGATCGCAAATAAAATGACCAGCGCAAATCCGTGCTCAAAAGTATCCGTGCTCAAAAGTAAATACTATTAGTGGGTCTACAAATTTCTACTACGCGTGATTTTGTCCTTTGAGGATAGGCTAAAATATCCACAATGAAGAACCTGCAAAATGGTAGTTTAAATTAGCAACAATAGGCTAAAATATCCACAATGAAGAACCTGCAAAATGGTAGTTTAAATTAGCAACAGCAAGTAAATATTTATGCAGTGTTAACTACGAATGCTAAAATGTTTGTGAAGTTGGGTAAATGGATAAAGGGATGAGGAAAGGAATAAACGGAAGGACGATAGTGGGATTGGAGAGGGGCGTTTAGGGAAGAAGAGAAGCAATGGAGCGTAAAGTTGGCAGAGAAGGCGAAAGATGGAAAGCAGAAAGTGGTGGAAGAATGGGCGTTGGCGATCACATGGGGTGGAAATCTCTGCATATCGTTACCCTAGCAGAGTAGTGTTATGCCGATCCGGGCTATAACATGCGCTGTTGGCGGCTGTGGAATCTCCGGAACTGCCAGTCCGTTTTATAGAATTTTACTGCGTGCGATTTTCCTAAGTTCTCCCCAATCATATGTGCCTTTTTATATGCTTAGGTTGCTTTCTACCCCTTTGCTCCTTATTCGAACGCGTAAACTGGAATGCACAGTATTATAGTAGGTCAAGTAATGCTAATAGCAGAGGCAATAATGCTGCAGGCGGCAGTGCACCCGGTGTTCTTATCGATGTCGATACTATCGCCTACAACTACAAACTGCAGTCGCATTGATGATCGGTAGAAAGCCCAATATGCGTCGAGACATTGAAGTCATTCGCTTTCAAATTGTTTGGCTGTGACTGGTTTCTCTGGCCCAAGTTAGAACTGTAGGCATTCTGGTTCTATGCTTCGGACTCCGTACCTCCCCTACTACTAGCAGCAGAGACGGCGGTAACTTAGAGGACAACAGTTACATAAGGGCACCCGTCGGTCCAAGACAAAAGGCCCGCAGGTGGTGGCTGGACGCTTCAGTAGATCCTTAACAAGTTGTCATTTTTGGTGTTGATCGCCTAGTCGAGTGTGGTCGTGAGCTCGTTGTTTAGCCGAAATCTGACTACTTTGCAGGCAGCTAGCATTGGCATCGAAGCTGCTACGGTAAAAGGGGTTAGGAGTGTGGGTACTGCATCGCCACTTTTGATGCCATTGCGTTTGTGATAAGATGGAAGAGCAGTGCGTGGGGCACCGGTGTACGCCGAAGTAAATTGCAAGCGCATCCCTGTTTCCATTGACTAGGTTACTGTAGCCTAGACGAGATCTCCTTAAGAACGAATCAGCTTATTTACGTAGTTTTTATTTTGTGGATGAATACTTGACCTTTCATCGAGTGCAATGGCATCTTTACAACACACTGTCCTTGCCTGCTTAGTAAGATTGTGCGGCACCGTTCGTGGATGCAGCTGGCTTCCGATCCGGTCTGGCAGTCTGTCTGCCTGTTCGCCTTTGCCTGAGGATGACGAAGTTGGGCCCGCTGAATGCGATGGTAAAAGGGTCGGTTGCTTCGGCTTCGAAAACAAACAGGTAGGCAGGTAGTGAGGAGGTGATAAGGTGGTGACAAGGGTGTCTGTAGGGCAATTAAAGTATGCAGCACTCGACGCGGTGGCCGAGGGGTTAAGGCGATAGACTGCTAATCCATTGGGGTCTCCCCGCGTGAGTTCGAATCTCACCTGCGTCGCGGCAGCATCATTTGCAGCCCTCACGCAGGCAATCTGCTTTGCCTCTGTTAACNTAAGATTGTGCGGCACCGTTCGTGGATGCAGCTGGCTTCCGATCCGGTCTGGCAGTCTGTCTGCCTGTTCGCCTTTGCCTGAGGATGACGAAGTTGGGCCCGCTGAATGCGATGGTAAAAGGGTCGGTTGCTTCGGCTTCGAAAACAAACAGGTAGGCAGGTAGTGAGGAGGTGATAAGGTGGTGACAAGGGTGTCTGTAGGGCAATTAAAGTATGCAGCACTCGACGCGGTGGCCGAGGGGTTAAGGCGATAGACTGCTAATCCATTGGGGTCTCCCCGCGTGAGTTCGAATCTCACCTGCGTCGCGGCAGCATCATTTGCAGCCCTCACGCAGGCAATCTGCTTTGCCTCTGTTAACACAATGCCCACCACGTGCGCATGCGTAGAGGCACGTGCAGAGGGAGGATTGGGCAGCAATTGCGACAGTAACGATATCCGCCGCGATTCACGATGGAGCCAAGGACGTTTGGGCCTTCAGTCCAGTACCCACCCAACTGAGCTGTCACTGAAAAGCCACGCTTTTAACTGCTGTATTTTTTATCTATGTGGTTGCCTGCAATTAGTCCTAATGCCGCTACCACACTGCTCATTTGCATACCGCACGTGCATCAACTTATCTGCTCACGGTTATGTGAGCAGAAGCCGTGGAGGCGTTGTCGCCTACGGTGGCAATGGCTACAGGGATGGTGATGGTAACGATGCTGTTATGCTGTGATGAGCTCAAGCAAAGCGATAATGCAGAGTGCGTCTGGTTAATGTCGGTGACTGCCATCTCGACATCGCCTGATTCTTCCAACATAACCCTAGCCAGACATTGGTTCAATAACTATACAGGTGTTGTAGCGAGAACAGTAGTAGGCAGCAACTCGTATATTATGTCTTTGCCAAATTCAGTGAGCGTGACAGAGGAGAGATGCGATCAACAAATACATCACCGGCACCGCTACTACCACTTTCACGGCCATGACGAGGAAGAGGTGGAAGGGGAAGAAGGTGGAGGGATGGAAATAAGTGCTATCGGGAGAGTAAGAGCGGTGGTCGCTAGAGTGGCGTTGCTAGGACATTGGTGAATTCGGAAACGGTAAATGAAGAAAGCGCATTTAAATGCGGATCATAATTAAAATGTAGTGAAAGGGCTTACTTTAGTTCTAGTTGCAGTAGAGTTAGTAAAGTTTTAGTTGCACCCAATCAAGGAACGCACTGGCATTCGCCAACATCATATTTGAATTCAAGGCTGCTTCGCCATTTGTCAGTACAATGACGATGATGCTGACACGCCATTTATGATTTTAGCCAAGACTTGATGCTTTGATATTTTCTTATAGGAGCGCCCAGCATCTTTGAAACAAGGCGGCACATAATTGGATGATTTAACGAAAAGGCGAGCACTCCGATCCAATACTGCGTCGGGAATATGACGGCTCGGTAAAATCTTGCGCTAACCTCAAGTTGTATTCTAAGATTGTGGAAGCAGTCCGTGGCTGGAATAAGGCAAAACTGTCCTATAACTATTTTGAATGCACATGTACGAAGTTCTCCAGTATTTTTAAGCCATTACCTAGAAATTAAATATCCCTGTGAAATCTTTGCAAACAAACGTTTATGCTTATTTTCATCTCGTGGAATTTCTTCGATGGTATGCGCTGGTAAGACAGTGGTCGGGTGGTCAGCGGTGCAATACGACAAGCTGAGTCGGGACCGTCCCGATCCATAATGCTTAACAGCCTACCGATGTAAGCCTGGGTAAGCGAGCGTTGAAGTAGCTGAGCATTTGGGCATAAGGAAACTTTTTAGCCTTATTGTGTGAAAAATTGATTTGCAGAGTGAGTCACGTAGTAAAGTCTACAGGCGCACTTAATGTCCCAAAATGTCTTGTGTAGATGCTACAGTGTGCACTTTAAATGGCGTATTACCGTCCATGACACCCACATTTCGTGAGATGAGAGTACACTGCGATATTTTTGTGTCCAATGCAAAAATAGCAAGTATTGTTTCCCAATAACAAGTAGTAGAACTGAAAGAGAGGACAATGCCAATTTTCAAAATAGCATGGAACATTTGCAACCGTCATATATCAAACAGAAGGGACGCGATGATAACCACGCCTATCTGCGCGCATACTCGAAAGTGTATCTACTCCCACCACCAAAAGCATCTCTCGATTCTCATAATTTGCAAGGCAGAAGTTCATTTTAAGTGCTGGAAATCATTATGCCAACGAACGTTATCCATTTAGAGCCTGTCAATACAAAGTGATTTCATACAAAGGCGCATCTTCGGTTGGGTAAAATGACGGCATTTGCATGGAAAGAGGTAAAAGAAAACCACAATAAGCACGGCAATGAAATCTGTGCCCAAGATGCGAGAGGGTTGCGCAAATGCGAATCTTACGACTGAGCAGGCGCCATAGACACCTGAGTGAAAAACGTAATTTCGTCTTATGCAACCTCTGAGCTTCACACATTTGCAAACACGACTTTTCTATTCACAGTAGCAGAGGCAGAAGTGAAATGAAATTATCCAACTCCATTGCACGGCAAGTCGCGTGGCAGTGGTTCCGAATTCCATGAAGTAATTTAGCTAGTTAAACAAGTTGGGGCAAACAAACACAGGCTTTTGAATAAAAAATAAAAATGACGTCTTACAAGCATCTTGGAAACATTCATGTAGCTGTTACGCTTGTAAAGGTTTAAACCGAATCGATTGCCAGCGATAAATCAGCCTAAAACCCAATTTTGATAGCGATTATTATAAAACACAAACGAAATTGCAAACGCCAAATAGAAGCGTAATATGCTCTAAAGCCCTTGTCAGTCAAAAAATTTTGTCAAATATTGCTAAGAGCAACTTTACTGTAGCTAGGATAATCGCTACGAAATATTTGCCCACAAAGGTATTCTAGGTACCAAAGTATAAGTCAACATTTATACCTCTGTTTGTTTATTCATATTGCGATTGTACGCTTTGAGGTCACGTCGGTCTTAACTGAAGCAATCGTGTTCAAATTCTTCAATGTTGGATAGGCAGGGAGAGACTTTCCAATTGCTTTGCCATCTCGATTCCCTCTGGAAGGATTGTGCTTGCACCTTATCCGTCACTTGTGTCCTAAAACTAGTTTACGCAGTCTATGTAAGTTGAATGATCTCGATTTTGGAGGCAAGTGTCGTAGATACGAAAAAGTGAATCCGTCGATTCAAGGTTTCAGATGCTAAACAGTTATTTAATGGAAATAGAAGCCAGTAATTCATGCGACTCCTGGTAAATAGTCGTTATCCCCCACGAGCAAAATGGCATCTGTGGATACTGCTGTGAGTGGTAGTATACTTCTTTATAATGGTTTGTACCTTATTGAACGTGCATTCAGGTTTTCAGATCTCAGTTACACGATGTCTCATGCACTGCCTTTACCATTTGGCCGTCTGTTTGTAGCATTCCTTTCGCATAGGTATTATTAAAACAAGACTTAAAATTATTCTTCAGATTTAGACATGTCGCATACTCCAGGATTTAACCGATATCATTTACGACATCCATCACCATTATGCGCATGATTATTGGCTTAAGTTCTATGGTTTCTAACGTTGATGAAAGCCATGTAGGCGTACT
The DNA here is from genome assembly GCA_001693075.2 of Taenia saginata. Taxonomy (NCBI): domain Eukaryota; kingdom Metazoa; phylum Platyhelminthes; class Cestoda; order Cyclophyllidea; family Taeniidae; genus Taenia; species Taenia saginata. Next base: position 56,843 of record LWMK02000110.1, read on the forward strand.
ACTTAACGGGCACTGCATTTGGACTACAAATATCAATGCAGTGGTGACACTTAGGATAAATTAATGCACAACCATTTGGTCAAAATTTATTGATCCTCTCCAGCATGCCGTCAGTGGTATAGCGCAAATTGAATGCGGGTCTAGTAACAACGGCTTTACCGAGCGACATGCCTAGGCCACACAAACCATCACACCCTACCCACACGGGTGTGTGCTGGTGAAAGCGCGCACGGTGATAATGTGAACAGGGTCATGCACTGTCTCATAGGCAGGCATGTTTAAACCGGCTGCGATTGATGCGTCATGCACAGCTTGTGAAGGAGTGGTTTTGCTCACCGTGACTATCTCACCTTCGCCCCCTTTTTCCTCTCCTCATACCGGTAGAACTTACCATCACATCCACAACCCCATCTGTATGCGTATGCATGATACGGACGTGATGATAAATTTTTCACGCTCAGGGTGGCCCTGTTCTGCCTATTTAGGAGAGCTGCATAAATGCATCTGTAGATTGTTTCTTGAATGTTCTGGCGCGTTTTTAGCCTTAAATAGATTGCTGTAGGGCCAATGTGGTTATCACTGACATGCAAATTCAAATCTTTTAGAAGTCTCTTAAGCCCATCATGTGTTGTGCCGTTCCCTGCCAGCCTTCGTCAAATTTAGCCACATATCCAGCCTCGCAAGGGGCGTTTTCGGATCGCCGCTTTGTTCACTGGCGAACACAGATTCGATTAACATCATGTTACAAAAGTCAGCGGGTTCAGCACTCCGGAATGTATTCTTTGGAGCCGCATTCATTCATCCGCCCAACATATCGGGCAAATAAGGTCACGTTAAATACAGTTTTGGTATCTGTGTGCTTAACCGGAGCCCTCGGCACATCCAAGGTAGCAGCAATCTATACGTGCAGAAATAATGAACCGAAACTACCGAGGTACTATTCACTGCCACTTGTCATGCATACGCAAAGGGCATGACGTATAATGTTATCGAAATATGAACTGACTGAAAAATATGGAACCTGGTTTTCGCGATGTAATTTTAGCTGAGAACAAATATTTTGCCTAACTTCTCAAGAAATAATTAGATATATGTGTGTTGCGCAGTCGTGAGGTAAAATTGGCGAGAACAAGAAAGTCGAGGCATTGCTTGTTGGCTTAAGTATCTGCACATACTGAAACTCTATACATTACGTAGATGGTACAAACAAATCTATTGTCAAGTTTTGAAAACACTTAGACGGATTTAACCAGCACAAAGACCTTTAGTGCGCTATCTGTATCATCAATGAAAATAGCAGCAGAAAAAGCCTTCATTTGGACGAAATTGGGCAACAAATCCTCAAGTGCTTCCTTTTTAACTACAGCCTGAGAAGTTGCTAACATGCGCTCGCCATTTTGAACGCACAACCTTTCGTAATCCAACTCGCCTGCACTCCAGAAAATGAGGGCCATCCATTGGGGAGATATCGGTGTCGTGGCCTTCGCACGCTTCCACACCCATAAACGGCAAGCAGATTGATGGCCTAAAGGTTAACTTACTAGTGTGATTTAAATGGCACAATCTGTGGTCTGAACGTGCGTACATTGATCCGAATGACTGATCTTCAAAAGGAATCCTCATTCCTCCATCAGCTGTGTATGATTTTGCCTCTAATCCATGATTACATTTGCCTCAGATTTTTTCCATGTTCCTCTGAATATTGAGAGGCAGAACGCGAGCAAAACGCCAAAATCTATTTTCGTACGTCTTAAATTTAGGTTAATTTTTTGGAAATTGGTGGCAAATTTTTTTATTGGACAGCATTATATTGTACTGAGTAGAAAAGTAGGTTTGAGAGTCCCCTAACAGATTAGAGGATCGTGAACCCCATATAGTGTATGCATAAAGGCCTCACGATCATTAATAGATTGCGTCCCGGATGATAATGGCGGACGTCAAGACTACTGTTTATTGTGGGAGTTCCTGCACATGTTTCTAAAAAATGATTCGTGGCCTGGCGTCTATGGCTGTATTAAGTGAGTTCAGCCTGGGTGCTGTTGGTGACCTGGACGCCTACAGGTGGCCTCGCGGTGAATTCTCCAGTTTTTCATTGCACAACGGGAACCTTAGCATACCGCTTCCATTAATCCAATGCTACTCGCAATCACCTGCAGAATTAAAAATAAATTAAACAAAGGAGCGACCATGCGTTAAAGCATGCATGATGCATGCATGATGCAAGCATGATGCTACTCCAAATGTGTTCCACTCAGTTGCTTAGCGTATCAGTACCATAGTCTGAAGACCGCAAGCTCAATGACGCTTTGGACACATCCTTTTTCTCAAGAGTACCAACATAAAACGCGGAGTGCTTTCGTCGCGATGGCCGAGTGGTTAAGGCGATGGACTAGAAATCCCTTCAGGATTCCCCGCGCAGGTTCAAATCCTGCTCGCGATGTCCGCATGGTTCTTAACAGACTGTCCGGCCGCAGCACCGTCTTTGGACCACGCGCGCAACAATGTGAGCAGACATTTATCACCTGTTTACCAAATGCGGTTGCTGAGTTCCGCGGTTGTGAGGATAGGGTTCAGCACAATAGACCAACGGCGCCATGATTTGAAGAGAAGCCAGTGGGGCCACAGAAGATAAAAGGATCTACTTGAGATTACTTACTAGCGCTGCAAGCAGGACCCGAACCCGCTTAGGAAAATTTTAATGGATTCTCGGTCCATCGCTTTGCCCTCCCAGGTATCAAGACGTCCTTTTACTCCTACCCATCTCCGTCAACGGCACCGTGCAGACGAGCCCTGCATCTTTGTACTACTTGAGCTCGCCACAGTACAGCAGCAACAACAACAACAACCATTGCCATCGTAGACGGCAACGTCTTCACGGCTACTGCGCAAATGGCTATGGGCAGCTAAATTGATGTACATTTGACACGCACCAGAATATTGTGATGAGCCTCATGACGGGAGAGCGTTAAACCGAAGATCTAGACGTTCGCGGTTCAATCCCAGGTCGCAACAAACATCATTGTTGCAGTTTTGTTCCTCAACTCTTCCTTCGCATGTGCCTCTGTGCACGAAGACGCGGTAATGGATCGGCCATAGCAAAGGCGTCTAGGGTGTAACCAAACGAACTGTCCGTACGCTCTGACAGGACAGTAATTGACGCCACCACGGTGCATGTGGAATCCAAACTCAAGCAGAAATACCGAATGGATCTGCATTCAACCTCCTTAATCATCTACCTACCGCGTCACCCCTCGATACTTCCCGCCTGCTTCATCCATCCACTTTCGCCACCTCATAACCTCATCACTCATTTTACCAACTTTGCTCACTGTCTTTTGTTCACAGCCTCACTGGTGCCCTAACACTGCCACTCCTTTGACCGCCACTCCTGATCTGCCGGTGCTCTCTCTACGTCTAAACTCACCCACTTGGGTAGCTGAATGGTCAGAGTTTTGAAGCAATTAGAGCGCGTATAATTTAACAGCGGTATTTCGAATGCCACCTACCTTCTGCAAATTAGACACTACGCAGTACCGTAGGATGTGGCCTAGTGAACTGTGTTGTGACGTGGTGTGGGGATAGCTTCATTAACAGCAAGTGCGACATCACGTGGACAGGGGATTGTCTGACGAAAAGGGTCATGGGGTGAGGCATTGCCGCTGCCTGAAAGGTTTAATGTTTAAGTCGAGCGCTGGACCAAATGGGATTTGGAATCATATGAAACTCTTTTTTTTGTCTACATATGAAAATCCCATACTGGAAGTCACGTGCGAAACTGAGTCGCGCGCTGATGACCTGACTTGAAGCTAGAGCGCCTGGAGAGACGGCGGTCTTGTTAAAGGGTCTAGGTTACTGGTGAAGAAAGAGACATAGTTAACTAGTCTGCAATGACCTAGTTAATTAGTTGAATGTACAGCTTTGAAGGTCTCAAGTGTCCATGCAGTATTGTCCAAAACGAATTCACAACAAAGTTCTTAACTAAATTGAGACCTATGGTTCCAATATGCCCATCCGACGAGTCGTAAAATCATCACTTCGAATTGTAAAGTAAGTAATGCGAGCGGAAAGTGCATGTGTCGATAAACAATCCTTAAGAAACTCTCAATACGGTTGTCACGGATGAAGTTCCCATCACCAGTTCCTGTCTGTAAACCAGATTCTGTGTAAGATAGAAACATATTGGCTCCTATCTTAAAATCAAAGTAACTGTCAGGAGGCTAAATTGACTCCACTTATCGGGTCTGCATTCCAGGTAGTTGTAGAATGCATGCAAAGCGGTTTTTCTGTTTTATTCCAAAAGGCATGTCACAGAACCAACGGTAGCTACCAGACACTGTTATCGAAAGTTTACCATGTCGTCCACACTGACTCCTAGACAGACACATTTTAAAGTAAGACACCATTTGCTTTGAGAGGATGTACAAGCAATTTACCATGCGCACATGTAACAAACTCGTTGTACCACCAGATGGCAACAATAAGTCCTTACCTGCTACCTGGGGACATCGAAATAGTAGTGGTGTGTGGAGCACGTATCGTAGTCCATTTTCATGCTATAGTAACATGTTGAGTAGGAATGTATTGTGCGCGTGAATACAACAGTTTGTGGTGAGGTTTAATGCTAAAGGAGAACCGTTTCCTGAACCTACGGATATCAACATCAAGCGTGTAAAACATGTGAGGGAAGCAAATGTGTTAAGGATGGTCGTGCATCCATTCGTAAGCAACGTTCCCCATCGCAGTTGCTCTGTTTGAGCTTTCGGCATATCTTGATAATAAATTATGCAAAGGATTAATTTTTCGGGATGGGAGTGAATAAAACCATTATAAAAATTTCACTTTTCCAAAGCTGGAGCACGCTGAATACCAAGATGGGGTTAAAGTTATTCCAAGACGAAGCTGTTCATACACTAATGAAACACTAAGGGAGATGTAAAATTTATGAAGAAACAGTGAGGACAATGAATATAGATCTCACCATTATGTTTTATCCTTGTCCTTCATAAAAAGTTTTACCGTGACAATGGTCCTTGTACTCATTTGGCGACAGAATGCGAGAGCTACCTCGGTTACCTATTTTACATTCCGTTTGGTAGAACGTATTCAAACAAAACAGTCCTACCAAAATACCTAGCTTCTAGGGAAGTTCCACCACCTATTGCACCCCAAAGCTGCACAAGGCTCAGATGGCATCATAGCCAACGGACAAAAATAATACAAAGCTTCAATGAAACTCATTTAACTGAATTATAATGAGTGTGTAACATGCAGAGGAACCAAGGTGGCAGCGACGTTTGCCTTGCTATAGCAGATGTGGAGGGGTTCGGACTTTGCTATTAACCATAGTCTTCACTTTATCCTCATCCTTCCCCTTCCATCCTATCATTACAGCATCACATTTTCCCTGCCTCAACGCATCGCACGGAAAACCAAGATTAATAATTTAGAAACGAAAGTGGTGCAGAATCTGATGTGTTTGGAATTAGATTGTCACTTTAGCTGGCAACCGCCTGGTACAGTGGGATTCGCACCAATTCAGCGTCACTTTTGACGAAAGCCCAAGGGTGTCAGCTGGGATGCCTGCAACCCCGGATAAAGTAGCTGCTCGGACCAGCGAAAAACTTGGCTATGTACGCAATTTTTCTCCTTTATCTTGACTCCGATTTTGAAGGCTGAGAACAACAAGACTTTTTTTACAATCGCTGGCTAGCGCCATGCTCGCCGACGGGGTGCGACGAGATTTCTTCAACTCTGTGAATTAAGGGATTTTATCGGTGGTCGGCTATGATGGGTGTAGTTTGTCTCGGTCGCGATACGGATTTTGGGCAGCTATTTTATCCAACAACTGGAACTTGGTCTAGAATTGTCGGGTCGAAGGGGATTTGAGGGGGCTAACTCGTCCTGAGAAGCACGGTGGATCTTGAGCTAGCATCAGATTAATCTTTATTTATGAGTACAAGTGTTGTTAGCTGTTGGCACTTTTGAATAGTCTCGTGAAATGACAGAAGATATGGTCCACGACAGTTTGGTCTGCAGTTTCTGGAAAGGTGTTCCTTTCAGTTAGTATTTGTGGAGCTGTATCAGTGGTGTTTTGTGGATGAAGTAGTGGTCGCCAGGTTTCAATCAGGTTGCACGTTATTGACTTTGATTTGCGCGCATCTCCAAGTCTTGTTATTTGGTCCTTTGGGTATCAGCTCCAATTTATTCTGAGAAAAAATATTTTCGTAGTTTAGGTGTAGTAGTAGTTATAAGTGGCCATGAATATGCCGTTTAAGGACTCTAGGGAGGTGAATTTATTGCTAAGCATCCAGGCAGTTGCGTAAAAGGGAGTTCAGCAGCATTTTATTCTCGAATGTGCACAATTTGATTGCAGTAGGTGTATTATCCAGTTGTGGTAAGAAAGGGAGATCATCACGTGCAAACGGTGGTGGATAGGTGCACCGCTAGCATTCTGCCAGATGACGATGTCAGTGGGTGAATATTCAGCAGAAAATGTGGCTTTGTGGTAATCCTTTACCGTGCGTAAATCACGAAGAGTGTTATTGGTAGATCTGCAGCTGCCCTGAGATGTGAAGCTGCGATCAGAGGTGCTGTGTCATTGATATTGGTGCCATCATATTGGTAGTGCAGGCACAAATTGGTGCGTGGGATTTATTGAATAGGAGCATACCAAGCCCATCCATCCCCTCTCACTGATAATGGGAAGTGAGATGAACGTTATATGCATTTATTAGCGTTTCTTTATTCTACCATGGTCTTCGGGTGCGAGTGTTCAACTACCTCAACTAGGCGTTTTATGCAAAAGAGAGGGCGAAATCTCACCCACTGGAATATGTGTTTATTTCGATAGCGCCTTTTTGCAATGAGTCGTTCTGCCCTTCATAGACTGGCTTCACTGAAAATTTTCGGACAATTGCAATTGCACCCATATTTGATGGTGTTTAAATGAAATGAACCGCTACGCGATCACCTGGCCAAAACCAATGCCATGTAAGGAGTGAAGTCGCTCGCTTTCCTTTCGGCCACACTGTTTTCACATAGTACTTGCTACTGAATGGAATTAAGTAATATAAGCAAACAAACTAGGATACTTGACGCGTTAGGGAGTGGCATTTCAGCGTAGGTTGGTAGAAGTCCCAGTTGTCAAGCGAATGTGTTGTTTGCTGCAATAAAAAGGCGTCAATTCTTCATTTAGTTTAATATTTGACCCGTAGCATGCGTTGCAATAGCTTCACAAGTATGTGCTGATGTTGACATTTGCAACACGTCCATCGTCTTTTTCCTCAATGTAACGATAATAAGGACGGCCATTCATGAGCGCATGGATGCATGAGAGGAGTGTTGAAGTGGTTTGATGGGATGGCTGATCCTTATGCCAGCAAAGTAATAGGAAATCTGTGCAGCTAACGCCACTTATCACCCCATGTGTGTAAGCTGAACTCAAATGCACGTGTGTTGAAATTTATCGGTTAGGTGTAGTTGTGGCTAGGATGGAAAAATGGCACTGCAAGCAGAGCATAAAGCTGTGAACTGTGGAAGAATTACATGAGCGATCAGTTGTTAATTGTCAACCGGTTATCCTTTTTAACAGACGGTAGTGCGAGTCGCAACTGAGACACCTCGGAATGTGCATAGAAGTAAAGCGGAAGACTAATGTCTATTTATAACAATGTATGCGCATGGATAAAACCGGTCCCTATTACCACTGCAGTTTCATAACTTTATAAATACATACGGCCCTCTTTTTGGTTTTCACGACCTAGAGGCCTATATTTACAGTCTTTGAATAAAATGCAGTGCTCTTTTCCACAAACTATGACAGCTACTTCCTGCTTCTTCAAAGAAGACTATCTCATTACTTTTGAAGGAAGTATAAGAGTGCTTGCAATTTGTAGATACTGTGACCAAATAACGGTACAGCAATATATTCGAAGGAACGTTGTGTAATATTTTCGGTTCCCTAAGTTTTAATACTTTTAACTCACCCTCATAACTTGGACCAACACAACTGGTTGATTGTCTGCACACGTGGAGAATAACGTTGTCTTCTTCGTTAGGATTCGTGCGTTGCGCTTTATTAACGCCATCATTAGCCTGCCTATATAGCTTGCCATGCGTTGCATCGAATGGTGAAATGTGTGATAATGCAGCGCGCCTCTGTCGGAATGGCGTGCATGAGTATCATAAATGCTTTTCTACAGGGTGTAGTAAGTAGCAAGTAGACCGCGGATGGGGACAGCGTGGCCGAGTGGTCTAAAGCGCTGGTTTCAGGCACCAGTCTGAAAGGGTGCGGGTTCGAATCCCGCCGCTGTCATTCGCCTTTGATCACTCTTGACATCACCTTCAGATTTCACACAGAACGACACCTCAGTAAGCTAGGGTGGTAAAATATTGTAGGAGTAGAAGCAGTAGCTAGAGCATTTAAATAATTTGCATAGTTTTCCGTGGTAAGATGGGAATCTGCCGGTCCAGAAGAGCTTCGTGGAATGTCGCATGACTGGTGGGGAACGCGCCTGTAGAAGGGAAGCTGGTCGACTATTCCGTTTTACACACCAACTTGAGCAATTTGTCTGCGCCGGTCTTCGGCTGAAGCTGTTTACGCCGTTCTCCTAGATGATGCGGTGAAAAAGTCGTCTTGAAGCCCATCAGTTCTAATGTCATGTTTGGCAAAAATCGTGAAAGTGAGAAACTAAAGGGAGGTGGCTAAGATAGCAGTTAATTTTCAACTCACAGTGCCACACACCATGCACTTATGAACTTCACATGCATGGAGTGTTATACGTACCTTAAGCACACTGTCAGGAAAAGAAGTTTGGCAATTATGGTCCCCACCCATCAGTTAATGGTTTTGGTGGCCGCCCCTTCAGATTTACTTATAGGGGCACGTTCTTAAAAAACACCGAATTCGAGGCCTCAGCTGCGCACCGCAATCAGTCTAAACGGAGACTTTAGGTGCACCGATTTGCGTTTGAAGATGCAACTTTCAGTGATAAATATTGGCTGAAACCTGAAAATGATTACCACCATGCAAGTTGTGAGCCAGTTTGCAATTAGGTGGACGACAACGGAGGCTCGTGCATGAAACAGCATGTGGTGATTGCCGGTGTTGCTCGTAACATCATTCTAGCATTCGTGTTAATTTTATAAGTTCATAGAATGTCGAAACGAACGAGTGGGTAATTTGCTCAAACCGGATCCCTGTTTATTAACTAACCTCTCCAGCCTCTGACCATCCTCTCTAGCCACACCATTGCACACGTGGGTGATAAAAAAACCGAAAGCTTTGAATATATGCCCCTGGTCAAATGACACCTGCAGTATCAGTTTGTCGTGCATTTAATTAAGACCTCTGATTGGTCGAAGAAGGTAGGAGGCAGCATCTAACTTCGTGTGAAAATTTCAACCGTTTATGAAGTAATGAGTGTAAAGCATGACAAAATATGCACTATTGGCCTGCTGCAGATGTTTTGCTTGTTCTATCGTGGTAGCAGTTGGCTTTGTTTTTCCACTTCATTGCCAGTAGGAATGTGCTGACAAGTCCCTATAAGGGACTTGGAGCATTGCACTTGAGTATCCCACTAGTAAGCGAAATGCCTGCTTATCCATGAAGCCGCGGCCAGGGGCACACCGAACGAAGCCACCAGATATCCACAAAGGAAACGAGCTTTCATAGTAGTCTATTCCATCGCACAGCAGTTTGGACCCACAAGTCAAAATTCTGACTTTTCAATTTAAAATGTGGAGGAAGGGTATTCCACTGTCTCGTTCTCCTAGTGTTTTCGTTCTCCTCCCCCGAAGGGACACACTACCCATGGTGAACAAACATGAGCCTTTTAAGTACTTTATTAAGGTAGATAAAACTTGAAGCAAAATGTATTGCTGGCCACTCGGAATAGCAAATAACATGCGGGTGCCTTTTGGCTTCCACGGCAATAAAAAGCTGATAGATAAATCCAAGGGTTGCTCTACTTGCCTTAGCTTGAAATCCAGGCTGTACTTGCTTGACTTTGATCGCCAAACATGTCAATAATGTCTTCATCTTGCTGCTTTGGTGAAGAAGTGAAAGATAAATGTGCTCGATGCTGTAAACCTTGGCGAAATCAGCAGATCGGCCCTAGTGGGCGGATGTCTCGCCACCGTCTCAGTAAGAACTCAGCTCTGTTATTTGTACCTTCAACCTTATGCAGAAAAGGAAACACCACCTAAGTATATCATATTAAATGCTATCTGCCGCTGTCATGAACACTATTGGAGAAGGAGAAGGACGATTTCGCTGTTTATTAAATAATTTTTTCTGGTCAGCCTAAAAATATACCAAGTCCGCGTAAATTGCATTACGGGAAGCTGACTAGCCGCAAATAATGCCTGACGAATACTTGAAGTTATTTGTTGCGTTTCCATTGTCAGTCGTCATTTCTGTATTCCACGAAATAGGGAAAGGCTCTGATAATCGCTTTTGCATAGCTACCATAACTTCTTCCATAACAGTTGCAGTCAGCAGAAGAATGAATTAAGTGGTCGGAATAAGCCGCATTTTGTGCCCTCTTAGTTAAAAAACAGGTAGAAATTTAGCAATGTGTCAAATGGATAGGCAGGCAGAGGTGGGAGATCTGTTTCTTCCCTGCATTGGAACTCCTCACTGTCGTCTCGATTTTGTCGACAAATGAGTCTTATTTGAGGAACGTTAATATTGTTCCCCTAAAATGCGTAATTACGCTGCAGACGCAAGCTCTCTGGTGGGAAAGCTTTTTTGGGACAAAAGGAAAGCTGTCGATCACGCAAATGCTTCCCATCTTTGCATCGTTAGCCATTCATTTTGACTTTCTTGTAGCATTATCATCGGAGAGTTTGTGTAAATTTCGGCATAACTATCACAATGACTGGTTGTCGCATAAATCTTGTAGACCCGTGAGGAGCTGTACTTTGGATCATCAGTGCGGCGTCCTTTTGTTTTACTCTGATCTACGGAAATGGTTTAACCCTCCCCCAGGGCCGTAGCAGAAGTCGGCATTCCGAAAAGTTATTGCTCCCATGTGAAAGCACACGAAGGTGAGTGCGTTGCATTGAGAATGCACTGGTGGACTCTGTTTAGAAAAACCTTCAATGTCCAAATTAAGCAACTAAACGGTGTTCATATCTGCATGTCCCATCAAAATGAAAATACATGAGAACCACTACGAAACTGGGTGCTGCGAGCATTTACATGTGGAAAGTCAGAAGACTGTCAAACTAACACGAACACCGTCAACCTTGTCAATGGTAGATTTTGACTGATTGATTATTTATGGATATGTCCTTGTAAAGTGTTACTTGATGGATGAGTGAATACCTGATAAGCTGTTCTAAAATTGCACTCGCCGTATATTTTAGTGGAATGGCATGTTGCAAGCCGAACGTGCCACCGTCTGGGGCTGAAGCGGTTACGTAGTTGGAACAGGGTTTGGTATAGCCACTAAACTACATACTTTGTTTTTGTGTGTGAGATTGTGGACGGAGATGGAATAGGGATTCATCTACTTGATGTGGCATAAATGGAAGATAGGTGGAGGGCAAAATTTCCTACTGCAAATGAGCCAGGAGACTTCCTTCGCAACGCATCTGTGGCATTGCACACAATGAGATGGCTTTGTATCTTACCCCTTTCCGCTCAATTCCAATGCTAAAGATGTTGTGTGCTACTGCATTGCATTGCTGGTGGAAGTAAAAGGGGATGTACTGGTAGTGGTGCTGTCGCCGTTATCGCCCGAATATGCGTGATTGTACTTGCACTGGTGTTTGTTAGAATGTTGCTGGTTTTACCGCATTGGCAAGTGCACGGACAACTGCAATTCGCATCGCGATTTTGGCTAAGAAATAAATTGAGGAGGAAGTGAAGATGGCATGAGCCAGTAAGAGTGGGGAGGGGGAAAGAGCGGAAAAGAACATATGATATGTGTGCCAGGGTAGTCTTGTGAAAAAAGATGGGAGGACGTGTGGATCAAGGAGGGAGAAGATAAGCGAGCAAAGGAAGGATGATTGCATGTAAAAGGAATGAATAAAGGAAGAGAAGACAAGATAGAAGGAGGCCGATGGAGATGGAGAAGAAGTGTGGAAGAAGAAAAGTGAAGCAGCATGTAGTTTGCATGGAAAGATAAGAGATGGGAGGTGTAGGACGAATGAGTGCCAGCAATCACATGTGTCGAAAACTCTGGATTCCATCACTTTATTGAGTTAAGGCTGCGCCGTTCCGTTCCTTTGACGGCTGTAGAATACTTCGGGTCGCCAGCATACTTATTCGCATTCCACTTGCCTGCAGTACTCTTCACATCATCCTTTGCTTCAAACGCAGCACAAGAAATGGCAAAATTATGTGAATTTGAACTAGAAAATTTTCCGAATTTCTTAAAAATTTCTGTCATATTGTCCCATAGGTATGCATGATTATTGCGTGTCTCTTCTTTTGCTCAATATTGGCCAGCCGCTATAATTTTGCTTCATTGATGGTGGCATCTATCAGCTTAAGGAATGCCATTAAGGACAATAAGTGGATGGAAGAAGTATAAGAGACAGCATATCTATTCCCTTCAATCTTCTGCACGCCTCAGATGTGTGAGTTTACATAGATCACCTTTACGGTAGGTGGTACAAGCCACTTATGTTCTGCTTTTTCGCTTACAAATGGGATTTATGCTTCTTTTTTGTCCGATGGCTGCTGTATCTGTTTCTTACAAAGAGACCTACTTCGCACCATACCGAGTAGGTTGACCTTGCCGGCATATTCTCCCATTATCATAAAGAAATGCTGAATGCATCACCTCCTCATCGAGAACGCACGATACAGCCGAATTAGCAGATAAAACACTGAAGCCAAATTTTTAGGTCAATCAGGGCCATTTTCATACCTTCTCGAATTGCTGCTCAGCAGACCTGGTGAGAGCGCACACTTTTAACTCCGTAAATGAGTTGCCCTCTGCTCACATACAAGATCAGTTCCAGCCACAAGTCCCATTCACGTTCAACAGATGCATTGTGCAGTGACACATGACACCGTCCATGCTCCATGCTACATGTGGAGGTTGCATTCATTTCCTTATAAAATGCAGATGCTTATGTTATAGTGAGAACTCCAAGTTGCGCTTCTCTACTTTAAAAGATAGCTTTCCATCGACTTACTTGTTTCTGCAGCAACAAGAGCGCTATATTCAACTGAAATTCCACATTTTCTCTACTGATTGACTTGGCTAAGCTGAGCGAATGCTGCTTTGCGCCAGTTAAGCATGGCTATAGGCGTGCAAAATATATTGGAATAATTGGGTGTGTTTTCGCAATCAGTGCACAAAACTCCAGATTTTAATACAATATACTTACATGCTAAAACGAAGTGAGAATATTATTGGCTATTCTTTGATTACGCTCCCTGATTACTTCCAGATGACGTTCACTTTGGCTTTCTAAAGCAGCACTGTCCCAAAATTTTTGCTTAAGGATCAAAAACCAAAGTTTCCAGAACGTAAACATGTGCGCATAAAACCTTTTCTAGTGATGACGAACTGCGGAGGAATACAGTTGTGTTAGGTTAGATTGTGCTTCTATTATTTGATTAAGCATTTGACGTTCAAAGATTGTGGCTAAATCACCTACCAAGCCACGCAACAAATGATTGACCCTAGGCGTTGCCGACAATGGGAAAGGTAAAGTAGGCACTTGCACGCGGGACCGATAAAATCCGTTGTGAAAATAATTTCAATGCACGTGATTCCTGCTCGAAACCACCTGGTTATGGTAGCTAGAAAGCATGAGTGGATGAGGATCACAAAAACCCCACAAACCCTTCGGTATTTCCAGTTTTGTAAGGTTGATGAGTCCCATCATCTTCATGAAATTATCTGCTTGCTTTATTTAATAACACCCAAATATTCGGAGGCATGGCTTTGTCAGGTATGTATGCGAATTTCAGGAATCATAATGAAGGCCACCCAAACGATGTTTTTGATCATTTCAAGTAAGTATGGTGCATTTTTGGATTTGAAATGTTGGTTTGAAATAGGCTTTTGAAGCTTGTGAAGTTACATGTAAGTCAAATTGTGCATGCCATTATAGATCAGCATAGCGTGTGCAATAATGAAATTGGTACATTTAACAATCATTGCATTGATGACAATGTGACCAGACTCGTGAGAAATAAATTGTAAGTCGCTCAGACGCCAGCATCTAACACTATGGCTTAAAACATTTTGTGACTTGGTTAGCATCAACTAGATTAATAGTTTGAAATGTTACCTTCCTTCCTGTTCAGCTAATGCTGACTTCCACCCGCATCAGTAATCACGAGGAAGGACAGGCAAGGAGATGACCTCATATGCGTACGTGCACACACGCATCATCAGCCAACTTTTCTCCTGTCAAATGCAACTTAGTAATTTATCCAATGACAATGTTTAAGTGACTGGTAAGGAACACATGCGAAGTTTACGTGGATTTTGTCTTAGTTTAACAATGTTACTCGATTCTGCACCCGATATTAAGGCAATGGCATTATTTCAGTGTTTCAAGGATGCAGCAGAGCAGGGCGATAGTGGGGTTTGAGAGTCTGAACAGCTTAATCATCATTTGCTTAAAGTGCTAATGCAAATAAACTTAGAGTTATTTGATTAAGCATTTGACGTTCAAAGATTGTGGCTAAATCACCTACCAAGCCACGCAACAAATGATTGACCCTAGGCGTTGCCGACAATGGGAAAGGTAAAGTAGGCACTTGCACGCGGGACCGATAAAATCCATGTATTTTAGCAGCAGAAGTGAGCTTTTACTTGTAGTCGAAATAATCAAAGGCCGCACTTGCTCAACGTATTCTATGGGTTAATTCGTTATTATGTTCTTTTTCCCGAACATCGTAACGTGCATGATTTTGTGTAGACAAAAATAATCTTCTGCACACAAAGGCGCAATTTTCCCTTGGTAAAAATGCTTCATAGTGTTATATTACCAAATTTTTCAAGAACTGTCGGAATTTCGTTTCTAAGTGTTATGGCTGCAATTATAAAAACACGTTTGTAAATACCTAATGTGTGTTTCTGATGCCTAACGAAGCAAAAGTGTGGTTTGACTTTGAATTGATGCACGTCNATGTATGCGAATTTCAGGAATCATAATGAAGGCCACCCAAACGATGTTTTTGATCATTTCAAGTAAGTATGGTGCATTTTTGGATTTGAACTGTTGGTTTGAAATAGGCTTTTGAAGCTTGTGAAGTTACATGTAAGTCAAATTGTGCATGCCATTATAGATCAGCATAGCGTGTGCAATAATGAAATTGGTACATTTAACAATCATTGCATTGATGACAATGTGACCAGACTCGTGAGAAATAAATTGTAAGTCGCTCAGACGCCAGCATCTAACACTATGGCTTAAAACATTTTGTGACTTGGTTAGCATCAACTAGATTAATAGTTTGAAATGTTACCTTCCTTCCTGTTCAGCTAATGCTGACTTCCACCCGCATCAGTAATCACGAGGAAGGACAGGCAAGGAGATGACCTCATATGCGTACGTGCACACACGCATCATCAGCCAACTTTTCTCCTGTCAAATGCAACTTAGTAATTTATCCAATGACAATGTTTAAGTGACTGGTAAGGAACACATGCGAAGTTTACGTGGATTTTGTCTTAGTTTAACAATGTTACTCGATTCTGCACCCGATATTAAGGCAATGGCATTATTTCAGTGTTTCAAGGATGCAGCAGAGCAGGGCGATAGTGGGGTTTGAGAGTCTGAACAGCTTAATCATCATTTGCTTAAAGTGCTAATGTAAACAAACTCAGAGGTTTTCAAACTAGCAAGTGTGTCAGCTGAGAGCAGTGGATCACATTTTGGCTTAAAGGTTGATGCGAATCGACAATCAACCATGTAACTGTTCACTGAAGGCGAATTGAACCATACTTGCTAGGCATTTCGAACAGGAAATTTCGATGAATATGCTCATGTATTTTAGCAGCAGAAGTGAGCTTTTACTCGTAGTCGAAATAATCAAAGGCTGCACTTGCTCAACGTATTCTATTGGTTAATTCGTTATTATGTTCTTTTTCCCGAACGCCTTGACGTGCATGCTTTTGTGTAGACAAAAATACTCTTCTGCACACAAAGGCGCAATGTTCCCTTAGTAAAAGTGCTTCATAATGTTATGTTACCAAATTTTTCAAGAACTGTCGGAATTTCGTTTCTAAGTGTTATGGCTGCAATTATAAAAACACGTTTGTAAATACCTAATGTGTGTTTCTGATGCCCAACGAAGCAAAAGTGTGATTTGACTTTGAATTGATGCACGTCTTTAAACACAACAGCGAACTATTGGTCATGGCTCTTCCAAACCTGCACAGGCAATATTTCTAAGCACGAAGCCATTGCTACAGTGGATTGAATCAAGGACAATAGGACAAATCTGACGTGCATTTGATTAAGTAGCTCATGCTCTGCATGAGGGAGGCTCAGGGTTCCAGTTTTGCCATCTTCAATCTATGTGCCCTGTGTGGGATCTTTGGTCGGTGTTCCACGGCCAGAAGCCTATGTGTGCGGTGCTGTACCAGTGCGCCCGGTCAGCAGGAAGTAAGTCGTTAGAAATTTGCGATTTTTGCCCACTCCAGTGATTTAGTTGGCCAAGACATTAGCCACTGGACATGAGCGAGCTCGCATAATGTCCATTTACGTGCTCTTGTTGATATTGCGGACAGCCAATTCAGCTGATTTAAAACGGAGTTGAATCAGAACGAAGGTAGCCTAGAGGAGGGTGATGGGATGTGTGAAGCTGACAGGAAGGGAAAAAGGAAGAGTGGATGAAGGCGGAAGAAAAGGCGATTAAAATCGGTGGTGCAGTGGTTAACACACTAAAAGCTTTGGAACACATATGGTTAGCAAGAACGGCGCTTCCGGGCTCAGCCGGGATTCGAACCCGGGACCTCGCGCACCCAAAGCGCGAATCATACCCCTAGACCACTGAGCCACGTTGCAACGCTTTATGGAGACTGTTTACCACAAATGTTGCNAGCACGAAGTGCACAAATAAGCCCACTTGTAGCGACCATGCGCACAACTGATCCGACATTCTTTTGACTGATCTACGTACACGGTGGAGGAGGTTACGCAGACATTGTTGATTGACATACAGTTAGATCATAAGTGGGAGACATATACCTCTGGCCATACAGCACCGGCCATACACAAGGCCGCCTGTATTTATCTTCCATGGTCGTAACTTCATTCTTAGCGGTGGGATTTGCGACACGTACTATCCTTGATTTGGCGCATAGGATTTCATGCATTCACACCGTGTCTAGGTACTAATTAGCCCCGTCTAATTCACCTTTTTATCTAAATATTGATCTTAAGTAAATAAAATTGAGCACTACGAAAAACGTGTACATTNCTTTGGAACACATATGGTTAGCAAGAACGGCGCTTCCNTCTTCCAGCCGAATTTCACACGATTATAACCCTTCCCACTTCACAATACCCTTCACGGTTGGGTGGAATGTCTTGTGCCCAAAAGTACAAAATAGCTTTGTTTAAGCTATGCTTCATGGCGGCCCATGCGTCCACCCTTCGGCAAACTTGCATTTGCACCCNACGAAAAACGTGTACATTTTAGTGTAACGCAAGCAAAGCCTTTGCCAAAATCATCTGCTTACATTAAAGGAGAATGATTGNTGATATTGCGGACAGCCAATTCAGCTGATTTAAAACGGAGTTGAATCAGAACGAAGGTAGCCTAGAGGAGGGTGATGGGATGTGTGAAGCTGACAGGAAGGGAAAAAGGAAGAGTGGATGAAGGCGGAAGAAAAGGCGATTAAAATCGGTGGTGCAGTGGTTAACACACTAAAAGCTTNATGCACACTGAATTAGGCGTGCCCATCGCCAATTGCTCCCAGTAACCTGATCGGCGTGGTGTAGGTTGGCTCGCAGCTTGTACGGCGACAATTATTTCCAAGTTTTAGGCGATGTCTATAGCTGGAAGTTGTCCAAATATGCTTTATNCCGGGACCTCGCGCACCCAAAGCGCGAATCATACCCCTAGACCACTAAGCCACGTTGCAATGCTTTATGGAGACTGTTTACCACAAATGTCGCATTCATAATTACTCGTATANATAAAGAGCACGAAGTGCACAAATAAGCCCACTTGTAGCGACCATGCGCACAACTGATCCGACATTCTTTTGACTGATCTACTTGCACGGTGGAATAGGTTACGCAGACATTGTTGATTGACATGCANCGTAGTTAGCAGTCGCTCGTAATCTTTTCACCATATTAGTGCTTAAAAATTACTACACGGTGTTGTTGGATTTGACGATTGATCACACGCGGTATCAATAATGTTGGGTTTTGTTAAGGAAAAATATTTCACGTTTAAGTCTGATTGTCCCAGCACTGCTACAATTTAATTATTTTGTTCCTTCATGTGGACTTGCGCGTCAATGCCATTAGATGAATGGACACTCATGTCTAAATCGACTTGTTTGCTTTCTCCTCGCATATTTTTCTCCCACATGCGTCTGTGCTTTTAATGCTACTACGTTTGATTTAGTGCTATGACTAACATTCGCAGTCTGTTTTGCTTCAAATGTGTTCGTTTTACAACTTAGTAGATCAAAACTGATGGGAGCGTGAGTACGGATATCGTATGCACACTGAATTAGGCGTGCCCATCGCCAATTGCTCCCAGTAACCTGATCGGCGTGGTGTAGGTTGGCTCGCAGCTTGTACGGCGACAATTATTTCCAAGTTTTAGGCGATGTCTATAGCTGGAAGTTGTCCAAATGTGCTCCATAAAGAGCACGAAGTGCACAAATAAGCCCACTTGTAGCGACCATGCGCACAACTGATCCGACATTCTTTTGACTGATCTACTTGCACGGTGGAATAGGTTACGCAGACATTGTTGATTGACATGCAGTTAGATCATAAGTGGGAGACATATACCTCTGGCCATACAGCACCGGCCATACACAAGGCCGCCTGTATTTATCTTCCATGGTCGTAACTTCATTCTTAGCGGTGGGATTTGCGACACGTACTATCCTTGATTTGGCACATAGGATTTCATGCATTCACACCGTGCCTAGGTACTAATTAGCCCCGTCTAATTCACCTTTTTATCTAAATATTGACCTTAAGTAAATAAAATTGAGCACTGTAAAAAACGTGTGCCTTTAAGTGTGACGCAAGCAAAGCCTTTGCCAAAATCATCTACTTACTTTAAAGGAGAATGATTGCCCAGAGCTTCTAGTGCTCACAAAGCCATAATAGGGCATACCGGAAGTAAGAATAGTCTATCAAAAGTGTGCAACAGTGGGAGACAATCTGAATCTAGTGTTCATTTAAGTAAGAAGAAGCCCACAGTGATCATAACTAGGGCACAAGAAAGGTGAGCATTGCCCATACCTAGCGCATCATCTTTTAATCTTCCAGCCGAATTTCACACGATTATAACCCTTCCCACTTCACAATACCCTTCACGGTTGGGTGGAATGTCTTGTGCCCAAAAGTACAAAATAGCTTTGTTTAAGCTATGCTTCATGGCGGCCCATGCGTCCATCCTTCGGCAAACTTGCATTTGCATCCTGCTCTCGTGCATAGCCTTTTAATTTGATGCAGCCTGGGATTCAGCTTGTGATGGGCTGTCAGGTAGTGTTGCTCTGAATATAACAATTAAATGCGTATTTACAGAACGCTAAAACTTAAAATATCATTTCCGTGGGTATAACGGCAATGCTCTTTGCAGTTTCGCACACATTCCTTAGGCGACTGGAGAAAGAGTCAATAGTCTCACGCTTTGTTAGCCAGACCTGAGGCCAATAAATGTCAACTGTTTTGTGTGCACTATAAGTTTCAGCACATGTGACGTAAGAAATACAACTGTCTCTATAGTATCTGGCTTCTGATTGAGACACTGCTTCAATGACAAAGAATATAAACAAAATCATCCCGCAGCATGATGCTCTCAGATTGTTCAGAGATTTTGATAGTGCGTTGCTAATGCTAGTTTGAAAGTGCTACCTGTGCCTCAGAACTACAAGTGTAATTTCAGATACGAGGACATATAAAAATATGATGGTTCCTTATGCTCGTCACGGTTACGTTGATGTGATGTGCATAAAAGTGTTAATGGGCACTTCACTTACGCACCTAGGCGTCAAAATTGTGGAAGACCACAAAGCTGAAAGTAGCAGTACACTTGGGATCGTCTACAAACGGTATTGAGGCGGGTTAGCAAAATGCATTTATGCAACAATCGTCATATATTGTAATAGATGAGTCAGCTACACAGGTAGGAATATGGGCAATTTATATGGCTGCCTGGCCGAATGCATAGAAGGTCGTTACTCGGACTCTCAAGTTACCAGTTACTTTGACAAGTTATCCCCTCCATCAAAGAAATGAAGTTACCCGAATTCATGAAGTCCAAGTTATGAGTTCGGGGGAGCATGTGTATGAATACTGCGTAATGAAATGATGTACTAGTCGTCTTTTAGTGGTTTTTAAGTTTGCACCATCTTAATGGCAAGATTGAAAGGGATGTACGGTTAACAGAAGAAGAAGGCTCTTCTACAAGAAAACACAAATTAGCATAAAAGTATCGGAGATTTTGCACAAGAAAAGACAAAAAAATTGATGAGCGATAGCTTGCATCCTTTCTGCCAACTTTTAGTTTCCACTTGCAATTTATAATGCTATAGGAAACAAGGTGTGAGTTAGGCAAACGATTTGGTGCATAAGATGTAGCATAATTAGGAAATAATGTAGTAAAGCTTTGTGAGACCGCGAATATAGCAAAAGGGAAAAAACTGCAGAGCTGATGACATTAGCCATGCCTCAAAAGCGCTGGCACTAAAAATGGCAAATGTTTTACTCTGATCTGAAGCGGTGGTGATAAGCGTGCTTCTCAAAGCGGTAGAAGGCACTTCTCCTTTTTTATCAGGCAATTTTACAATGCTGTTTTCTTTGCGGACAACATTCGAGGCGAGAAATTGACACTCTGTAGTAAGCCTATTGTGGACGAATCGCCACTTCCTCCTGGTGGATGGAGAGTGACAGTAGATATGGGGCAGAGTGTAGGTGCCAAACGCTTCCTTAGTTGAGATTCTCGGCTCTCCTTCAGACAGCAGAGAGAGATTAGGGCACTTTTATTGGGGCGAGACCTTTACTTTATCTTACGCAAGGTGTTTTTTTCGAGCGATTGCTAAGGCAGCCCACCTATTTGTTGCCCGACGTTCCCACTTGTAGACCTATACTGCGTTCGCCATCGGTTATCATGTTATACACAAGGGATCTGTCCACTTGTCCCCTTAATCAACACTTATACACACGGAACAACTGTCCGGAGAACTAATTTTGCCCTCCAAACCGAGTACTTCAGCCATCAATATCAAGGAGATTACACTTGCAGCAGTTGAAAACTAGACGCATACCTTAAATGAGCAGTTCTTTATTACTACTATAAACGATTTTTTCTCAACGCAACTGACATTTGGGTTGAAAAATAATTGCCTTCTATCTTATCAAAGAGAAGGAAGGTAGGATTAAGTGAGTGTTCTATGAGTGGAAGGCAAGATATAGGCGGATGAAACCCCTTGTAACACTATAATATCTCAAGGTAAAAGGGTAGGATTTGCGCCTTAAATATCTGGTGCTATCATAATAAAAGCTCGCGGGTTGGAGGTCGATGGTGGCGGACGTTAGGTCAGGGAAGGTCTCACAGCCTTACCTCTCTCAACTACCCCTCTTTCTCCTCCTCCTCCCCCCATTGCCAGCTACTTGTTGTAACGCAAATGACCACTTTCACCATCGTCCTCATTCTCCCCAACAGCAAATCACACACGTCGTGGTGTGACGCTACATACCATGCACTTTGCCATTTGCGGTGGGTCAGATGCTAGAGTAGCAAAGGAGGCGGAGAGAGAGGGAACAAAGGGGTGTGCACTGTTGAGGGGAGGCAGGGGAATGAGGGGAAGGCAAGACGGTGCCCTCTGAGAGATTTGAACCCCCGACCCCTGGTTTACAACACCAGCGCACTAACTCCTGAGCTACGAAGGCTGTCTAGAATGGGCGCTGCTTCACCAAGCCTCCTCACCCTCCACCAGTGTCGTACGCCACTCACTCGGCCACACGACAACTGTCACACATGATGCAGTGTCGTGTCATGTAACGCCATGGCATGGTGTGGTTTGGCATCTTGTGGAAGGAGAAAGATGAAGGCAACGACACTGAGGGTAGGGAGAGGAGGAGGATAACGCAGGAAGTGAGTGAGTGGGTGGTTGTAGAGAGGCTGATGTGGGAAGAGGGTGGTGGCGGGGACGGTAATGGAAGAGAAGAGGAAGGAGGGGGGGTGAGAAGGAGGATGGTTGGGTTGGTTTAGGTAGGCACCGTCAGTGGCCGGATAGCTTAGNTGGAAGAGAAGAGGAAGGAGGGGGGATGAGAAGGAGGAGGATAGTTGGGGTGGTTTAGGTAGGCACCGTCAGTGGCCGGGTAGCTTAGTCGGTTAGAGCGTCGTGCTAATAACGCGAATGTTGAGGTTTCGAGCCTCTCTCTGGCCGGTNGAGTGGGTGGTTGTAGAGAGGCTGATGTGGGAAGAGGGTGGTGGCGGAGACGGTGATGGAAGAGAAGAGGAAGGAGGGGGGATGAGAAGGAGGAGGATAGTTGGGTTGGTTTAGGTAGGCACCGTCAGTGGCCGGATAGCTTAGTCGGTTAGAGCGTCGCGCTAATAACGCGAATGTTGAGGGTTCGGGCCTCTCTCTGGCCAGTTGGTCTTTACCAACACTCACCTCCCTTCCTGCTTGCTCTAGCAGTAGCAGCACCCATCCCTCCCCCCAGTGCGTGCATGCGTGCAGTGGATGGGTCAGGTGGTATGTTCTATCAACCCTCTGTTCCGTCAGGCTGTAGGGATAAGTTGCGGGAGTTGGCAGAGGAGCAGAGAAAAGGTGAAAGCTCCCCACCCTGGCGGGACTCGAACCCACAATCTTCCGATCCGAAGTGAGACGCCTTATCCATCAAGTCACAAGGCCGACTCCTATTCGTCTCGCCTGCATCATTCGCCTCACGCCGTCCACCACCTCTCCGCCACCACGGCCAACCCACATGTCCCTCAATGACCTTAGCGTCAGCATCCCTGTTCTTTCACCACCACCACCACCACCCAACGCAGAGTTGTAGTCGCCCACGTAAACACACAGCGGTAATGCAAGTTAATTCAACTGCTCAGTCTACATCTTGGTTCATTTGCTTTCACTAACATTGCAGCACATGGTTACATGCAAGAAAGAGGCACAGTTAGCACAGCGCAAATGCTCGCTCCGACTACACTGCATGGTGCGCGTGAGCGATTGGGTGAATGGTGGTGTGCATGGTTGGGTGAGTGGTTAGGATGCAAGAGGCGCGATGTCCTAACCACTATCTTTCGGTGGCGGTATGGAAGAAGCCTTCTTCCTGTGTTCTTCTCCACTTGCCCAACTGCAATTATTTGTGGCAGTGTTTTGCAAGAATTATTTTCTTTGAGGTAGCATAAGTAGACGCGGTCCACCCTCACGCTCGCCTCGAATGGAACAAAGTAATGAGGAGGTCTTTTAATTATGTTTTGATGCCAAAACACCCATAAGACTTTGTATGCTTACTTTGTGAAATAAGGTCTGCTGGATTTTAAAGACTGCCTCCCTAAGACATGACAAGAAGGGAAATAAACGCATCTGAGCAAGGAGACGATCATGCATTTCATCAAAAAAACCTTTAAAACAGCAGCGATAATTAGTGGAGCCAGAAACACCCGGCCTCGACAAAGATTGCTTTAAAGAATTTAAGCTAGTTCTCAAATTTTGGCAGTGAGCCCTCGTTTGTGGACTGATTTCGCCTCAACCGACCGCATTCCCGAGACTCCCGCCCTTCCTTAACAAATGTCTTAACTCACTTACCCCTGATAACAGGAAGGCCTATAAGCTGTGGGGTCACTCGTTTCCCAAACCTGACAAATCAACGTCCACTTCAAGCGGAGGCCTTCGTCATCTGGCATTGGAGACGCGTACGAGAAAAGGCATGTGTGCATTACACCTGCCCTGGGCTAAATTTAGTAGGTCGCTAGGTGAATTTTTACGGGAACTAGTCAGAAGTCGTCACCGACAGCAAGTTATGTGCCCATTAAATGTCCACTTTGGAAGTTCTCACGGAGCACAGATTTGCATTCTGACATAGCCCTGTAATTTGCACACCGGTAACTCTAGTGGTAACCCTGACGGCCAGTTGGTTGAAAGTTTTATAAGACCGCCTTTGATTTGAGGTAGGAAATTCCTTCGGTCAAACCAAATTATGTTTGATGGGATCTTCCACTGGCGTTATGTGTTGCTCCTCCGAGCATAGACTCACCTTCCCTTCAAATGCGTACTTTCTCCAGCTAGAGACATTTTATTCCTGGGCCACCTTATTTGGAGGGAATTGTATTTTACATATGGAAACCTAGGATATCTGCGAAAGAACAAATGCCACACACAGGATCGCGCAAAGATTTAAAACCACAGAGGGCGAAAACTCGATTCATTCAAATGCCTGTGTGGAAAATTCTTTTATATTCGCGTTAAAAGGTAGCATAGTGCTCCCAAGTTTAATGACCAAAAACGCATACCTTCATGGAAGGGATTTTATTGGGATATTAATTTGTGCATGCCTATAATTGTCCCATTTGTCTTATCTCGACTTTTATTAGAATTGATGGTAGCATTCGAAGTGCGTAGATTAATTTTAAAGCCCACTGTAATGATTTATCATGCTCTTGCTAGCAAAAATAATAGCTGAAGTCTCTAACCCAGCTCCCTTCAAGAAAAAACATAATAGATAGAGCGCACTGAGAGGCCCTTTCATCAATTCCCCCTCCTTTTCTCCCTCATTCATTCACCAATTTTTCTTTGCGTTGTTTTATACTCCTATTACTGCCTTCTTCTACTGAGGTTAGATTGTTCCTTCAGCTCACAATTTTCGCGCTTCATCTCACCATCGCGCATGTGTGACACATACAAGCACATGTATTGCCAATGTGCGATCCCCTTTTAAAACCCTACGACTAGCACTGTTTTGTTTTGTCCCATGCATATGTGCATGCATCACTGCCCCTTCGTCTTCATTCTATCCAACATCTCTCTTAATACATCTTCGCCACCACCAAGGAGACTGTCAGTGAGTGAGTGAGCGAGTGAGTGAGACTTAGTTCCCACTTCTGTTGTACTTTTACTCGCACGTACAGCGCGACAGTGACAGTGACATTTTGTATAGTAGAGCAACCGACTAAATCAATTGCTTAGGTAACTTTTGCAAACTAAGCGTCCTCAACACATCTGTCCGCAACCCATTGCTCCCTTTTTGTTGGTCTACCTTTTGTTAGTCCTGTTTGGATGCTTATTCGGCTTTCGTTGGTGTCCTTGCATTTTTGCGTGGGCAGTGGTAGGCATTGCGGCTATTATGTTGAGAAGAGGAAGGTTCCCGCCTTTTCACACATCTCTGCTAACGCCATTCACTTGCAGGTTGCCGAAGAAAGAGAGGGTGATTACGCAAAGAGGACGAAAAGGAGAAAAGGAACCCTAGAGGAGTTTTTGATGTAAAGCTCATCACATTTAAACACATGCTCGATTTCTTCGCATCCCCTACAAGTCGTCCATTGTGCTCGAAATAAGTGGAAGAAGCCACCGATGCAGACACCAGCCATAGTTAACAGAACCTTGAAAAAGCTTGAATGCTAGGAAAAAGAAGGTGTGAATGGCGAAAGGGATGTTTATATTGAAAAGGGGGAAAGGAAGGCGAAGGGTCGTTTGAAGAAGAGGGTGCAGGAGGAGGAACGAATGGAGGACAGGAGAACGGAGGAGGTGAAGACTATCTGTCAGGGTTCTATCCAGCCAATATATTGGTCGAGAAGGCACGGCAAGGGATCAGTGGCTCCCAAGTTGACGGCCAAACAAAGAAGATGCGTGGCAGGTGGAGCCGACTCTTAACCATCACCAACCGCGGACTCGTGTGGCGCCGACCTCAGCCAACTCACCGACACAGATTCACCAACTCCATCAGAAATTGATGGAGTAGGGAATACCTGCTATTCACAACCTCGTCGCAAGCGAAGAACATAAGAATTTCTTTCTGCCCTATGCAGCAACATCATTATTAGGAGGACGTTGTGGACATTAGAGTTGCTGTTAGTGCCCCTGCTAACACAGCCAGCGGTTAAGGAAGGAGGAGGAGGAATCGGAGATAGGTAATAATGACCTTTGCTTACACCAATTGCTAANAGGCATTGCGGCTATTATGTTGAGAAGAGGAAGGTTCCCGCCTTTTCACACATCTCTGCTAACGCCATTCACTTGCAGGTTGCCGAAGAAAGAGAGGGTGATTACGCAAAGAGGACGAAAAGGAGAAAAGGAACCCTAGAGGAGTTTTTGATGTAAAGCTCATCACATTTAAACACATGCTCGATTTCTTCGCATCCCCTACAAGTCGTCCATTGTGCTCGAAATAAGTGGAAGAAGCCACCGATGCAGACACCAGCCATAGTTAACAGAACCTTGAAAAAGCTTGAATGCTAGGAAAAAGAAGGTGTGAATGGCGAAAGGGATGTTTATATTGAAAAGGGGGAAAGGAAGGCGAAGGGTCGTTTGAAGAAGAGGGTGCAGGAGGAGGAACGAATGGAGGACAGGAGAACGGAGGAGGTGAAGACTATCTGTCAGGGTTCTATCCAGCCAATATATTGGTCGAGAAGGCACGGCAAGGGATCAGTGGCTCCCAAGTTGACGGCCAAACAAAGAAGATGCGTGGCAGGTGGAGCCGACTCTTAACCATCACCAACCGCGGACTCGTGTGGCGCCGACCTCAGCCAACTCACCGACACAGATTCACCAACTCCATCAGAAATTGATGGAGTAGGGAATACCTGCTATTCACAACCTCGTCGCAAGCGAAGAACATAAGAATTTCTTTCTGCCCTATGCAGCAACATCATTATTAGGAGGACGTTGTGGACATTAGAGTTGCTGTTAGTGCCCCTGCTAACACAGCCAGCGGTTAAGGAAGGAGGAGGAGGAATCGGAGATAGGTAATAATGACCTTTGCTTACACCAATTGCTAATGACTCTCCGTCCCTCCACCCCTCCTCCACTTCTTTCTCTCCTTCTCTTCATTTAGGGGTCGGTGGAGAAAACGAGTTGCCTACAACATACTGCAGCTGTCCGCCAGAGTCGACAACATTCTACCCGTCATCGCCACAGGCAATGTCCCCTTCTTCACCTTTTTCTCCGTTTCACCACTCCTCTTCCTCCTCCTCCCACCATCCTTCCTTCCCGAGTAGCTGTTTGCCTTCCACCTCCTCTTCTATTCGCATTCACATCTCATCCCTCTGCTTTCTCCCATTCGCGTTCATCTGGACTTTCGTCTATTGCAGAGGTGACTGCTTCTGCACCGGCTCCTTCCTTTTTTCTTCCGCCGCAATTCTGGGCGTAACGATGACTTGGAGCTTCCGTTGAAATCTGATTAACTTTATATCAGACGCGACTGGCGAGTTGGCCTTCCACCCCCACCCTCCTCCACTACCTCTTCTACTTGCACCTCCATCTAAACTACCTTGTGGTAGACTCCTTTGCTTCTTTGGCAGCNATTTCTTCGCATCCCCTACAAGTCGTCCATTGTGCTCGAAATAAGTGGAAGAAGCCACCGATGCAGACACCAGCCATAGTTAACAGAACCTTGAAAAAGCTTGAATGCTAGGAAAAAGAAGGTGTGAATGGCGAAAGGGATGTTTATATTGAAAAGGGGGAAAGGAAGGCGAAGGGTCGTTTGAAGAAGAGGGTGCAGGAGGAGGAACGAATGGAGGACAGGAGAACGGAGGAGGTGAAGACTATCTGTCAGGGTTCTATCCAGCCAATATATTGGTCGAGAAGGCACGGCAAGGGATCAGTGGCTCCCAAGTTGACGGCCAAACAAAGAAGATGCGTGGCAGGTGGAGCCGACTCTTAACCATCACCAACCGCGGACTCGTGTGGCGCCGACCTCAGCCAACTCACCGACACAGATTCACCAACTCCATCAGAAATTGATGGAGTAGGGAATACCTGCTATTCACAACCTCGTCGCAAGCGAAGAACATAAGAATTTCTTTCTGCCCTATGCAGCAACATCATTATTAGGAAGACGTTGTGGACATTAGAGTTGCTGTTAGTGCCCCTGCTAACACAGCCAGCGGTTAAGGAAGGAGGAGGAGGAATCGGAGATAGGTAATAATGACCTTTGCTTACACCAATTGCTAATGACTCTCCGTCCCTCCACCCCTCCTCCACTTCTTTCTCTCCTTCTCTTCATTTAGGGGTCGGTGGAGAAAACGAGTTGCCTACAACATACTGCAGCTGTCCGCCAGAGTCGACAACATTCTACCCGTCATCGCCACAGGCAATGTCCCCTTCTTCACCTTTTTCTCCGTTTCACCACTCCTCTTCCTCCTCCTCCCACCATCCTTCCTTCCCGAGTAGCTGTTTGCCTTCCACCTCCTCTTCTATTCGCATTCACATCTCATCCCTCTGCTTTCTCCCATTCGCGTTCATCTGGACTTTCGTCTATTGCAGAGGTGACTGCTTCTGCACCGGCTCCTTCCTTTTTTCTTCCGCCGCAATTCTGGGCGTAACGATGACTTGGAGCTTCCGTTGAAATCTGATTAACTTTATATCAGACGCGACTGGCGAGTTGGCCTTCCACCCCCACCCTCCTCCACTACCTCTTCTACTTGCACCTCCATCTAAACTACCTTGTGGTAGACTCCTTTGCTTCTTTGGCAGCCCACACGTTACTTAGCACTATAATGCATTTTTTCTTTCACTATGTCGCCTTATCACATGGTCAGCGGAATGAAATTTCTAATTCGTAGTGAGAAGTTGTGGGGGATGCGGTCATTAAGGAGTAGTTAATAGACTCGTCCAAATGGTAGTTTGACTGGGCGTCCTTCCCCCTACCTTTGCCAAACTAACACATCTACTTCTCCATTGGTTTGAATTCCTCCAAGAAGGCAGGCAGGATTTGGAGGGAACTGGTTATAGGCGATCCCACCTGCCAATAAGGAAGGCCTTGAACGGATGCCCAATGCTTTGCGTGGCAGCCGATCCACTTGCCACTGGATTGGTGCATCGCTCCATCGCTCGCTGTGGCACCGCTACTTTTACATTTCTCTTAACGGTGCTTGCATGTGGGCTCCCATCGCAATCCAGCATGGCGAAATCCATTGTTTACTCACTTATCACCTCTGTCACCATCAATCATTAAATCTGATCGAACAAAGCAAGGAAAACGAAGCACCTTTTTCTATATGAAGACAAAGTGTGCAATAAGAGAACATAATCTCCCTCACCAGTACATACATGCGTACTGCAGTGTTCACAGCCAACTATTTCCCACCATCGAGGAAGACGAAATGAAGAAGACATAGTAGCAGTGAGCAAAATTCNCCAACTATTTCCCACCATCGAGGAAGACGAAATGAAGAAGAAATAGTAGCAGTGAGCAAAAGTCATAGCTGTGTCACATACTAGGGCAGATATTGCACTGCCAACCTAAGGAAAGGCTAGGCATCCACTGTCACAGTCAGAAGGTAGCGTTGTTCAGTCTGAGCACAGTGCCGGATCTCTGAGCGTTTTTTACCTGAAACAATGAGTAAAATAGTCTAAAGAGTGCCCAAACCCTCTCTTCTTATTGAATGGCATCTTTGGTGATCCCTTTGGAGCTGAACAGTAACCTGAGAAGCAAATGCTTGATAGGTCGACAGATAAATGTATCGATGAGTGGATGGATAAATGAAATGAGGAATAAATTGATGGAGGTGGTGATAATTTGACCGATTTTGTTTCTATGCTTGTAAGGAAACGACATGCAACCCACGTGAATTTAGCAGCCACGTTCTGTCTTGGTGGGTAAAAGTGAGGGATTGCGATGTTGACAGAGATTTTATTGTGTTGTGAGTGGCCCCATTCGTAAGGCTTCACAAAGGAAGAGGAATTAACCTAAATGCGGTGCTTAATCCTTACCCATCAGTTTGAGAATCCAAATATGAATTTGGGATTTTAATTAGAATGCGATCACACACACGATGTCAGAGAATGAGAACTCAAGGTTGTGCCTATTGGCCTTGGTTGCTACTGCCGACCATCTTTCAGCACTTCAACACTCCCACCCCCTTTTCCGACAGAATGACGAACACTTGACAATAGCCTAATGTTGGCATATTCGACTGAAAGCGAGGCATCATTAACCGTAACGGAATCACAGAGCAAAGTTCTTTAAGGCATCAAAAACATAATGCATGCGAATGCATTGATGGGCGGTCGATTTCATTGCCACTGATGCCTCAATATTTGTTGTGGTCGAAGTCATAGCTGTCTCTTGGGTTCACCAGGTAAAACGTGAGGCTAAGAAAAGGAGAAACACAATTAACCATCGTTGAAAAATTAATCTACAAGACGCTCTTGGAAAAGAATGATAGACGTTTGAGACGCCTCCAGCCTACCACATTATGGCTATGACGCAAACCTGACCCAGGAAGAAAAATAAGAGGCATCATCTACTTTAGTAAATCATCTTATACGACTCTAGACTGTCAAACGTTGCAACAATAACGTTCACGTGATTCAATCGCCTCAAACAGCGCATTTTTCAGCGTCACGCATATGCGACAAAATTACTTAGCAAATGGTGTCCCAAAAAATGAAACAAGTCTAGGCTTCTCGATACCGGAAAGCAGTATTTAATTAAATGTTAGTCAATAAAGTTGATCAAGCATTCAAGACACTGGTTTTTTGAATTCTGACATCGAATTTCTGAGCCCTG
This sequence comes from Taenia saginata, assembly GCA_001693075.2. Classification (NCBI taxonomy): domain Eukaryota; kingdom Metazoa; phylum Platyhelminthes; class Cestoda; order Cyclophyllidea; family Taeniidae; genus Taenia; species Taenia saginata. The sequence continues at coordinate 87,704 of LWMK02000110.1, forward strand.
ATATTTTCTTTCTTTCCGCAAAACTGATGACAAACTAACTAATTTAACTCCATTATTTGGTCTCCCGTACCACTTTATCTGACGGCGTAAAGAGTTACTCATCACTTGGAAAATCCAACCAAGTCTGCAGATACAGCACAGAAAGTTAGCCGACATTTATCACTACCTGCAAGTGCTTTATTATGATGCAGCATGGGTTAACCCCTCGTATGACCCACCCAATTTCACCTTGATTCTGATGTGCGCACAAAAGCTTGTGGCAGCATTAACATTAGTTCGTAGGTCGCTCTTTGGATTGTTTGCAAATCGGGGCTCCTATGAGCAAAGTCTACTTTACTCTTCCTGTTTTGCTTGCGTCGACATGCATGGCCTTCCATGGATTGGGTGCTGCATCAGTACTTGTGGGGACGTGCGAATACAATCGCTCATTGGTATAAAAAGCATCCAAAATTGGCTTCAAGGCATTTCATTGTAGAACAAAGCAATTGCACTTGGCAGTGATTTGTCACCCACTTGACTTGGGCACACTCAGCCTTATTGCCTCGACGATGGGAAGGTTCTGACCAGACTGCTTCGACAATCATGACGCAATAATGACTGAGGGATTATTGGAAAAGTGAAACAGTCAGTCTGCATCTCCCTTATTGCTTTGCAAAGTTTGGGCTGGTAAGTAAAGCTTGTCTAGCCCAGACGCCAGAGAATGTATGATCATGGTGCGAGTTGTGAAGTTGTATCTATCAGTCTTGGAGATTGCGTTCACGCTTTACTTCTGGATGTACACAAACTGCACAAGTCCGTTCAAGGCAAACCACCGGTTATTTATAAGTAAGATCACACTGCATTGTTCTAAACGCCTGTCACATCATATAACTTACACTCAAATTCATTCACCTGTCGCTAATCATTTGCATGTCGGCAGCAGGGAAGCCTGCTGATCATCACAAGCTGTAGGCAGCAGTGGTCGTAAATCATTAACAAGAGGCAGCACATTCGTAACCCATATTTTGTCTGCATCTATCACCGCCTGACGTTGATTGCCTATAAAATACTCTGACACTGCTATCACTGCATCTCTCAACTTCCCGCCCTCACACGCTCGCACGGCATTCTTTTAAATGACTTGCAAGCCTTCTTGAAGGTGGCTTTGAATTACCCGGGACAAACGTGTCTCCAATGAGAGCTAGCATGTGCATTATTCCCATGGTGGTCACTGAGTGGGTTGCCTGTCCTTTTGGTGAATAAAAACTCGTGATTGCCGGCACGTGGTAGCAGGAATTTGTGCGGCCCCCCACCAAAGTCGTGCCCCCACCAACAGCACTTATCGTTGCAATTTGGTCAATCGTGTCGCAGAAGGCGGTCACCGCAGGACATGAGTTTGCAAGTGTGGACCCTGCGTCGTTGCTTCTTACGATGATATCGCGTTTGTGATGTGATGGGCGACTGGTGCGTGGGGTGCCAAAAGGCGCTAAAGTAAATTAAGAACGCATCTGTTTCTGCTCAATGGTCATGAGTAGTGGTACCAATTTTGTCTGAATACGCTCCACCACTGCCGCTCAACCTTATGCGGCACGCAATTGAGGGTAGTGTAAAGGAGATCTCGCTCGCAGGATCAGTTGGCCATTTTGAAAGTGTCATTCTTGTGTTGTGGTACTTTGTCATCCATGCTTTTAACGATCTATGTGGTGAGCTCATCCGATGATTTGGTTTCTTAGCCGATCACAGAGCATGATTTGTACATGGTTTAGCCGATCACAGAGCATGATTTGTACATGGTGTTGATGGCCAGCTGTGGGTATTCTGATGCATGGGGAGGCCGGCGGAATTGCCTGAGGGTGATGGTGCAGTAGTGCCCTTTATGGTTTTCTTTTGGTTCGTCGTGTTGCTCAACTAGCTGTTTTATGTGGTCGTCTTTGAGCTGACTATTTCATCTCCACTGGAGCGGATGTTGATTCTAGCGAAAGTGGTGCAGCAGGTGGTGGACTTAGGGCAGTGGATGAAATCAGTCACCCCGCCTCTGACTCAGCCGCTCCTGTCAACCCCAATCTCATACTTTCGAATGGACCAGGGAGACACTCTCTTACTTGCACTGTTGGCGATTCTCCTACTCCTACCAACTCCATGGACCTCATCAGCCTTTGCGAGTGTCCTGTCTGCATGGACTTTGCAGTGTTAATGTGGTCACATCGTCTGTGTCAGTTGTCTTAGCAAGCCCTCCTCTTGCCCCACTTGCAGCGGAAATCTCAGTAAGGTACTCTCCTCACAAAGAATTGGTTTACGAGATATTAAATAATTAGGTTTTACTTGATGTTACCTGTCATATATCATTTCCGTGTGGCATGTTTTGGGCAATCCTACCGTAAAATGGGTGACGTTTATGTTTCATACAGTGGATCTCAAAGTTGCACTAATCCTGTTGAAGACTCGGCTTGCTTTTTACTGACAGAGGCTTCTAAAATTTTAATGTGTTGCGCATTTTCACGTGAAAGCGTAGCGAACCCATGTCCCCGTGTTGCTACCAAATAACTGGTCATTTCTCTAGGTGGGTTGGGTTATTCCAAGCGTGTGAAAACATCTTTGTTGCCACCCTACAAAGATCTCTAAGCTGGATCTCACCATGAGTTTGCTCACCGTTTGCTGAAGCCGCTTTCTGATAGTAGCTGCACCACAATCAATGTGGAATATTTTTCGACCGACAGAGTCGTTGATAAATTATCCCAATCTTGACTCAATCCCCAGCGAAACACTTGCTGATTGCTCACCACTTAGATCAACAGGAATTGGCACAATGACCGTGACGTTGCAATGTTATTGAAGACAGCATATATTTATTTTGCCAGTTCACCGACTCTGTTCATCAATAATTTTTTAATTCAACTAAAATTTTTATGCACCTTTACTTGCCTGCTCACTGGTTTTACCTCCTTACGGATGTAATCAATTTCGTTTTGCACTCATTTGAATCTGAAAACCTAACAAACGCATTAACACCCCAGCTCCACGGCTGCACCACTTCCTTAATACATGTTAGTTTACTCCCAAAGTTGCCGGACTTCTCCTCGTAGTGTTGCTCTGATGCGCTACAATGGCTAGACTTCCAAACCTGTGGGCTCAGACAAACCTGTTAGTATCAACTTGGATACTGTTGGCAATCATTTCTTAAAAGCTGTTGTGCTCAAAATGCTATTCTTTTTCGATTGAAGGTGGATTAACAGGTCCTATATTTTGCCATAGCGGTTGGTGGCCAATCTCATTGTTACAACATCCCTCAGGTGTACAGCACTGCTGCGCATTCACGATCATGCGATAGCGAATTCACACGTCCAGTTACCATCATGTTTAGTAGACATTCACATTTTAGCCATTAGCATTCTCTTTCCCTGCAGATATGCCTTAGCTGGCTGCACAGACACTGTCCACCACACTGCGAAGGTGGAACACGATTCTGCCTGCGAGAACTGGTGGGTTATCATTGCAGTCTTTGCTGTACGCCTCCCGCTCTCATCAGCAAGTCTGTGCCTCCCTCACACGCAATGTCGAACTTCACTTGCCTCCGTTCCTTGAATTACGCAAATCAAATATGTCGTGATGATGTGCACGAAATTCAGGACGTATTAGTTGTCTCCATCCTTTCACATGGAGTGCAGTCTACAGGTACACACTCCCTACAGTAATGTGACCTTTTTTTAAAAAAAGGAGCGAAACCATAAAATAAGTTGAACCACATCCTTCAATCCTTGTAGCCCCTACAGATGACTATGCTGAGACGCCTCATGCAAATGGCTCGGTCGACCCGATCGAGCCATGTCTCGCCTTCTGCAGTGCCACAAGACATTGCTGTACAGCAAGCTAATGCCACAACTTCCCATTTTGCAGTGCCCAATGAACAATAAATACTCAAACATACTTCTCTCCACATTGTCCTGACCTAGAGACAAGGAGGTTGTCTTCATGGCTACCGACATCGCCTTGCCTGGGGCCGTGGACTGGGTGATGATGAAGTTATGCTTTGGGCACTGCGCCATGCTGGTGCTGGCGAAGCAGGAGCGAGTGTCCTTCGACCAGTTGTTCTTTGCCCTTGTCCCCCTTATCAAAACCAATAAACAGGCCGACAGTTTATGTACGGGTGCGCTCTTCCCTCTTTTTCACACCTTTTCTCCTCGCTTGATTACTTGCATTTAGCCCCTTTTATTTGAAGGAGTGATTCCTTCTGTAACAAATGCTAAATTTCTTCTAAATTGTGGCTGCAAATCAGCAGATTTGCATCTGAAGTGCTCTGGGTCCGTCAATATCAGCCTTGCCATCGCAATGGCAATCGTTGGTTTGTTAATTCGTGCCTTAATTATGTTTAGGCCGATTTATGAGCAGCTTAACTTGTTGGAACTCAGGATTTTTGGTAGCATCCGACTCATTTGCACTTATCTAGTTGCTCCATTTTTTAAGTTTAGCGCTACAATGTTTTTCCAATTCGGCACTAACGTACCCACCAGTATTGTGAAAGGTCTGCGCTGTTTCAAACGTCAAGTGTGCGTTAAAGAGTAAACTGTGCAAGCCGTTTTAGCTGCAGCTTTCGTTTACAAGACCATAACAAATAAAATAGGCTTTGTGGAGAAGGAGGTTGGTCGAGTTGAGGGATTTTGCAAGGAGTAGCTTAGGTTAGGTTTATACTATTATCCCTACGTAATTGCGTTGCGCAAGCTAGATCTAGCGGCTCCTACACGGCGCAGAGCGTTCGCAACTGTATGGAAGCGGCGACCGCTGCTTCTGACTGCCTCATCTCCGACTCAAAAAGGGCTCGCGGTGGGGGTAGGGGTGTTGGACATGGTGGCGGTGGGACAGGTACTTCCGGAACCGGATCTGCACCAGTTTGAGCAATCCCTCATTCCCTAATGCCCTTATCTTCATGCTTTTTTGATTATGTAGTTGCCCGGTCATCAGTATAGTGCTCTGCTACCTGTTGGTGCCATGTGTTCGGTGCGCGGGTTCGAGTCGCTGCATCCAGTCTCCTCTGGTCTGTCAGCTTGAACTTGGTGATAATTTGAGTGAGCTGTCAGGGGTTGTGGTGGATTGGTGTGGTATGGATGGGAAATTCAACCCCGCCCTAACAAAATTAGACTTTTCGGAGAAGGAATTATAAGTACATTGGGGTCACCATTCACAGAGTTGTTAGAAACGAGAAACAACCGCAGTTGAAATCCAGAAATGTAAAAATGATGACTTGAAAATATATTACGGCAAAAAATTTGGTTGATTGTTATCGGCCAGTAATATGTAGGCCAAGATGGTCCAGAAATTGACACCACCCAAGAAGCGTAAAAGTTCACTTTTACTAGTGAGTTGAATAGTTGAATGGACAAATTGGGACTGGGCAGTTGAAGTGAGGATAAATTGGAATCAGGAATGGACCGATGGGTAGATTCGAAGTGAAAAGACCTCAGCTGGACGATTTGATGGAGCAACGAACATGCGTCCAACAATCGAGGGGACTCAGTCATCTAGCCAACTACACTGCACTCACATATGTTAATTTGATCCACGTGGAAGGGTAATGACGAAGGGCTGCGGAGCGTCAACGCACTTGCTCGCATAGCCATCACCTATGGTTCGACACGGTCTAGGTGCAAAGATGGGTTGCATGGGTACTGAGGAATGGTAACCCTCGAGCGTGTCTTCCAAGAAGCGCACGAACACCGTCACGACAAAGGTTTCCGGTTATAGTTATCCTTAACTTCGCTCTACCAGTCCGTTTGAATCATTATGAAGGAAGTTTGCCGACACGGAAAAGAATTTTTTATGCAGCAAGCAAATAATAATAATAATCGGTACTCTTCACCAGCCCAAATTCCGATGCCAATGTAAAAAGCACCCATTGTTTTGATTTGTTGCCTCATGCTACTCGTTTCTCGTCAGTAGCAAGTATTGCGAAACCTAGCAGCTAATGGCGTGCAAAAGCGGAACAAATGCGACTGCAAGTACACATACGGTTCTGCCCTCAATTATTTGCTTATCATAGTGGCAGCAGCCGCAGTCGGACGCAATTTTTGGCACTCAATTCAGTTTCCGACAAATACAGAGACACTTGCTATGAGCACAACGCAGATTGGGATGTGGAGGACACATGATGCATCACCGCCGGAGTCTCATGAGTGCAGTAATTCGCGGTTGGAAATGAGAACGACCCCAAGCTTACGCGGTGTAAGCTGGCGTTGCGAGCGAAATGCACATGTACTAGCCTTGAGTTCAACGACCTACCGCTAGAGCTGTACCGATCTGTCATGATGTGGTAATCGTAATGAGCATCAGTACTATAACTGGGTTTGTAAAAACTTGCTTGACAGGGCACCATAAATCACGGGTGGATTTTTTCCGATTTCACCGGAGCGCATATACGCTTCAAGCTATTTTAACAAACGCTTGGAGGTAGTGATTTCCAGTGACCTTGCTCGTCTGTCCTCCCCCTCTGCTGCAATGAATCCAATCCATCCATCTCATCTGTGTGCTCGTAAGCTCCTACTGAACACAAGCTGAGGCATAGTTATGAACATTCTCGTCTCTCTTTACCATCTTCATGGTGCAAATATTCTTTGTACATTAAAGGTGGAATGCTAAGAACTGAAGTGATGCTCAATCGTCAATACAGGACCAAATTATGCAAAATGGTGCCTTGAAACGAATTTGTTCGAAAACACAACAGGAGACATCTGACAGTGAGGAGCGGATGCAGAGCGTTAAATGCATCCTGCAGCATGGTGGAAATAAATCGCTTCTTGATCGTGTACAACCACAAATTCACAATGATTGCATTCACTCAACGACGTAGCAATGTCGGTTGCATTTTAACATCCTACCAGATAGTTATAGTGATCATTCCCCTAACCACTTACGTAGTTATCAACTAAACGCAGATATTTTCATTGTTTTAAGATCAAATGAAGGCAAGGCTTGGTGACTTGAATTCATGCACAATCTTGATGCACGATTCTGCATTCTGAGAAAAGGTACGGAACAATTTGCTTTGCAGCACTGCAAATAATTATCAACCGAACTGATTGAGACAAAACAGGAATCGGTAAAAGCCGGTTTACCCCTGACAGAAAGCAATGCTCAGACTACAAATAGAAGTGAAGTTGACTTGCACAATTCACAAAGCATCCGGGTTCACTAAAGAAATTGTAGACACTTAGACATGCTAAAAGTGCTTTCCTGTGTTGACAGCCCCAAAAGAGCCCTTATGTTTGGGGTTATGCTGTAAGGACCTAATCCAGCGCACTTGAGTAGGAATTCACCAATCCTACTCAATCTACAGCCACAGGATTTCTCTACCCACACTTTCCACTAAGTTGGGCTAGCCCTTAATGTAACCATACAGAATCACTTATCACACCTTCAATCAAGTGCTAATTTGCTTGACACTGTCTGCAAAATTGTCACCAGCGCAGAAATGTAGTGTAAATAAACAGATCTTTCTCCCTGACAATCATTAAATTCTACATCTTTGACTGCCAAACAAGGATGCTTAACTGTCTTCTTTCACCCTACCAATAAGCACATTTGTGCATGAATTCTTGTCTTGACTTGGTTCAAAGGTGTTCGACGGACTCTTCACCCAATCGAGCGTAGTATTAGCTCATAACAAAGAACTGCAAGCAGTTGCCTAGGGCAGTCCTCACAAACGACTTAGTTAGCGGGGGATTCCAGGCGGTTTAATCGGTGCTAGTTAACGCAGATTTTAGTTGACAAAGCAAATACTTTTCTAGCCACAACGAACATCTACTGAACACCCTGCTAGCTACTTCCCTTGTTTCCTTCTTTCATCCTCAAAGCAATCATGCTTTCATCGTTCGCTAGCTCTGGATTGGATGTGCAGTTAAATAGTTGTTCTGTTTGATCAGAATGGTTGCAGCACGGTCGTCGCTCTAATTAACGGTACTTCTACGGTGATGCGGAATTTGCCAACCCAATGCGTTATGGCTATTCTTCGTTCAAGCAACCCACTCCACTGTCTGTTATCCCACCCTTTACCCCTCCCCTCTTCCTTGCCTACTTACTCTTTATTTAGTTCACAATCTAGGAACGTCCTCCTTTTTGTAACCCTCAGAATGAGCGGCCAAACAGAAGATTTAACACTGACCCGTTACTAGAATTGACGTAGTCAAACAAGAGGGAAAGTCCAAATTACATTTGATCAGGAATCTTTGCGCAAGCAAATAAAGTGGAGCTGAGATGATAACTTCCGGACCTCTGACCTGCTTCAACGCGATGTAAGTGTTGGAAGTAATGTCGTAGCACTACTTATTCTTAATATAAAGAGTGATAGATTGAAAAGTAGTTTAGATACTTTGTAAACTGCACTACTGAGATCAAGCGAATGCAGACGGTTTAGTAGAAAGACGAGAAGGATATTTTGTACGTGGGCGGCGTAGTTGGTTTCTATTTCTGCAACGAGGTCTACAGTTGGTTTTATCCACCATCTGCGCGACTTGGCTGAAATGAGGACACCCGCGTTATCAGCATCTCCATCGGACTCATCGAACGCCCAGTCCTCAGTCACACTCACGGTCACTTTTTCACCCCCAATAAGGTCCGTCTTCAGCTTCAGCACTGCCTCTTCATCAGTCGCAATGGCGGTAAAGGTGGGTCGTGATGTGAGCGCAAGAAGAAACAGGCAGATTGGAGTGGGTAGAAATCACATGCTGACGCTGATTAAGAGCGGAACGCCCAGCGTAGCCCTGACGCAATTATTTATAAACTGCTCTGTTTATCCTTTAACTCGAATGCTTATGAACGATCGTGGGGGATCCAGGGATGTGGTTTATTCATTCTACTGCCGAGCTATTCTTAAGAAGATGCCAAAACTGGATGTGTTTTCGAACTAATGCAAGTCTGTTTGGTTGCCTGGTATAAATTTCATAGGATTTTTCCAGGAAGCAATCCCTAATGACGGTTTTGAGAGGGCGCGTGTGGCTTGTAACGCTGACATGGGCAATGCAAACGATAATTTGGTAGGTTCTATGCCAACATGGATTTCCAGTCGAGATGATGTCGATGGCACTGTCATGCTAGCCCTCCACTCCTTCTCCAAAGCCCAATGAAATGCCAGTTCAGCGCGGTGAAGACGTCACTTCTGTTCTGTTGCCTATACGAATCCCCATGGCATGACGCGAATCAACTGATGCAGTCTAAGAAATTCTTTTCATGCGATGGTTTTGTCGTTTCAGCGGGCACAATTTACTGAAATCACCTGAACTGCCTCTCCTCACATGTCGATACACTCAGATCCGTCTGTAGTGCCTATCCAACACCATGTTTGAAATCTGACAATCGCTGTCACAATGAGGGCATATGCCTTTCTGTGAGTGCAGCACAGAGTAGAGAGTTGGGGTAGAGAAAAACGCCTGCCCATGCCTATTCAGATAACACTGGCACTTTTGCTTCGAAAGTTGTCAAGTCGGACATTCCTACCAGGATGATGGCGAATCCGATGTCCAAAGAATACTTGTAAGCGACGAGAGCTACTACGGGATCACAAACCCATCCAACTCGTCTTCAAAGAGTAGTGCTGACAAATCCACTGTCACTTCGCCGTCATCATCGCCGCAGTTGGCGCCACCGCGAGCAGACAGACACATACCACTGCAGAGTTGAACATCCACATTGACCACCACATCATCCACTGACGCTGGCGGCACTCCAGCCAATTCTTTGCACTGCCGCATTCATGGTATGCATTCGTTGAAATAAATTGTCACCTCGGTTGAGACGGGAAGCAAACCACGTTTAGGAATCGTCGTCATCTATCATGAACGAAGAAATGCACACTCTGAAGCACCACAATCCTCACTGGTGCGTGTACCGTTCGTCCAATCACCAGCGATGGAGAACGCCATCCACCTGCAGGTGTGGGGGTAGATAAAACAGACAATTCATGACAGCAATGTCAACAGCAGTGTGTTAGCCGATTCAGCACGTCAGCTAACTTGCTCTATATATGTATACCTCACTAAGCAGCACTCAGTGCTAAGCGAGATTCGTTCGCCGAACACGTATCCCACCCCAGAACCGTCGTCATTTGCCTTTGAGGGAGAAGGGTACTCGCTCAGCCTCCTTAGCCTCATAATTCTGCTCCGTTCATTACTTCACCAGTGAAGAGTAATTGCTATCTGCTCTCACTCCACCCGTTACCACACCAAACGTGTTGGATGTTGACGAAGAAAGAACGACATCTTTCTATTGTTGGAATTTAAGTGGGCAATGCAGCAGCGACGACTCCACTGCATGCCATCTTGTTTTAACGGGGAATAATTGCTTCACAGTGGGGATTCGGTGGGTCAAATGGATGTCTAGAGTCAAGGAGAGGAGACGAGAGCCCACAATGCGTTCATCTCCCTGCCAATTCATTCCATTTTCGTTTATACCTACTGCACCCACACGACCATCGCGTCCTGTCAGTGTGGTGTTTTGACCATTTTAAGATCGTCCATCCTGTAAACAGCCCACAATTGTGCATTAGCAACTTAAATGACTTCCCTTGTATTTGGCTTATCAAGGAGTGCGATGCATGCTTTGGCATGCTAGTCCAGAGCTATTTCTGGCTTGATCTGCAACTTCCGAATTTGAACTGTCATCCTATGTGGACGGATCTTTTATGTAATAGAGTTTCTGCCAGCGATGATTGGAAAGGACCATTACCACCGACCCTAAACCAGGTGTTGTCATGGGGCGATTTGCTTACGTTGATACTGAGTGGGTTGGATTTCAGAGACACTTTTCTACGCTTCAGTACAATTTTTGCTGGTGTTTTCTTGACTTCTTAGTGATTTAACACTGTTAAAATTTGTTTGCACCACAACACATGCAATGCAATCGAAGGACTGCAGCACGTCAAAATGTCAAACTAGGCGTGACGTGATAGGTGGTCACAGGTGAGTGTAGCCGTCGCTCTCTCAATGCTTCGCGAAATTAGTTTTCGGTAATCTTTTCTGCTTTCCCTATTTTAACTCACTAATGTTGAATCCGGACAAACAGGTTTCATGTTGAGTGCGTGATATTTAACGACGATGATAAAAGAGGCGTTCGTTAAAATCAAAAGCATGCGCTATGCATTCAAAAACACCTGTAGTTACTACAATGCTCAAAGTTTAATTGTGACTAAGATTCAAACTGGAGCTGTGGATGGCCATCCCACTCAATGCCGTGTCGACAAACTCTTACTAATGCCAGCTAAAGCAAACTACCACCCACTTCCCCTGAGGCCCTTTTGATGTCATCTGATCATACGAATTATCTGTAGTCATTAATGCTTCAATTCACATTGCCATACCTACACTGAACGTGCTTACGCATTGCTCTGCTCTGTATCGACTGTAATAGTTTCACTTCGCTGCGAAAGGGGATGAGAGAACCACTGGCAAGGAGTCGGTATGGAATGTTAAGGTCACCAGGTAGAGGCAACCGAAGGAAACCCCAGGATTGGGGATCTTCAAGCTGAAATACCAGATCAACTTGAAGAACGCGAGGGCAGCACTGCGATTGTGTGCGTTGCCATCGAGAGTCAGAGTCAGAGATGGATGTGCAGGCAAAGAAGAGGGTGGTGGTCAGTTGTGAGTGAATTTTGGGATGTGTGAGAAGGGTAGATTTGTTGACGGTTGGGGTAAGGACGGTCCTTCGTGCAGTTTGCTTAAAGGTGGGGAGAGGGCGGTCACACTACTCGCCTGACTCATTAGGTGGGTAAGAGGGTACCTAGCTATTTAATCGTCCGAAAGGTGGGTCCTCTCTCTTTCTCTTCTTCCTACATAGCTGGGGATTTGTTGAAAGAATTGGGGCTAGAAAGGGACATAGTAGAAGTTAATATGACAACGATTGTGTGAAGTGATATGCTCTCTCGCTCCTTCCCTTTCTCATATTACTTCAAAGTTTCTGCTCACGGCTTTCTGACATTCCTTTTTGCATCATTCAACCCATTATTTTACGGAGCATCAACGTGGTGGACAAGCCTTCCTGGGATGGTTTTAGATTCTGCTGGCGTACTCATACCTAATTAAAAATTTAAAAGGCTCCAAAATCGTCTCAGCGATATTAGCGCGGTTTGTAATCGTTTGTCTTTATGTGCAAAGGGCGCATGGAGATATTCGTCAAGTCGAAGTCGGACAAAATCTAATTTTGCATCGTTTAGTTAGAATCCGATCATGGATTTGCTACTTAAGGTCCATTGCAAACTCGTCTGCAACCGCTCCCCTATGCTGCCGGGTCATCATCCACTGATGTCTCTACATCCACGCGACTATGATTCACATCAACAATCTCGTCACAAATTGCATAAAAGCCACAGTAATACAAATCTGTTAAATTTAAGTACCACCAATTTACGAATTGTATTTAAAACCATTTTAATTAACTGAACCACTTTTATTAGCATGCACATGGGCTCCTTTAACGCTTGATGCACAGCGTAACCTATGCAGGAAGGTTCAATCCCAATGGCAAACGTCGCTGCATTGACGGTGCTGCCGTGAGTAAATGGGACATCAACAGTCCCATTTGAGTCGGGTGCAGCAAAATACTGTCACTGGTTTTTACCTGGTTGCAAATTCCCAAAGCCCTGGTAAAGCAAATGCCACTGCATGACGTCTTGATCATCGCAACGGCTAGGCCAAAATGCATGCGATGTATCACATTTGTGGAACTGTAGGGGATAGTTAAGGTTGCATTGCAGTTCTGTTGACAATTTCACAGAAATAGGCTATTATCAACTGTAGCTTTAGACAGTGTTGGAAAGCATTAGAATGGCCCTTATTCTTTAACCTAATCTGTCCGGGTGCAAACGCATCATCGGACTACACAAGAACTTGCAAACTGATGTGCTAAAGTCTAAGTGATTTTGACACAGTTTAATTGAAATCTGGTGTGCTTGCCTCAGCTCATATCACCTTCTCTCTCTTCTGTCCACCTAGATCAAATTGTTCGCTTGAGCTGCTGTGACAGCCTTTTAGACGAGCAATGATCTAGCAAGCGATGGAAAACCCTGAATTTCCCTCTACTCCATACCAAGCCAAGCGTGCATCTGTTGTCACCCCACCTAAGAGCCAAAAGGAAATCGTAGAATGCACGACAGTGCTATAGATGTGCTTTCATAATTTCGAACGAACTCTAACTAGGTTTACCAAGTGAGATGACAACAAAAATTTGTATTCGAGCCCACAGTTTAGGAAAGACGTGCCCACCAAAACAACGTTTGCAAAGAAAATTGTTGAGTAAAACAATGGTATCCAATCACCATCATGAATCGGACACTTATTTTAAAAAGAGTTTGCGAGAGATTTCATTGCCTAATGTCAAACGTGGCAGTCAAGATTTAGCACTGTCTTTGGCTAAATGTCCGCAATCGCATGCATTGTACAATGAGATAGTTAATAGATATGAAGCATAGTCCTTACTTTCACTTATGTGATTACATTTAAAAATGAAACTCAATAAAGCTGAAAATTGCGCTGGGCCCATTTTAGTAAAAAGAATTACATAATAGGTATCGTAGGCCATCAATCGGGTCTATGGAGCACACTAAGTGCTGAACATGTTAATTGCCTTTTTTGCTACTGTCGTTAACGCATGTTTATCCGCAAATAAGGAATTTGGCGTTGGACTGACGTTAGCCAGCATCTCAACAGGTAGCATCTTAACTTTCCTATGAAAGCACAATGATGAAGTTTCCTTCTTCTTCTTCTTCTTCTTCTTCTTCTTTTAAGAGGAGTGCATATTCGTGTTCCAGAGTGTACTTGCAGTAATGACTGGAAGAGGAGTATCCACTTAAAGTTTCCTCAAGGTACTAGGTGTGTAGATCGTCTAAAAGGGCAACAAACTTGTGCTTCTACAAATTATCTTGTCAGTAACACCATTCCCTCTGCCTAGCTGGAGAAGAACTGGCTAATCTGGTGATGGCAGATGCGATGAGTGTTGAATTTCTTGTCGCCTGCAACACCAATCGCCTGACTACGACTGAACGCCTCATACTTGTAGCCACCCTTCGACTGTAGGAGTGTTGGCTTATGAAACTGGCTCTCTGCACTTGGAAACAATGTGAGCCAATGCAATTCTTGCACTGCTGATGGTGAGTTCCTTACCCATTCCTTATCTCCTTCTCCACAATACCATGCAGTTATTTGTAAACCCATGTCTGCAGTTATTTTAACATTGGTTCCCTTTGCTGTGTGTAAAGGAAACGTAGGTCTAACGTGTTAATGAGCAAGCTGGGCATTTAGGCGTCTGCATTGAGATAAGAAGCAGAACGTGTTGATAAAACGGTTTTTATGAGAGGAAATCAGATTGCAAGAGGTAATTTGGTGCACATCACTGCGAAATATTAAAGACAGCTGCAATTTTGGCAAAATTGCATATATTCAAAGTTGCTTCAATTATCGCAAGGTAATGTAAAAAGAGGAGCTCTGTATGACACCAATCGCTTTTAGGAGAAGCAAAGGAGGATTAGTCCGTTATGTCTTGGTCTGAAGGAAATCGATTCTGGACTGCATAAAAATGAGTTGAATGAAGTCTGGTTGCTACAATTAAAATTTAGAACTACGCGGTCCCCTGATTGACTACACGAATAAAGGCGCTGAGTTGCCAATTCTAGCATTTCTGACCAGGTCACTAATGTGCCACCCAGTCAGGAAAAGGGATTAGACTAACCTCATCGAGTAACAATATAAATAGCACAATGGCAAGAGTGCAGAGTGGTGGCTGCAGTCCCCCTATCACTTCCAAATTTATGAGATAACTGTTAGCCAAAGAAATTTTCAATGCCAATTAATTACTGAGAAAAAATGCTTCCTAGCACCACGCGCTTATTTAAAATTCAGTAATAATAACTATGAAGTGAATAAGACCACGCGCACATCCAAATGCGCAACCGCGCCAACTGCTCCCTCAACACCTAGACCGATTGCTTTCCCCATTCAAAGCAGCAACTTGGCGCGCGATAATGAAGCACCGCCGGGTTAGTGCTGAGGTGTGGAACATGATTCCGCACAGTGTTGACCTTTAACTGGTTTGTTTTCTGATGCAAACAAGTTCAGCATGTACTATGGTAAAATAAGCAACGTAGTGTAAATTAAGAAAGACACTAAACTCGCCATTACAATAAGCGTGCTTCCAGTGGACCCAATGATTTTGTTTGTTTTGTCACCTAATTCGGCAAAAATAATATGCTTCTCCTTTGAAGATTCAACATTTTCGTGAAAATTGCCTTTTAGCGATCATGAAGTAAAAACAAATTAACAACAGATGTGAATGAATAAGTGGACGACGGAAACAGGTCAACACCTGCTTTGAAGGCAGTCATGTCTATTCGGCACACTGATTTTACAGATGCTTGTTCTAAGTCGGGTGAACTGAACGCTTCAAAGGCTCCTCGCTCCTCCTACCGACTAGATGCACACCCATATGTGAACTTTCCACATTGAGGTGACGTACAAACGAGGCCTGTTGCTAGTGGGCGTGGGTGATGTAACTCAGTAGTCAATCATTTCAAAACGATGCAATAGGCGAATTTTTATCAAACCACCCGATTAGGCACAACGCCTTTTGGGCCTTGCACTTTCCACTTGTAGATTTCCATCCATTACCTACCAAACTTTTCCATGCCATCAAAAATCATTTTCATTCTGCGTCAGTATGCCACATTACGACTTCATGGAAGAAGATGAGTTCCACGCTGACGAGATTAATAAACGAAGTCGACTCAAATGCGGTTCGATTGGGCTGACCTAGATTGCCTGGTTTCACCGCCAGTCGCCCTTTCCCTTGATCACGTGTACATTGTACACTGGTTAAATCTACTCTGTCCTCCATACCCCTAAGAAACTCGTCAGTTCGCATCGCAAGGAGACCAACAAGAGGCGCACTGGTGTAGGAGGTAGGTTTGACGGTAAAATGCGTCGAAAATGGCGGCATTAGTTAGACAAGGCATTAGGGATCAGCATCATCAAGAAATGTGGTTTTGCCTCCCAGATTTTCGTTTCAGCCACTCCCTTCCTCGTGCTTTTTGGCCAACAAGGGCGTTTACGTTTGGCTGAGAAATGTGCAAATATTTAGGTACTAATAAAGCAAAAGCGAGTCCACGCACCGTTGCAAAACTTTAAAACATGTGAAATCCCGCCTCGATCCATGAATTGAATCATGGTTATGTCTGAGGCGGACGCACGTTTTTGACAATGACCCGCTGATTTATGCATCAGAAATGACTTTCTCTGAGGCTCAAAACCAACACTACAACAATTCACTCTAACCTCCTTGTGCTTGAAACTTACGGTTGAGAATAACAAGAGCAAGGGACAGCACACATGCAACAGTAACCAAAAATAATTTAAGTAGGCCATAAATTTGTTCACCGTTTCTACGACATATCAAAATCGCATCGTGTATTTTGCTCTAGAAGAATATCTATATCTTCTTATTCATTCGGCGTTTTGGCTTGAACACAACTAGAAAAAACATTGGGGAATAAACCAATAGATGCCACTTGGAATGTGATGATACGAAGAATGACAACAAGGTGACAAAGCGAGCGAGGCAGGTGTCAAGCGTAAGCAGGACGCGAAGCAACACTGAGGTGGTGAAGTAGGATGGGGTGGGCGGTTGACTGGGAGGAGAGGAGAGACAAGTAAGGGTGCCCATTGGCGTTAGAAAGAAGAGGGTGTGTGGGAGTAGCAAGATCCCTTAGCAACCCATCCTATGCTTCGGCTTTTACCTTGGTTGATGAGAACAGTTTTGAAGGTGGTAGCGATTGCATGTGGAATATGTTGACGGGCAGTTTAGAACTTAATTCAGTCTTTTTGGAATTGTCAGCATGTTTTGCTTTTCATGCTACGTGTTTTGGTCAAAAGAGGTGGCCAAAGAAGGCATTTAAATACCTAGGAATTATGTCATTTCGTGGTGCTCTAGGTGCTGCAGGTGTTTACTTCAGAATATATGGTTCGCTATTTAGCATTCATATCTGCCCACCTTTATGTTTCTACACATCTACCAGGTTACTGTGTGAGAACACACAAATTTACCCACACCGTCACCCCACCAAGCTGAACTTTTTTAAAGCACGGCATGATTGATGGTATTTGAGTCTCAAATAAACAAGGCGAGTGCCATTTTGTCCTCTCCAATGGCGTTGCTATTAGCCTCACCCAATTATGCTTCTTCCATTGATCGTAACTGCTGCATGCTCATAGAAAGAAAAGAAAGCAAGGGAGTTCTTCGCCTCCAAACGTGCTCTAAGTCGTATGCGAAGTAGTATTAAATGTGATATATGACATCTTTTGCCATTTGTAAACAGGATAGAAGGAACGCGAATCAACGAATTGGCCCCACCGACTTGCGTGGACTAGATAAGTCAACACGTGGGAATAGACTCTGCCTCATTCTTCATCGTGGAGGGGAAATAAGCGCGTGTTGTAAATAAAAGGACTATTAAAGAATAAGGCACCGTGACGGAGTCCATTTATGTGTAGCCTGATTGATGAGAAATGTGTAGCCTGATTGATGAGACCCGTTTTGTTGAGTTCACTTTAGCGGGGTCACTGATCCAATGTAATCACTTAGATAAGTACAGAGATCTGAGTGTGCTTCAAGGACTGCTGAGCCTGCACAAGGACTGCTGAGCCTGCTTAATTAACGGTCCTCTCATGTGTGGCACGTAAGCCATCATGCGTTTTAGCCATTTCAGCCGCTGAATTGTGATGCAAAAGGCAATTCTGTGTTGACGATTTGATCCTTTCTAAATTATTTGTTCGTATCAGCATCACCAGACAGAACCGATCACTTTCTGAAGATTATTAAACGACAGCAACCGAGACATGTTTCTCACTTCCTGAAATCTGTGCATAGCACTCTGATGCTGGTACGCCTAAAGAGAACGACTTGTAATGCCTGTAATTAAACGCGAACCGGATTTTCTGCCTATGTCCAAAGCAAAACATGCTAAAAGATTGATTTCCTTCTTTAAAATCTCTGTGAAAAGCATTAGGCTTTCCCACTGTGTCTACTTACAGCAATCCAAATGAAAGATTTTAAGTCCCACTGCAAACTCACCATGCTTCACGTAGGGAAAAGAAAAAGTAGAAAAATGGGCAGTGGACAAGTACCCTACTGTTTGCGTGGTCCAAAGGCTATGAGCTCAGGGACTGAATGGGCGGTATAGCTGAACGCATAAACAAAGCATAGAGTTACCACGAGACACCTTTAATTCCATCACGACGTAGTCTATTAAAAACAAACCTGCGCATGAAGCACTTATGTGATTCAAGTGATTCCATGGTGCGAATTTCACCCACCGGATAATACGTAGCCACAAAGCATGATAACGAATGGATGCCAGTTTGTAGCCGAATAGCTATACGCCTCCAATGAATGGTTTGCTACTTCCGACTATGGCCAGGTATCACTTTTCCCTAGCACTGCTCTTAATCTGTTGTATATTTCGCACCTTCATCTGGCGCCCCATGTTTTTACAATGATCCTCAATTTGGCTTGACTTCTTTGGTCTCTTCAGGCCTCAATCCAATTTCAAGCAAATTTTTGATAAATGGTGCTTGTGCTCTACATTTATGCATCATTTGCTCAAAGTGAAATCGCTGGTTTCCAGCAACATTTGATTGTTAGCACACTCACCAAACACCACATTTAATGCTATCACCTTTCTTTTGTGTCTTCAGTTTCTTGACTAAGGTTATGTGGTATGATGAGACTTGTATTAAAAGGTAAAACTCAGCAATTAGCATGGCAGAAGGGTCAGAGAAAAAGATATTGCAAGCTACTAAAGGAAGTGGTTCGTACCAAGGTCGCATTGGGAAACGAAAACATTTTCTACATTTTGTCAAGTTAATAAGAAGCAAATGTTACAATAGCAGTTCTATGTAGGGAAACGTGTTCTCAGTTCCACTTAACTTCCACCAAAATGATCGACTAATGGATTTAGGCCCAGGAAGAGTATCCCGATCGAGTTGCGCGTCAAGTGTAGGTCTGATTCTGAATGCGTTTCCAATGTCGTTCGACTGCTAAGTCGATTCATCTACGCGCACCCACCAGTAGCTGTTTAACTTTGGGCTTAATGCGGCTGCTATTGTGCTTAAATTGCAGCTAAGGAAATAGTTAGCTAAACAGAAGCAATTAATATATTAGAATTAATTCCTGCTACACCCGTATGAGCACCCGCATAAGTGAAATCTTTAAAGACTTTGAGCAGAATTGATCCTCTGAATTCGAAGACTATCCTTGCATTTAACGGCAAGCAGCGGTACATCAATAAAGCAACCAATTTGCTACTTACAGAAGTAAAATTGTCCAAGTACCGATGAAGATGGACTGGATTGTCAAGTATTGTGTTTTTAATGGTGAAAGTGTTGCGGTGATTCGTCTCCCAATGTCAAGCGACGATGGAAGATTGCTGACTCGACCGTTCTCGGGATCAATGGAGCCTAAAATAAAGCGAAGAGCGAGTTCAATGCACATAAGTCTTGCGTTTTATAATTTGCAGCAGGTGCAATGGGTATCAATTCGCATGGACTTACAGGCGAATTGACGCCAGGGCTAGGATCGTGGGAGCAAGTAGACCTGCAGCGACTAAAGCAGAGGAGGCAGATGCGTTACGGGAGTTGTTGCAGACCATCCATTCGCTACAGATCCTCATTTCTCTTCTATGCACAATAACAGATATTCTCTACAGTAACAACTAATTGTACCTGATGAGGCAGCCCGGACTGCCTTACCGGGACATCTGTTTAAATCTGTAGTCTATTTCATGACAGGGGACAAGGAAAACGCGCATGCAGAATTATTCTGTTTATAGCTTTACATCGTTCAAATTTAGTGAATTGTAAACAGTAGTACATCAAGCGATGAAATGTCAGGGAAGGACTCACTTCCTTTCGAACGTGGTGTCGTCACGCTCAGCATTTTACTGAAGTTACTTGTGTATTTATGCTTCAACAGAAGTCCCTTTTGAGTGAGTACCCTAACATGGGCAGAAAGGGTTTGTTCTGGCAGCAAATTTGTAAAGTTGTAGCCTTGGGTTGAGAAGACGTGAATTTCGCCCTGCCACCTGTTGTCAAGATACCAACCGATGGTGTAGCCAATAATGTCGCCGAGGGGTTGAGCCGGTGGATCCCACTTCATTTGCACTGTGTAAGGGTCGACTGCTTCAAGTTGTACGTTCTCCGGAACGCTATGTTCTGCACAAATGGAAAGGCATCAGCTTGTCATCAGTGTTAAGAAGACCTTAAAACTTCTGTCCCATTGTAACCCACTCGTCCCTACTTGAATAGGATTGGGTGTGAATTGTTCAAGCACTAGGGCGGTTGGAAGAATGCTGGCAGTTAAGTGCAAACAAGGTGATTATGAGTTAATGAGCAGAAAAAGCCCCACAGACTTTTGTTTATTTGGTGACGAGTTGAGCATCATGCTGAAATCCTTTGGCTATACGAACCCATGCAACGTGAATGCACAACTTTCGTTATCTAGAGTTCCTAAACTTTGTCAAGACATCCATGAAATAGTGCAACAAAACATACAAAGCATAAAAAGCACAAAAGAAAATTTGCCTAGAAGAGGAGGCCTTTGGATGAATACAACCACATAAACTTGAGGCAGTTAATCGTTTATACTGCTTCAAAAGCACGGGCTGCTGTGGCAAGGTAAGAGGAAATCGCCTAAGGCCATGATTTGACAGGAGGGACATAAATAATACTTGATAAATTCAGTGCGGTTCTGTCAAGCAGCTTGGCGTCCAATATCTCTCATGACACACCTCTACACATTATT
Organism: Taenia saginata; assembly: GCA_001693075.2. Classification (NCBI taxonomy): domain Eukaryota; kingdom Metazoa; phylum Platyhelminthes; class Cestoda; order Cyclophyllidea; family Taeniidae; genus Taenia; species Taenia saginata. The sequence continues at coordinate 108,503 of LWMK02000110.1, forward strand.
GTTCTGCAAGTTACTCAGTTCGAGTTCGATCGAGTTAAACGAAAGTGTACGAGGTCTTTGCAGAGCTGGTTTATTCGGCACATGTGCCATGTAAATGGGTACGAAGCTGGGCAAAGTCCTATTCGCCAAAAATTAATGCCTATTTAAGGGCACTCTGAAGATAAAGAGGTGAAGCGCGAAGAGGGGTGAATACCAGACATAATAACAAGGAAAAATATGGGATCGACAATACGAAGCTGATTTTATTGTGATGTGATGTGATGCATTGATATACAAGCGAGTAAAAGTAGCTGGTTCATCTCTTGCACATTCTTGCAGTTAGTTCCTAAGAAGCTCTTGCTACTTTTGTCAGGTTTACTAGTTTTGCAAATAAGAAGGTGTCCTACCGATTGTCAATGCAAATTCCCCACGAGTGATGCAAGTTACCAACAAAGTGAGGCCGAGTTGAAAGAACATCATTGTATTCAAAAATAACTTGCGTTCCTACTCCGCGCACGTGTACTTTGATCTGCGCTGTTAATCTATGCTGTTTCATGGGCTATCAGCCTTTGAACTATTAACCAAGTTGCGTATTCATGCGCACACCATAAATTCACTTACTATTGGATGCATGAGCGATTGTGTTAAGGACGCAAATGAGTGCACCTACTGTTAACAAATAGCCTTCACCCCTTTAATTTGTGAGGGCTTCCATTTCTATGATGAGCTACGATATTGTGAGTGGGCAATGCACACAGCCTTGTGCGAAATTTCATGCAGTCATCAAGGCTATGGCAGTAAATAAGGCCACAGTGCCTAAATCAGCGAATGCATGCCCATTAGTTACAGCGATTATAGGACTCGACAATGCAACGAAAATTTCAGTCTATCTTGCCACCAGTCATCGAGAAGCCTTTTGAAGGTGCATGCCAGTGAGGAGGTAGCTGATCTACCCAGGCTGATCTTATGCTGTGCACCATATGCGGGACAACAGCTTCAAGTCTTCCCTTCCGACAAATCACACGGATCTACGCAGCACACAATATGAGTACGTATCATTTTCTCCTCAAAGAGAATAGGCATTCCCGTACACGTACGTCTTCCTGTGTGCATCTGTGTGCATTAGCATGCAGGTGGAATTTGTGACACCAAGTTGGATGGATGAAGGAGTGCTAATGAGTACGTTAAAGTAGATTGACTATTTGGAAAGAAAGCAGACCCTGATATGTTGCTGCAATGCCACTACGTTAAACCCGTTGTGTCCATTGAATGTGACTGTATGCGCACCCAGATGTTCCATTCTCTCCATTTGTGATTGGATGCTAAATATTGGAAATTGTTTGAATTGACACCATTGGTTTCCATTTAGACTGCAAAATTTCCTGTTTCTTTAATGCACATTTGATTGTGCACCAAGAATTGTAATTACCAAGGTCATCCAAGTTTCTAAAGGTAATAAAGATGTTTTAAAACAAAAAAACTTAAACGATCGCTTCTTGAGAGTAACTTCATAAAGGCTTAAGAAGTCGGTTTTTCTTGCACGTCATCTCGCCACTGACGCACATCATTGATGACCACTCGGAAGGCACAGGCGGTACGCTGCTGCAGTTTGGTGTCACAGCTCACATTTGAACTACCGCATCCAGCTGGCTTTCAACTACATAGAGACCCACATAAATTCCCACTGCTCACTCTTCTGTTCGGGCGATCAGTAGGATCCCAACCACGAAATCACCTGCTCAAATCGACTAGTCGGTTGTGGCCAATTTCTTTGCAAGCAAGCTGGCGCTAGAAAAAAATTGTTTTTTGTTTCATTTCCATTGCACAAGCAGGCACATTTCAAACGCATTTGCCTGTCCACCCAAGCCTGTAGGCTTTGGGGCCCTACCTAAAAGTAATAAGTAGCGGCAAAAGTTAGTGAAACGCAAAACAGATTTCAAAGAAAATGCAGCATCGCATTTGCTTGACATTTTATAATCCACATCAGTCAAACAAACTTTATCATACAATCGCGAGAGTTGGAGAGCAGCAAGTAGGATTGGGTGTCAGCAAGCTATTCCATATAAAACAGGGTGGAACTTCTGCGCCGAAGATGAACAACCAAATTTATTGGCGCAATTCCTCAAATGATTGTTATTGCTTTGACTGTGCATTCCATCAGGACTGTATTATGCATTAAAATTTTGTCTTACACACATGGCTGTAGTATAGCGGCGAGTGAACCGTCTGCACTTAGAAGGGCACGTCTGTAGTTTTAGTGTAAAATGAGAAGGATTAGAATGGTTTATACAGGAAAAGGATTCAGCGACTTTGAAGCAAACAAAGTTTTCTTAGTACTATTTGGCCCAAATTGAATAAATTTGGCGAACCCTCTTACAACGCANTAGTAGGCTTTGGGGCCCTACCTAAAAGTAATAAGTAGCGGCAAAAGTTAGTGAAACGCAAAACAGATTTCAAAGAAAATGCAGCATCGCATTTGCTTGACATTTTATAATCCACATCAGTCAAACAAACTTTATCATACAATCGCGAGAGTTGGAGAGCAGCAAGTAGGATTGGGTGTCAGCAAGCTATTCCATATAAAACAGGGTGGAACTTCTGCGCCGAAGATGAACAACCAAATTTATTGGCGCAATTCCTCAAATGATTGTTATTGCTTTGACTGTGCATTCCATCAGGACTGTATTATGCATTAAAATTTTGTCTTACACACATGGCTGTAGTATAGCGGCGAGTGAACCGTCTGCACTTAGAAGGGCACGTCTGTAGTTTTAGTGTAAAATGAGAAGGATTAGAATGGTTTATACAGGAAAAGGATTCAGCGACTTTGAAGCAAACAAAGTTTTCTTAGTACTATTTGGCCCAAATTGAATAAATTTGGCGAACCCTCTTACAACGCATCTTCGTACCTTAGAATCTCGAATGCAAGGATCTTGAATGAGCAGACAACGGCTCTAACATTCGGCTAGTAGCCATCCATCACTACCTGTGNGAATTTCTTGGCGCAGTTCCTAAAATGATTGTTATTGCTTTGACTGTGCATTCCATCAGGACTGTATTATGCATTAAAATTTTGTCTTACACACATGGCTGTAGTATAGCGGCGAGTGAACCGTCTGCACTTAGAAGGGCACGTCTGTAGTTTTAGTGTAAAATGAGAAGGATTAGAATGGTTTATACAGGAAAAGGATTCAGCGACTTTGAAGCAAACAAAGTTTTCTTAGTACTATTTGGCCCAAATTGAATAAATTTGGCGAACCCTCTTACAACGCATCTTCGTACCTTAGAATCTCGAATGCAAGGATCTTGAATGAGCAGACAACGGCTCTAACATTCGGCTAGTAGCCATCCATCACTACCTGTGGTGCTAACAAATGGGTAAAATGGGCAGCTGGAAGGCAACAAAAGACAGCAAAGCGAATGCATTTCATCACACAATGCCAAATGCCGACGGATGGGTCTTTTCTCTCATGGGTACGTGAAGACACACGTGAAATCTCCCTTATGTAAGTCTTCACTAAAATCAAGAATTTTTGTTCCATCTGAAGTTAGCGAGCTTCACTGAGCCATTCAGGTTCACCAGCTGCTTGCCAAACATGAAAGCACAAGTCCATCATTGCTGACTGACTGACTGACTGACCGAACGAACGGACGAACGCATTGGCACCGTTAACTAGCCTTCATTTTTATGAGACTTGACCTTCCGGTATTGAAATGGGCGCGATTTCAGTGTTACCATACGCATGTTAGCATAAATTGGTATTATGAGAAAAATACAACTAAGAGTAACTTTATGTACAGAAGTTATCATGTATGAGCCTCGCCTACTACTGGCAAATAATCAGCGTCAGGTTTACAAACGGATTTGTTTACATCAAGATGCGGAACATCTCGTGCATTGAGACAGAGGTGACAAAAGGATGACCACGAAGGAAAAGCGCAAAAGGTACCTGAAGGCTGGACAAATGCCTCATATAATGTAGAAATTAAGAACTGCTAAGCCTACATGCAGATGCGATACGAGTTGAAGTGTTTCGGTTGGAATCAGTGGTTCTAATATGCCTTGGACTTGTCTCGTTTAGCCCTACCACGCTTCTCAAGTTCGGTTTGGTTGGTCATTGTTGTGATAAACCTGTTGGCCTGACAACAATGCTGCCATTTGAACTTTACCAGAAGTTTGCGTTTTGCCCAAATGCCGAGTGAATTGGCCAAACCCGCGTTGAAACTTAATCCAACCCTTGAAGAGAGGCAAACGCTTCTGCGAAGCAGCATCTATGTATAGTCCAGACGCTTCACCAGACCCGAAAATGTGGTGAGAATTATGGAGGCTTGACGTTGCCACCAGCAATCGCCTCAGCAGGATTTTCGTGATCAAACAGTGAAGTGATGCTCGAACAGTTAACGAGTGCCAATTCAACACACATCTGGACCCTTTGCATTGCTTTGCCATCGCTCACGCATGAGCTAACAACCTGGAACATATTCAATGCATCAACGGTGCGAAGGGACCTGTACTAATGGTGAAGACTAATAAATGCGTTGGTTGATGGTGTGTTTGGACTGCTAGCCATCTGGTCGTACACTGAATACAGGGGCATTAGCAGTTAACGCAGTAGAAATGCCCAGAAGAGATGGTAGGGTGTAACGTCGCAGCATTCAAATGTGCATTTAATGCGGCACGAGTGAGATCAGAAGTCGACCTCACGTTTCCATTTTCAATCGACATGATAGAAGTCAACGGAGAAAGAATCGAGCAGCCATTCCTGTTCCAACTTTCCATTTAATTCAAACAGCTACATTGGTTTGGTAATCCGTAATTCATAGGAGGCAGTTACGCTAATTAGTTTTGATAAAATCTAGACCAAACGCTGGCACATACACTCTCCTTGGCAACTCCATCCAGAGCTTACGGTAGTCAACTTTCCCAAGCCATCTTTGGCAAATTACTCGGCTTTAGGGACCTAATAGAACAAAAAGCGTTCATGTGGCCAGGATCCGCTGCCCTGGGAGTCTGAAACATTCAGTCTAAAGAGGAAAACCTGCTTCTTGCGAAAACGCCTGGTCTTTGACAAATCGTCAAGTAAGGAAGGGAGGTAGGTGTCGCGCCAAAATGCAATTGCCAAGGTGTTAGACATTATGCGTTGCCTAATGCATGGAAGAACAACAGTTGAAGAGCTGTCGGTGCTTGGAGAAGTGTGGAACTTATGCTTGCCAGGGTATCTTTGCTGTTTGCCTGGCTGCAGGCATTGACTAGATGCATGTGAGTTCATGTAGGAAGCCAACTGCCCATTGTCTGTGGGTTTCTCAAGGCAAGCTAATAATGGAGCACAACATCCACTGCCAATACCAGTTGATGTAGACTTAGTAGACTTAGGGATAGAGATTCCAGAACAGGTGGATCCAAAGTGCTAACCCAAGAAAAAGCATTTGCTATGAGGGCTGTGGCTGCATCGAATGATCGTAGAGAGGGATGACACTCATAAGCGTAAGGTCATGACCATTGCCATAATCCCTTCCGCCACGCATTATTATATGGTCAACAAGGCCACAGCCTTATGCAACACTTATGAGCATAGCAACATCATTGCCAGCCATCAGAATCTGATAAGTGCCGCATGTCACACATGTGTGACGCGTGAAATCGAGTGGAGCAATTAGGGCACTAAGTGTAATGCTGGTAGGGTTGACACCAACCGTGAATATTGCTTAAAATGTGTTCGTATAAATTTGACATGAAGTAAAAGAATTCAGGTCTCCTTCTTTTCTATAAACACCACAACACAAAGGGGTGTTGCTGGCTCCCTAGATGCCCCTCATATCCATAATTGCGATCCCGATTTGCACGCCGCATCAATCACGTGGCCATTAAATCACTCTTTACCTAACTTGTGTTATTTGTGGATGCTCAGCAAATGCATTCAAAGGTCCGTTGCGCGCATTTTATATTTGCACTTTTCAACAATGAATGATGTGTTTAGGCGGAACATAGACAGCAGTTAGACTCCCCACTCATCCCCACTTGTAGAGCTGCTGTAAAGTGTATAATCGGTTCGTTTGAGGAGCTGTGTGCTCACTGGGCTTGCCTTCCCGGTGTGTCACAATTACTGAAATACAACCTGTAGAGCAGCAAGTGTTCCTGCATTCTAATACGAAGGTGCGCCCCTCAGCAATCGCTACGCGGCCGCCACATGGCAGGTTGAGTTCAGGCAGTTTTCATCACTCCAGTAAACTGATCTCGTCTTCGTTCGTTTACACTGATCTCAACCAGTGTGTCTGTGACGCGATCCGCAACGACCGATCATCCATAAACTAGGAAATGGCATGTGCCACACATAAATGTTGCAATGGAGTAATTGCTCATTTCAGCTAACAAAAACCACTACTTTCCACAATCGATTAGAATTATTGTGAGAAGAAGATGTAAAATAAGTTTTGTTGATAATATTAGCTGCTTAGCAGCTAGTACGTCTGCACACAGACCGAGGTTTAGGATTAGAGCAATACATTTTTAACAAGCGGAAAATTGCCTCCACGTAATGCCTTAGAGCACGTACTGCAGCTAACCTGTAAAGCTCGCATTCACTGATCACATTTCGCAGCAGGATATAGCTAATATGGAAGGAAAAGGTGCTGTTGCCTGCGGGAACACCTTCTTACGTGATGAAGTGAAGTTACCTTTGTGGTACCATAAGCATCGTTGACAAACGGTTGAATAGCAGACGACATGCAAACTAGCAACATTAAGCTATTGTACGCGAATGCAAATGCATTTGAATAGAATGAATCAGACAAAATTTTTACAACGGTATGCCATATTTTATCTGAATTGTGCTGTTGCTCAATGCCTTGTTGGTTGCATCACTACCTCTGCCTGACTCGGGAAGAATTTGATGGTATGGTGATAGCAAATGCGACGAGTGATAAAGTTCCTATTGCTAGCAGCAGCAATCGCCTGACTATCACCACATAACGCATGTGTAGGGCCATCATTCGACTGTCAAAGTACCCGTGGATGCAGTCCGTGCATTGCTGATTGTGATTTCCTTTCCTGTCCCTTACTTTCCTCTCCACAACCTCACTCATTTATTCGCAAACATATATTCCTATCCATCGTAATGTTGACTTCCTCCAATGCGCCCTGAGTTAATGCATTGCTGTCTGTCTCCTCCCCTACCAATAAATCACGGGTTCTCAGCCGTTTTCGTAGTGAGGATCCAGTCATTCACCCTACCATCCATTCTCCATACCATCCAAGTACTATCAGACCAATCACCACCTCACCTCCGCAATTTTTTGGGCTTTCAAATAAAATCGCCTTGCAAGCGCTTTTGTTTGAAATGTATTTTGCAGTTGATTCGATTGCTCACTTCTACCGTTCCTTCGACCGCCACTACTTCTTTCTTTTCAGTGGGGCTGCAAAGCCAACAAGTTTGAGCGGACAAACTGATGCGTTTGAAATGTGTCTGCATGTGCAATACGCATCGAACAATGCAAGCTTTTTATTCCTTCAGCGCCAAATTCATTTGTAAAGGACTACTTTTACTGACCACACCCCCAGTTGCTCCTAGAAGGTATTGAGATAAATGTAGCTCTTGAATAAGGCGGTTTCCATTCTACTCTGCATTTCGCTCCATACATTCTTATTCCTGTAATCTTCCTAATAATTTTAATACCAGTGTTATTTTTTGTGTTCTTGCTTAGTAATTTCAATATGGAGGCAATTCGCATGCGTCCATCCCCATAGCAGAGCCAAGACTGATGCAAGAGGTGGGCGAGAGTGCCTGAGTGGCACATGCAGTGAGTGAGACCGGCCCCGATGTGTCGTTGATGAGGTGTTGACAAAGTAGTGTTGCTGAAAGTACAGTGGATGAAGGATGGTTGTCTGAGAAGGCAAGAGTGCTTGGTGTAGCTTCCATCTGCTCTTTGCATTGCTGTCTGCAGTTGTTGAGGCTGGAGGGAGGGCGACCGTGATCCACATCAGGCTACCATCTCCATCCACCACAGACGATGCAGCGTAATCGTTTGAGTTCTACATAATCCATTTTTGTAATTCGAGTTTTTAGGTTATGAAGGCATTTTAAGCAGCTATAGAAACTTTGCATGCATAGTGGTAAAGCTAATATATTTATTTATTTGTATTTTTCACGCGGTTAATACAAATCGACTTCAGCTTCTAAGCAGTAAATGATGTCAATTAATTAAAAATGTTCTTTTGTTGCAACATTAACTGATGTTTAGGATTAACGGTTGCTGTGACTTAAATGGGCAACTACACCACTGCGTCACACATGTGTGACACGATTGATTTATTATCCTAGGACGATTATTGTTTTGGCTCGTGATGCAGACGTATTATTCAAACCAATGTAAATTAATAAAGATGCGCTCATTTTAGTGGGCTGATGGTAGTAACCTGAACCCATGATGCGGTTAGCCGAACGTGGAGTGGCCACTAGGAGTCACAACTTCGTATTCTAGTGCGAAATCGCCTAAATCACTGCCAATTACAAATCTGTTTTGAAAACATGACTGAAATATGAGGCTAGTACTTTCCACCTTCTCTATGTCCCTGCAAAATAAGACGCTCTACACACTTATAAGCATGACCGCTTAGACGAATCGACGAAGTTTCCGTAAAGGACTGCTAATTAACAGCAGCCAAGTCCATTGGGACTGATCTTATGTCCCAAGAGTCTTTTGGAGGCTATGGACCCCTTTTTCTGTTTTTTTTGGACGCACTGCTATTTTCAATCCATTTTTAGAAGTAAGCAGGCCCTGAGAGCATTTACTTCGACAGTAATAGCCTTTATGCGTGGATCGCAACTGGTGCTTACAATCTAAAACAATGCAGCGCAAGACTTCAAACATATAGGTATCCGGATTCCAACTTGCACTATTTTGATCCCATTATTATAAAATCAGTAAAAGACGAAGATTAACATTCTAATCACGCCTAACTGATAGCATTCAAAGAAACACAACGTCGCGATGATAAGTGGCTGCCATAAAAGGCTATTAAATTTATTATGGAATGTCTGGGACCTCTTTGCTCAATTAAACGAGGATGCTTTTTAGAAAATGCATTCAGTAGTTCATGAAAATCCAGTGACTAGACATTTTGGGCTTAGTTTTCTTAGTTGCTAATGGAAACCATAATAAAAGCACTTTGCCAATCATTGATGGCAGATTTCGTGTTTCTCAATTTAAGTTAAGTGAAATTTTTAAAGGGTCAATGTTTAGAGGCCGCTGACAATAAATGGACCGAAGGAGAGATACGTGAAAGCAATGGCTTAAATAAAGTGGATCAGTCGCTGATCAAGTGATAAGTGGTGGATTCGCTTCAAACTATCAATGCCTTATTTTCCTTTATGCCGCCAAGGCTGCATCAGCCATAAATATTCATCTATCAATTGATATAAAAAGAAATGTGAATTTGATAAATTTCAGCTTCATTTCATCATATCAGCTGCGTACACTTGAATCGCAGATAGAGCACGACAGGCTTCCACCACAAATTGTTGAGAGCAGAAATAGAAGCATCAATGTTCTCACAGTAAATTGTGCATTGATAAATGCGCATACCCATAAAAGTGTGGTTTGCTATAGCTGTCTTATTGCCACCTTGCATCCTATCATCATGTCAGATTCTGATTAGTTCCTTTGGTTCAATTTTCCCCTTTGGTATCCAACTAACAAACTGCTTTGCTTACGGTGACGTGGAATTGAATCCAGAACCATCAGTCAGTCAGGAGTTGTTTTGACCCAGCCACAGCTCACATGAACCCCTCTGCCATTGAATTTAAATGCTGAAATCCCACTTTTTCTGACGACCTGTTGCATCCACTATTTTCCGTCCACTAGTCTCACCCAGCATCTAACTGATCGGCAGTCCGTGTTACACCGTTCAGGATGGTCATTTCGCTGGTGCATAGCTATGGGAATGCCCGAATTTTTAAAAATCGAATTTCTCGGGCCCAATAATAGAGCATTACCTATTTAGCCCAAAATACCACTACATTTTAGGGATAGATCTGCAGAACACCAAAGTCTGTCACGAGGCCTTCTGCAGCAGTGAGGTTCTAATTTCCCTCCTCAGACAAAACGCAGCACCAATTGGCAAGCTATGGCCGAAATGGATGAATGGTAGAATGGACACACGTGTGCATGAGAGCGAAATATCGTTGGTAAAATTTTGCCAGCAATCAGCTAAAGCATGTCATGCTTGGGCGTAGCCCTACCAAACAAAATATCTAAGTGTGGAGACCATTGAAAATATTGGTGAGTTGGGGTGTAAAATTTACTCACTATCGCATGCAAAGCCTCATAGCGAAGCAGCACAATGATGAAAATCTTAACTGAATGGATATATACCCCTGTGGATCATCAAACCACATCTAAATCAAAATTTTGGTAACGGGTAATTAATATATGTATAAATTGGATTTAACACCCAGATTCTCCTCTAAGGTCCTGCTTGACAGCATTCCGAGAAGGTGGTATAGCAGAGGAGTCATTGCTAAAGCACAGAAGAATAGAGAGGGCAAAGTCGATGGCCTGGATGCCATCGCGCCTGTCGTACCCAAAGTGACTGCATGCAGTGACGCTAAATATGATTTGGATCACTTAATTACGAGGGAATTTAGTTAGTAGTATTTCGCGCCCAACCACTTATGCGTTCATTCACTATCCATCCATTTCGTTTACCACCTACTATTTGTTCCTGCTTTTTGCCTTAGAGACGGAAATTAGAACTTCACTGCCACAAAACGCCTACTTTTACACCTGATATTCCACAAGCTCTGGCCCTAGAAGTGTAATGGTGGTTTGGACATTTAACCCTCCCTCCCATTATCTGCTCTCAACTCCACCGCCGACTCACCACTCAATTAAAATGCTTTGATCACTAGTACAGCACTTCTCTCTTGACACCACAGACGCACCAACACACCAGTAATGCATCAGCGCAAATGAATGTACCAAAGTGCCTTTGGCGTCACCATCGAGCGCAAATCGCTGCCTGTGACGCACGGGATTTTTTACTTTGTGATGGCCAACCATGTTGCTGCGATGCACACAAGTTTTGTGAGGAGCTACAGGGTTTTTTACGATCCATTGGTGTGTAATGGGAATGATCATGGCAATGGTAATGACACTACGCTAATAAATTGCATGTCATACTATGCTCATTCTACACAACCACTACTCTCTTGTCAATTTCACCTTCTTCGGTGCGCGCTATGTATTCACTTCTCCTGCTAAAGTTATTGGCAATGACAATCGAACCAGTGTTTCTTCTTCAACGTCAACGTCAATTTGGAATGCTGAAGTTTACTCGCAAAAGTTTCATCATAGGTATGCGTGAGCGCTGAGATACGCAGTAGTAGCAAATGGACACCTTTTAACAGCCGAAGACATGGCCGTCTTCGACCTACTTCCACCCGTCTGCCTTCAATCCTTCGCCACTTCAACAGGGGCCTGTACAACTTTATCGCGTCACCGAAGCACTCTGGCTAGGCATGCTTGGACTTACCAAACCGAAGACGGACAGGTCAAATTTTCGCCCAAATCAGCCATATGTGTTGGCATTTTGGATGTTTGGAGTGCCTGGGGTTCCTAAAAATACCTAACAGTTTCTTAAAAGTGGTCCAGCATGCTCGGCTACTAATGCGCAGACTCGATTGAGGTCTTAAAAGGGCTTTGTAAAGACTGACGTGACTCACACTACTTCTCTGTCAAACAAAGCACAGCGATGGAAACAACTGAAGGCATTGAAAACGCACCACTTGTCGCAATGGACATTTCCTCTATGCAGCAGGACACAGCCAATGTGACAGGAGAGTTTACCGTTGTCTGCAAAAACAACTTCTGACTTGATGAATTGAGGTTACTGTTGTGCTGCCACAAGTTTCGTTGATGAATAGCTGAATAGCAGCCGGCATGCACACTGGCAATACCATACCATCGTGGCCTTAAAATAAATGCAACCGACCTCACAAAGTGTTGACATGTCTCGCCCGTGACCAGCACACAAAGCAGTCACACGTAATGTGGATCAGTGTGTTGGATAATGAGGCTACCTTGTAGTGATAAACGAATTGTGAGGGTGGGTAAGAAGTGTAACAATCCTGGCATGTTTAAAGCGCACCATCTCCACTTTAGGTGGAGTCAGGACTGTGTAACCAGCGCTATCAACTCACCAATTTATTACACTTCAATTCACTTCACGTGAAACAGAAATGTTGAAGTACTACTTCGGAAGACCCTCATCTGCCAAGCATCAACACATTTACTCTTACTGCTACTCACCATTGGTGTGGCGCTTTACAGCTGCAGCAATGAGAACTAACGGTTACTATTGCAATTTTATGATGAGGAGCAAAGTTAAGACGAATGGACGCAGGGAAGTGACGAACTTGGATTATCATTGGGCCCCGCCTTTTATGTATTGTAACGTACTGTGTCGTGATGGCTGTGATTTCAAAGAAGTAAATCGTTCATGACATTAAACACCACAAAACACATTCGTGATCAGACGATTGGTGTTGTTGGCGACAAGGACGTCAGCACTCACCGCATTTGTCATCACTTCATCAGCCAGCTCTTCTCCAGCTGGGCAGGAGGAATGGTGTTACTACACGACAATTAGCTAAAGCACAATTTTGTTGCAATGTTACTTTCCATTATGAATTGTGTCTGCACTACTTCATAAGCTCTACCCTAACGCATTTGCAGTTGAATTTGATGACTGCTGACGCATGAACTCCACGTGGTTGGCTTTATTCAGCCAGTCGATACGCAACGCGTTTGGTGCGCATTCCAGCGCAGTTGTGATGACAACCAGCACGATAAATGTTCAACAAGTCAGTTTGTGAATGATAAGCCTATATCGACATTTTCGCAATGGGGTTGATTATTAAATCACCTACCACCTTATCAAACAATGCAAACGCGCACATCACGAATATAGCTATAGACCAAGCAGGTTAGTTGCCTCTCAATGGGTTGCGAAGTGACTGAGGTGAGTCCATTTGAACACCAAAGATGTAAACTATGTTACCGCTATCCACATGACTTGTTTAATAGACAGGACTTCGAGGCTGATGACTGTTTACCGACTGGTGGGCTGCTATGACCGGTGCGATGCAGGCGTGCAGGCAAGTGCGATGAGTGGCCAACATTGGGTGGACACAGCCTCGCACATTCACTGCCTCTATTAGACTTGGTTATACAATGGGTATCGGGGCATTTAAAGTACAACTGTGGATGATTATAGCCAATCAGGCTAACCTAAGTACCGGCGTGTTGCTCTAGAAAGTGTTCAACGACCAATCATGCAAATGGTAAGTTTGATAAATAGTAAATGAACATTTTTTAAAATGGTGGTAGTTTAAGCACCACTTGTGCTGATTAAAGTACACGTTTCGATAAAATGAATTCACAACTGGCGCTGAGCACCACGTTCGCGTCAATCTTTGAAGGTCCCTCCGGGTATTTGCGAAACCTCAGCCTACATGAAGCAGGAAGCAGAGAAAAGGAGGCAGATTAACTAGAAATCCGCAAGGCTAATGACCTTGCTTTGCTTATTCACTCTTTTAATGGTCAAGTGGCTCTGCATCAAGGTGACTAGACCTGCTTTGTCTCTGCTCACTAGGTCAAAGTGCTTCTACTGAAATCCAATTTTAGTAGGTCCACTTTGCGCACAATAAAATAATTGTTAGTGTACGCTGATGGGTCCTTCGTCCAGAGATCGTCATTTCGTTGCATCTGCATGTGCTTCATCCCAAAAAGTCATCTTAAATTTAAACAGCCATGTGTCAATGAAGGTTATTTTACCAACAACGGCGCTGTGTCCAGCATTGCTTACTCACTAAAGAGCCAACTCGCGAACCCCATAAGCGTGTTTATTTGGAGTTGGAAGACGTGCCGAGACCGTGTGCCATGCAAGATTGGATGGAGTCAGTGAAGAGCATGCTGTCACTCGATCACCAAAATTTGTGGACCTACTCACAACTGAGAGATTCAAATGGCAGACATGAAAGGCGACCAGCAGCTGACGAGACTTTGAGTAGCTGCCCAACACTACGAATACATGCTAGTCCACTATAGAAATTTGCAGCATAAGAGTGATTGATGGGTTAAAAAGTAGAGGTGTTCCTAGCAAAGACAGGTCTGCCTATCATCACCAATTGTGCGGGGGCACAAAACAAGCAGTTTATTTGCTCGAAGATGGCCACTAAGAAGTGGGCTGGGACCAAGTCTTTGCATAGGTTCGGTCAAGACAGGAGCAGCTATTTGGAGCCGCGCGTAACTTGGGACGAGGAAGGGTTAGGGGGCATGAATGCCTGGGAATTGATTTAGGGCTGATGAGAACAAATTAACAAGATACAGTATTATTAAAAGACAACTGACTTGTCCACAGGAGTTGTCCAGGCGCTGATTCGGATTCGCATACGAGATAGAAGTCGGTGATGCCGCTGAAAAGGAGGCATTCAGCGACCTGACGCGAGAGGGCACCATGATATTAAGAGTAAGTCGCCCACCCTCCACCACTTGGTAGTTTCACCTGCAATCCTGCCGAGCTGTGGGTGCGCACGTGCTCCGTGGGGTACTTAACCACGCACCCGCCAGCCAGCACCCGCATATGGCATGCGCGGTATTCTGTTATACGGGTGGAAAGGTGCCTTGACCCCAGTCTAATAACCCGCTGGACTGTAGTCCGGAAGATGAACGGCCTCACTTAGGGTAGAAGAAGAAGAAGACAGTTGACCAAGGTTGAGTGAGAAAGTTCACGACAGTTGAACTCGAGAATGCGATGTGGACGATGAAAAAGAACCTCAACCAAAGCAAATAGGGCAAAGCAACTAAAGGGAGAACTCCTGAAATGACTGCTAGTTTGGGATAACATGGCACTAGGTGAGCGTCAATTTGCGTGTCTAATGGCTTAAGGTTACGTAGAAGCAATCATTGAACTCAATTAAGAATTACTCTTCACAAACCGGAATGGTTTGATTGGGAGGGTAAATAACCATGGCTTTATCATCCACGTTGGCAGTTGTGAGAACAAAAATCCACTTTTGAAGTTGGCAACAAGAATAGGCTGAAAATAATTGGCAAAAGAAAAGCACATTACATTTAGCATTCTAGTAGCATACAACAACAACAAGTGACTTAGACATCAGCCTTTCACTTCACAGATTTGTAACCTCATATCTAAAAGCAAGTTGTCAATAGACAGGTGATGAGCCTTACAATGGTTAACAGCACAGGCTTACAGGATTTTGCTTGGAAATGTTTGGATTCCTAGGTTTCAGCGTTGGAATACCACGTATAGTTCACAAGGCGGAACAAACGACTGTTCCACAATTCTGAGTAAGGAGCTGAGGAACGATCATCAGAGTTGGGGCTGAGAAACAAAACAAATGAGCCACAACAAGGTATTAGGTGGGATAGATACTGCGTTTGGCAACCACTTCCTCGTACATCAGGTTAGCAAACTCGAAGACCTGTGTCACCACAATTGAGGGGATATTTAAGCATTTGACAGACACAAGAAAGCTAGAAAACGGAGAACTTCGTCTGAGAATTTGAAAAAACACCTCCGAATTCTGTTTTGATGGGATCACGCACTTAAGCATTGCAGTTTGAAGAGAACCAAGTGCTCATCCGGGCAATGGACCGATAACTCAGGTGGTTCTTCCTACTGCATCTTTGGGTGGAGGAAGCAAATGTTGGAAAGACCGTGGGTTACACCTGGTACAGTGAAGTTCGATTTGCAAATAGCGCATTCGAGGATTTGACGCTTGCAGCGTAGAAGGTTGTCTGGTTAATATCACAACAGCCTAGTGCCTCTTTCTCCGATAGATAAATTGTATAGGAAGAACAAACACGTTTGCTCAAATGCAGAACTTAACTGTCAGTCATAAAATATCTTAAATAAGGAACATGAGAATCAAAAAGCTTAAATTTGCCACGACACCATAACCGTTTAAAGGTTTAAAAACAAGCATTTACAATTTTTCATGGCGAAGAATCAAATGAAGAAAGAGGTAAAAGCAACTCAGAAATTGCCTCAACCAGCATAATATCTGGATTAAAATATTAACTCGGGACAGCATATTGATACTCACAGTCAGAGGAGCATCACATCACCAGTTTTATGACCAGGCATAATGGTACTTGAAGAAGAAATAGCGTTAGAAGAAGTAAGCGGATTTTAAGCCCAAAAGTTCTACATGGTTTCGAGGCCTGCCTTGACCGACCTGAAATGTTAGTCTATGGAGTTTGTTTATGCATTCAAACGCATCAAACCCATTACTCGGACCAAAGCATGCAATTTCTACCACAGAAGCAGCCCTTCAGCACTCAGTGTTGAATGTGTACGCAGTAATCAATTCCAAGTACTGGTCCTCCTAACAGCAAAAATGATCATCATGCACCACTTCTCCAAACCAGAATTTTCGGAATCTCGGGTGACACAAACAATCTGTTTTCCTGGTAGCAGGGAACGCGACTATAGAAGATTTCATGAACGATGTGCAGACTCTGCGCACTCGATACCGGTAGAACTAGCATCTGGATGCTAACTGATGGCCACTGATTACTCAATCGTTTTAGAGCCCTGCTTCGAGGAGGTCGGCTTACCAATGCTATTACCCATCTCTGTCGCAACCCACAAAATCCGCTTTTTACCGTCTTCCAACCTTAGGTCTTACATTTCAATGCATGCTAACAAGAAGTTCAGTATGACTTAATGTTTAGTTCCGTTTGAAAAGCCAAATTCAGGTTAAGGAGGTTCTGCTGAACACCAGCTTGTTCATAGAGAGACGTTAGAATATCGTTCTCCTCAAGCAGGTATGCTAATGGAATCTCCGCAACGAAACGTATTCAGGTGGTTTACGGCTAGTGCTGCCTTAGTTTTAACAGCTTTCCTACAGAACACGGAGGTGGGGACGATGCCGAGGGTGGACGTCGTTCCTAGCTCCTTCTGCTGTGGAATAGTAGAAATTCGCGAATCCATAGAACATGCACTTCTTCTGCAGCTCTGCAGATTGCCACTAGAGGTATGCATGGATATAGAAGGCCTCTGAAGTCGAGTCAAACTTCCGCTGCCACCAACGTAGTGTCCCGAGGCTTCCTTGAGCGCAGGAGAAGGCATAGCATTGCGGCAGAATATGCACTCAATAAACAGAGGGAGTAGGGCTATTGACATGGACCGGATACCAGCACTGTCGGTCTAGAGCAATATGGCCACCCATGTGACGGACACTGAAGCCGGATGCCAGAACAAACATAGTAGCAGAGAGAGACTGTAATTTTACTTAGCAGTTTGAATTTTGGTTAGGTAAATTGCTCCCAATTTTTCCGTGCGATGTTACTGAGTGCTCTTTGTACTCCGTTGACCTAGCACGAGTGCTGGCAGGTTTCGGGAACCAATACCAGTGCCATAGAGCACTTCTAGCCACTGAATTGCATTTTAAACTAAATTCCTTTAGTGAAAAGTTTAATTGTGGGTGGTTAATTCCCACTCTAGCAAAAGTCTGCTGCAATGCATAGAACTCCAAGCAGCTAAGTAGGAATCACTGCATCTGAGTGAACACTTATATAACAGTAAGAAGGTGATGGGATACAGTGTAAGCTTGAGGCCGTTTCCATTTCGAGCTGCAAATTACTGCACTTATGCGACTCCGGTGGTGATGTGTCATGTGCCCACCACATCGCACTCTGCGCTGTGCTCACAGCAAGTGACTCTGCATTTCGAAAACTGCGGCGAGTGCCATGATACTACGTCTGGTTGCGGCTACTGCCACTATGATAAGCAAATAATTGAGGGCAGAACCGTATGTGCACTTGCATTCGCATTTGTTTCGTCTTTGCACGCCATCAGCTGCTAGGTCTCGTAATACTTGCCACTAACGAGAAACGAATAGCATGAGACAATAAATCAAAATAATAGGTGCCTTTTGCATTGGCATCGGAGTGTGGGCTGATGAGGAGTACCGATTATTAATTTGCAATATGTTTTCTGCATAAAATAATCTCGTTTGTGTGTTGGCCAACTTTGCTCATAGTGATTGAGACTGACTGGTAGAGCGGAGATGCAGATGGCTGTAACAGGAAACCATTGTCGTGACGATGTTCTTGAGCTTCTTGGAAAAAAGACTCTAGGTTAACAATTCCTCAGTACCCATTTATCCCATCCTTGCAACAAGGTCGTGAACAATAAGAGTAATCATTAGGTTGCGCTTCATGTGGCTACCGAATGCCGAACCGTTTGTGAAGACTATGTGAGTAATTGCGTTGGCGCTTTGCAGCAAATCGGCATTGCCCTTTTACGTGGGTCAAATTAAGATGGTCAGGTGAGTGCGGTACAGTAAGCTGGATAAACTTCCCTATCCAAAGTACATGGTCTAGCACCAGCTACGCATTCTCCACTCCACATAATTTGGAGGTGCGGAATTGCAATCATGTTAGGAATGCTACACTTCCCCATTTTACACTGGCATGCATGCCTTCACGATTTGTCGGCTTGCGATAAAGGCGCAGTACCTTGCGACCTCGTCCACACTGCTGGTCAATTAGGATCTCACCCACACTTGTTTCTCTCATCCCCTCTCTGGAGCCGCTGCAAATTTCATGACTGACTCCTTTGAGCCACAGGGAGGCCAAAATGTTTACTGGTCTCTCACTGTATTCAAGCCATTTGGGCAAAGCTCTAATCTGTAGAGAAATCAGTAGTCGTGCTTTAGAATACAAGGTTTAGCTTGCCAGCGACTGCTTCATGGCCACCACACTGCAGGCTGGGTTCAAGTAACTGCTGTCAGTCCAATAAACCGAACGCATTTCTGCCTGCTAATGCTGATCTAATTCGATGTGTTTGTGATTTGAGTAAGCATGACCGATCGCACTTGCCTTACGAAATGTACATGCCGCTTTAATTGTGCTGGTCATGCTTGGTGGTTAGATGAAGGATGGCCGTTACCGTAGTTGTACGAGAGTAGCTGAAACTCTCTAGCGTTGAAGTTTTAAAGCAAAGTTGCATTCTGGCACCCCCAATACCCGTCAATTACGCAGACTTGTGGTAGACCTATCTCCTCTGATTAGTTGTAAGCAACGTGAGGACTCACTGAGACTCTTCCTGCGCACTCCTCTGCGTTAGACAATTTTCGCCTATTTAGGCGGTCAGTGGCTTTCCGACCACTTAAACACTTACCAAATTCGAAGCAGGCGGCACTGCTGATTTGGAGTTATTAAACTGCATACGGACTTAACTACCACATGAAGGTAGGTAGATGGAGACGGTAGCCCTGTTGTTGGTCACAGTCGCCTTCGCTCTAGCCTCATCATCTGCAGACGGCATTGCAAAGAGCACAGAGGAGTTCCACTCAACACTCTTGCTTGCTCAGGCAACATTTCTTCCTCCACCTCATCCTCATCAACAAACTGCTTTGCCAACATCTCTCCACTGACACACTGATGCCACTGTTGAAGGCGGACCTGGACTTATGATCAGTGCATGCGCCACTCAAGCACTCTCATCTGCTTCGAGCATCGGTCTTGGCTCTGCTGTGGATGTTAACACGTGTCCACATGCCAAAAATCACTAATTTTAAGGAAATTGACTTGACAACGGCAAATTCTAAATTTGAAATCAATTGTAGACTTGAGAATATGCGGAACGCACTGCAGTGCAGAATCGGAACCACCTTATTGAAGGGCTAGATTAGCTGTCAAATAGCTTTCAGATAGCAAGCCGAAATGTGATCAGTGAATACAGTCTTTTGCAGGCAAAACTGACACTTAAGGAGTAAAAACACGCTGCGTTTGATCCGCATTGTACAAGTAGGCGCATTAAAAACGCGCTCGCTTTTCCACTTAGACATGTTGGTTATGTGATCCCATTGAAATGTAACAACTAGCCGCGTTCAAAAGGGGATGAGATTGTAAAGCTGAGTTGACTGCGAAACAGATTTTGATGGCACCGCAACATTAAATTTGCTCGTTATTTTGCGGTCCACATTTGCCTCATAAAATTTACAATAATGAGGCACAGATTTGAACGCAAACAAGGTGGGTAAGGTGTTAATAATATGCTTCCACTTAAAATAAGATGGAACGTCTATGCTAAAAATGGTTTGTTCGACTCGATGCCGGAGTGCCTCAAATGTTGGTCGACGTTTCGGTTGTGCGTCCTGGTGAGATTTCACAGTGCAGCAAACGTCTGCCTCACAGGCACAGTCGTGGCATCGCGGCGAGGGGAAACGTTCGCCTTCGGAAAGGAAGTTTTGCAGTTCGTTATGCGTACGACCCACAGCGGTTAAAAGTGATAGGAACATAGAACTGAGTAAACAAGTAAATGAAGTAATAGAGTAGAAACTAATAGTGATTTCCGTCGCCATCAAATCACTCACAATTGGATAAATGAATTAACCCATGCACTGCTGTTCTCCGTAAGCTAGAACCTTAAACATGGGGACCCAAGTGACCGTGCATCAACTTTAGCATTCGACAGGTAACCGTTCATCTCTGCCTCCGGTGATGACCAGTGAAGTGAGGCAGCACCTGGAAGGCGATAAAGGTGGCAGAGGAGTGCAATTTACCGTACAATGCATAGGGTTGGCAGGAGAGATGTTCCTCTGATTGGCACGTAAAGACCCACTTGAACTCAAATTCAACAGCATCCTGATTGGAATGCTAACTTTCGGTCCATCCAAAGACGACGAGTTTTATGGTGCCACTCACATCAATCATTACGCTCGACGATCGTAGATCCCTGCGCACCACTTCCTCAATCTCTAGATGCACCAGACCCATCACGATCTAGACTTCCAACCAAGCAAATGATGAGTAAGTTCATTATTGTTGACCGAGCGACTGGCCAACCCAACAGAAGCGTTCGTGCCGATGACAATCCTCCAAATTTCTGTGGTGAATCGAATGCACTCTGGTAGGAAAAATACACCAAGTGATTGCTGCACAGATAAGACTTGTTTAAAAGTGTTCATTATTCGTTATTGTGCTAATAGCAGGGCTGAGACAGTAAAGCAGCCTCAGCCGTGGTGTTTGTGGGTGTGCTTGGCATAATGGGGTAAGCGAGAATGAGTAAGAGGCACTTTAAGTGAGATCTCTCGTGTGAGAAAAGACTGATTTATCTAATCAAATGACTGACATTGTCCCGCAGACCTAGGGTAATAATGAGCAAATAACTTGCGAGTCGTACCTTACCACTTGCTCTGTCGTAAAGGATGGTCTGATTTGAATAGGAAAGAAAGGAGAATGGGGATGAAAGAGAGCGACAGTGGGCACTAACCTGAGCAGTAATGCAAAGGAGGTTGATGATGTCAAGTTGACGCCCTCACCAGTCTCGAGGCAGTCTCAAAGGGCACCACCGGGCATAACCTTGGTGACAACAATGATTCCACTATGAGATGCTGAGGAAACGCACAACACGTTGATGCAAAGGACGTTGCACCTTACGGAAGGCTTCGATGTTTATGCCGTTGTAAGTCTTCTTCACTGTCACCATACTGCGCATGAAGCCCAGATAGATCACAACAAAGTTGCCTCTTCCCACTTCCTTCCCCAATTTCACGTTTTCACAATGAATGACAGGATTCGCTCTACATAAAAATGCCTCAACTAGACCCACCTCACAGATGATGGGTCAAAATGGGCATGAGAAGTGGATCGGAAAATATAGAACAATGCATAAATGACTTGTCTGTTCTCCCATCAATGTAAGGTGACGTCCACGCCACCAACTTTGCTGCGGGCAAGTTACTGTGGTAGGGCATTAAAATTATGCCAAACTTTGGAGTTGAATCTTTGGGCAGCAACTCTTGTTCCATGCCAAGTCTAAGTCCGACGAATTCAAATGTCCTAGGTTATCTCATCCGTTGCAAAAACAAATGAAAGAAGTTCTAAATGGGGTGCTATTTTTAAAAGTTTTAGCAGTTTGGGAAGCCTTTTATCCAGTAACGCATTCTTCTTTTCAATACGGTTACTGTACTGCCGGATTCACGGAATCATAGCCACCGATAAGTGAAAGAAACGAAAGGATGGAGAGACGGACGTAATTTTGGGTGAGAAACTCACCCCCAGTCTCCCCCTCTGTTGTGCCTGACAGCTGCACAAGATCCCAATTTATAGCCTTCATTCGAGTTCACTTCAGCTGGAATCACTACAAGACCAAAACCTCACCTTCGCGACGATACCAGTTCACAGCCTGATGCCTAATTTCTTGAAGAATTGGTGTTAGTGGCCTCCAGCTTTTCCGAACTTAACAGTGCAGGAATTGCACATTTTGCTTAAATTGCAATGCCTAAATCCCAGTAAAGCACTGACCATGATGGGGTGTGCTGTGTCAAGTAACTCAACTTTGTTTAAAGCCTTATGAAACTGCAGCCACTAATCCCAACACAATCGCGCAACTAATGCGATGTACCTAGCGCAATCTCTCTAGGCTGTTAAGCATTATGTAAACGCCCTCAACAACCATATATTAATCTTTTAAGAGGCAAGACTCGACTCCAAAGTATTCAATAAAAAGAATGGGGCGTTTGGTCCCTCAAGTAAAATAAACGCATGCACATGTATGGTTGCATGAGGTTCGCACTGCCGAGGTTCGCAGTATATTCGACTGCAGATCGAATGTTTTTCTGTAGGAAACTAAAGGGCTTGCACCGTATTTCAAAACTGTTAAAAATGAATAGAATGCTTACATTAATGTGTAATTCTTTCCCAGTTCTATTCTTCTTGGAAGTCGTCTTCACTCGCGGCAAAATTGAAATAGGCTGTTGATTTTCGCGGTGAAGCGGAATTTGATTAGCAAACGTACATAACAGCCGCATTTATGAACGGCATCCGCAATGCCCACGAAAGCGGATAATAACGAATAAACGGCCGGACTTGTGTAATAGGGGAACGATATGCAGCATTGCCGTGCTAATGCCTTTAATCAGTGCACTGTTGACGTTGTGGAGCCTCGAGTGAGCAAACCCATTTTTAGAAGAGTAATGAAGGTAGCCAATGGGTCATCATTATTCCTACTCATTTCTGCCTTTACTTCTCTCCCCTATTTAGATTTTGCAAGGAACAGAGCACCGGTGTGGCGAAGGAAAGAGGAGACTAACGAGACCTAGGTCACAGTGCAGATGCTATGTCCGCACGTGGACTGCGTGGAGTAGCGTGTGCGTCCACTCCGCATGACTCACTAGACCAGTGGCAGTGGCTTCAGCGCCAGTGCTCTTCGTGCTTCCTCCTTCTCGACTCCATTCAAGGTAAGTTACCCCCTTTCATGCTCTTTCAACCTGCAGAGTCGGAGACAATCCTAGTAGCAGCATTGACTTGTAAGTGTAAGGCTAGCTCCACTGCGCATCTCTTTTGGGAATGCAGTAATCTATGGGTGATTTTGACTTTACTGTCGGGCACGGATGGTTTCTACCAATTTTACACTTCATTGCCTCTTCGGCCATTACTTTGGCAGTGCATCTAAACATGCCTCTATTTCAGAGCCTAAGTTGCCTCAATGCCCCTCAATCCATCCCGCAAATTAGCCATTACCTCCAGAATTCCCTAAAACTAAATTATACTCTCGGTCAAACAAACGGTGATATCAGGTCATTGGTAATCACAGCGATAGTATTGAGAGGAATTGCGACTTCTGCCAAAGTAGCTTTGTCTAATAAACTTGTAGATTAGGCATTTGTCTAGGCCCAAAATCCAACGACTGCAATGTTAGCTCGGAAACAATGAAGTCGCCCCAGTCACTGCACCGCTTTCTCATCAGTCAGGCTCCATTCACTTTTCTGGCTTTAAGAAGTGACAGAAAATAATCCACTAACTTTAGGAGGAGTTAGAAGGCTGCAGACAAGACTTAGTGGCCTATTGTTGAGGGGCAGATGGACTTTTTGGTAGCGTAGACTCACTGCAACATCTTTGGCACGGAACTAGTGATTTACGTAGACAAAATATTGTTAACTAGCGCCCAGTATTGCAAAGCGTGCAATCATGAAGAATGAGCTGAGCATTTCTTATTGCCAAATGCTTGTTTGTAAAGAAGAAAACGGCTGCACAAAGTAGTGATTGGGAAGTGACGAAACCCAATTAATGTCATTTGAGATTCTTGCGAGGTTCCAAGTATTGGCTAAGCCTATTTTATTACCTTAAAGAAGTAGTCCTAGAGCTTACCTGGAACCATAGACGTCAGCGAAATGCCTCGCCCTAACGTGAATTTATTGGAAAGGGTTCTTTCTACCATGAGAATGTTGGTTAACGTCAGTGCAATTTATGCTGAAAGTGTGGGATGGTAGAGCCATCTCTTTGCAAGAGGAAACTGGGAGAGAGAACAGGGCAAAGTCGCACAGAGAACAGGAGGCATTTCATTGCAGCCTTTGTGCGTAGTCTTGTGAGTCAATTTACGCTAGTGATGAATAGTGGCCAGGATAACATGGAATCATTATCGCTGACTCCCTTAGCAACGCTACATCAATGAAACAATGAGGTGCTTCTTGAACGATTGGTGAAAGCAAAGGCTGTACTCGCCTGGAGTCCTTGCAATTTACCGCCTTACGTGGGGGTAGGCGCACAGTGTGAAAACCATGCAGAGCTTCAAGACTGCCAAATGGCCTATGATGATGCGTTGGCAATGCACAAGGACAAACTAAGTGCGAGTAAAGAGCCGTCCAAATCGCTGACTGGCAAAAGATGTGCATTTGATGCCTTGTCTTTAGTGAGAGCGGCTATAAATATGCGGCGTCACCAGGTTGGTTTGCGGTGGCATTTATAGGCCAAAAAATCAGTTTTTGAATGAAAGTTACAAATACCACACACAGGTGTGTTTTCAGCCTAATCAAAGTTATGGAGTGGATCTTTCTCACAGGAGTTGTGCACCACTCGTCAATGTGCGACCCGCGCCACTGACATTCGCAGCCAATGGCATGTCAGCAAAGACGGAAGGTACCACAGACACGTCCACCACTACGTTGTGCCTCTATGGGTGACACTTTGATTAACGTCAGAGCCTCGGCCGCATAGCAGTAATTCTACTAATTCCTGCGCATTCATTACAGAATCACCACCTGATAACATCTAATCATTATAAGACTGCTTGCCTACTTATTTGCGCATTTTGCTGGCCCCAAGGAAACATATCCTTCTAGACTCAATTTTTACTCATTAATTAGCTTCCCATTTTGCCTTAGGGCAATCAAATCTTTGATAAGCTCTAAATAGATGCCGACATTCACCAGACCCATTAATCCGACAGCGTGACCCTGATGTTGGTCATTCCGTAGATACGCGAATCAGGGGTAGTAGAGAGATGAATCTTTTGTTTAAGGTAGTGGCCTTCTCCATTGTTTTATTAGCAGCCTATCCCTCCTTGAATTTTGAAAATGACGAATTCAACCATCGTTGAGATGGTCTGTGCAGGATGAAGTTTCAATGTCACGGTCTTTAAAGGAGTCGCTAAAACTCTTTTGAGTTGGAATTTTAAAGCAAGGAAAGTGTTCGGTATCCTACCGCAGTAATTTGCTAATGGCGATAGTCGGTAGCTTGGATTCCGCCTTCCATTGACAGTTGAACAGGTCAGTCTATTCTGCATTCTTCCGTTATAGCATACGAGGGTGTCTGGGTAAGGCGTGCCCATGTAAATCTGATCCTGTCATCCATTCCTAGGATTTACGATAAAAGAAGGAAGTAGAGAGAGGCAATTTATGTGCAGGATGGGAGTGGCAGTGAAGAAAATTTACAAAAGCTCAAATACTTGCATTCAACGCTGAATTCTTCGAAGGGTTACCATGATTTTCGCAGCTGGACCTGCCTCAACCTCCCACCTACAACACAAACAGCTGTCCCAACAGCTAAAGAGGCAGAAGTTAATCGTTTACGGCACATTTAAATGAATTTGTCTCACCATACCAGTTGCTGCTAAGAAATGTTTAAAGTACTAAAATCGCATGCAATTTACCACAGGGAAGGCATGTTTCGCAGGAGGTGAAGGCTAGTTAACGGCGCGAGCGCATTCGTCCGAACATTCAGGCGGTCAAGTGCAATGGACACGTAGGTTATTGATTGGCTAAGCATGTAGATCAAGATTACAGTGGTGTATCTAGTGGTAGAGGGTGTGATGCACAGCGATTTTACGAGCAGCAAGCATAATGGAATGGCCACACTGCAGCAACTGAATTTTCATGCTTCCCGAGTAGCCGACGTTAATGCGGGCCATTAAGGAGGGGATGCACGAGGGCACTGATCCCCAAGATATTCTAAAATATTACTGCCAAATAGGGTTTTCATTAACTTTCCAGCTTTGTAATCATTCCAGACTTCTCCAAAACTTTGTAAGCGCCCCGATATTGCCAAATCACTTAGCTTTCTGCGTTTTTTCCGCAGCCAAAGCAAGACCACATGCACAGACGTGTTACCTTCCTGGAGCTATTATTATGAGTAAAATTTGAGCGATATGGAGTCCCTTAGTTGCAGCCTATAAATAGTATGTACTCTACCAGCATCACACATCAAGCCCCAATCGCCTCACCCTAGCTCGTATGTCGCACACATGCGGCATGTGAAAGCCATCACTTTGTGATAGCTAGCAATGATACTGTGATGCCCATGAGCACTGGGTGAGGCTATGGTCTTCTTGTCAGCCAGGCGATGTGTGGGCGTCTGCTTTCCCACCCTCACATGTAGAATGCCGTTTTCGTCAATCAAAAGATCATGTCAAACTTAATTTTACCACACCGTGCCGGTGATTAACTCGTCACAGCAAATTTGCTTTTAAAAGTGATTGTCACATGCTCTCGCACGCTCACCTTCAAAAATAATGCGTGCAGTTGCCATTCGATCATATTCGGCTGTGTTCATCTTGTTGGAATCGGCGTGTTGCGCTTTGCTACCGCATCCATCGAGCCATAATTGTTCCTTAGTTCCAGTGCCAGCGGTGTCGCCTTTAGCAAAATCAAATCTCACATGCAAGTGAGAAGACGGAATCAACTTTGCAAGAAAGCAAGCAAACAAACCCGACAAACCTAAGTAATTTTAAAATGCCAAAGATTTTTACCACCTTGGCGCAATTTACATGGCTTGTTTTATAGTCCGCCCGTCTCCCATGCAATCTAAGTCTGAACCTGGACAAATCTTCGACACTGTGCACAATCTGCGTCGAGTCTATCACTATCGCATTAATCAAGATTCCTGTGGACGGTTCAGTTATCCTTTAGCAATATCGCATCTTGATAAGTTGTTCCCATCAGCCCTGAAATCACTTCCTGTTATTCATGCTCACTGTCCTCCAACCTTCCTTCAATTTGTATGGTTTACCTTTCATCACAATAGCCTGTATAATAGTTCTGCGCTTATCAAGGTCTGTTCATTGCCACACCTCCTCGTCCCAAGTCATGCGTGGATTAAAATGGCTGCTCTTGTTTTAACGGAACTCATACGAAGCCTTGGTCACAGCCCACATCTTAGTGGCCAACTTCGGGCATATATATGCTCGTTTTATGCAATTTCGGACCGGTCTTGCCTTACTCCGCGCAATTGGTAATGAAAGGCAGATATGCCTATGCTGGGAAAGCCTTTACTTCTCCAACCTATCAATCACTATAAAATGCTGCAAACTTGCCCAGTGGACTAGCAGTTGTTTGTAGTGTTGGGCATCTAATCAAAGTCCCGTTAGCTGCTGGTGAGCATTTGGATGTGACCCATTCGTAGTCGCCCTTTTATGTCTGTCATCTGAATCTTCCAGTTATGAATAAACCCACAAGTCCTGGTCTGACGGAGTCCTTTCGATTGTTTGACGTATGTTTTTGCTCCATCAAATCATATAACTGACGTCTGTTTATTTCGAATCTGCTCATCTGTCCATTTGTATTTCCAATTTGTCCTTAATTTAACTGCTCAGATCTAATTTGTCTAGTCAACTATTCTATCCGCTGGTAATCTGCGCTCCCATTCGTTTGTTGTTTCGTTCTCTTCCTCATTCTGGGTCCATCCCTGTGCATTTATTTGTCGATTCAGTTTTGTTTTTTGTTCGTTTTGCTCCTTTCGTTCATTCGACACCCGTCCATACCTGGTCCACTTGTTTATTCAACAATCCTTCATCTCCTTATCAATCTCACACAAAAATTACTAAACTTTCTTTAAGGCACTTTGCTTCTAATTCTCCATCAGTTGTAAAGCAAAGAGGTGCTTTTTAGCGGAACTGCCTCCATTTTGGATGTCATTAAGGTGTCAATTGCTTCTTTTTCTGCTAAGTGTCTGGAAATCATTTAACTTTGCCGTATGTAAGTTCAGTATCACTGATTTAACTCTCAAAAATTACGGCGAGAAGCTTGGAAGGACAACAAGTCCTTCGCTACTATTTTAGTACATTTTGGCCCACCCCCTCCACCCTCTGTTCTTCCATGCAGGTTAACTGGCACCCAAAGTTATTTTACATTTCACGCCTACGAGTGTAACTGCACACAAATTTGCAATTGGCACTATCCATCCTCCCTCATTGTCATTGTTCTTTATTGACTGACTGTTCAATAATTTTAATTTGACACATTAATGAAGAAGTCATTACCAGGCGGGATGAAGCTTATTTGCAGTTTCGGAGATGTCGAACAGCTGTACAGTTTTTCACAGATTCTCCACTTTCCCTTGCCCCTCCAACCGACAGCACTACTTCCGACAAGACGATTTTGCAGGAGGCGACCCGATCGTGTGTGAGGGATTGCACACTGACTCACCTACCTTATCGCTTATATCAACAGCGGTCTTCAGCCTATATTCAGCTTTACCTGTTCACATCCCGTCATTCGTATTTTTGCCCTCACTTAGGCCTCAACTGCGACAATGGAACACAGGACAACCACAATGAGAAGCAGCAGGAACGAGCGCATGACGATGACGACGAAGTTGAGCCGGCGGACCATGGTGACACAGAATGCCACCTGTCCGACTATTCGACCATGACGAGTCAGTGGTCGGATGTGGATGAGCAGGTGGAGTGGTGGCTCTCGCCACCCTCCCAGATGGTATCCAACACTTTCGCATCGTCGTCGCCCCCACAGTGACTCCGTTGCCGGCGAAACAACTGTCAAGCACGCGACAGACGGCAGGGGTAGAGGCAGATGTGGAGAGAGAAGGAGAAGTGGGAAATTTGGGTGTGATGAGCAGACTTCAGGAGGGAATATGCAAGACATCCTGGTGAGTGACTGTACTATTTGTGACATTGCACGATAAACCAAGTTAGTTAGCCCACCACCCAGAGTATGGCTTAGTGGTTCAATCGAGATCTTATCTGCTGTGCACGTTATTGCAGGGCTTCAAACTAGGACAATCTCTACAAGGAAAAAAGTGAGTAGGCAGTGAGAGAAGCAGGTGGTTGAGCAGCCAGCCTACAAATTACGATTTATGAAGTGCGAGCAACGCACTCGCCTTCGCTCTTGAGCGAGTAAGTGTAGAGGTAGAAGAAGGAACTAAGACGAGGTAGAGTAGGACGAACTAAAACGACAGTAAACAGATAGAGAGGGAAAGTGCTCGTTAATACAGCTAAACTATGCCAAAATAAGTGTTGATCTCAAGTATGGTGTTACTTGGTCACAGTCAGGCTAGTCTGTGCCACTCTGGTCTAGGTCATGAATCTTTGTGTCATTTAATCATGTCATAATCAAAGATGAGCCCGGTAGGCAGATAAAGGGAACTTATCAAGGGAATGCTGGCTGAGAATGAGGTATAAGGAGGAGGAGGAGGAGGCAGGAGCGACTTGATACTCGGTTCGGTGGGGATGAAGAAAAGTGAAATGTGAGGGGGCCAGAGAAACGAGAGGTTCGCGTGGCACTAATGTGAAAAATAAAGGCAAGAAAATGAAGTTTAGGCCACTACTCACTCCCCTTTATCAGGTGAGTCGAATGCATGAAACGTGCACAGTGGAACATAATGCAAGATGCAGTACCTAAGAGCATGTCGAGCATAGTGTAAAACGAGGGAGACACTCACCAAGGACGCGTTGGAGCGAGGTGCGGAAAAGGAGGAGTAGGCAAGTGGACTCCCACCCCTTCATTTCGGGGGCTCTATCGGACCCGGTTTCGACGCGTACACCATGATCCATAATGCCTGAGAGGAAGAAAGTGAAGGCCTCTGTTAACATGGCGTAAAGTTGTTCCGGCTCGATTATGAGGACCAAATTTGAGTGTCGGGGTTGACTTTAATGGTAACGTATGAAAGCGCCACTGAATGTGAGGCACGCACAATTGACTAGGTAGCCCTCTCAGTCCATATTCAACTTATTTGTCCAATCCTCTCAAAATCCAGCCTAGGTGGTCAATCTATTCTGCAATATTCCAGTGCAATCTAGTCTGAGCTAGCTAAGCATATTCTCGAGTACCGTGCTGCTGTGCTATCTGTATATCTGCTGCTGATGCTGCTGGTGCTGCAGAAAACGGAAAGGCACTCAAAGATAAAGGAAATCCTGTGATTTATCTGTGTCCTTTTAATTTCACATGTCACACTTTCAAAATCACAAAGTACGAATTTAAATGTTGAAGGCCAAGAGAATTGCAGCTGCCAATGTGTTTGCATCCCTTGAATTGATTAAACCTGAAAAAGCAGAACAATTGGCAATTCTCCATGAAGATAGCCCTCTTCTTTTTGGAACATTTTCATCACCACAAGATAACAGTGCCAGTAACAGAAGTTCCATGCAAACAGGGAGAGGGGAGGAGGACAGCGCCCACATCTGTGATATTGTGCAGCCACACTTATTATCGGGGAAGGGAGGAGGGGCTAAGGAATGTTACTGCATGGATCGGATTAATTCCACCCCTAGTGGCTAGGCGAGTTGCTTATTAAAAGACGCAACCATTTTACTGATAATCAGCTGAACAACGGAACAAATCAGATCAAGTTAGAAAAGCAAGAGAGTGAACAAATTATTCGAGTAATTAGTTTAACAAAAAGCAGCCTATTAATCGGTCGGTCTAATAGCAAAATCGTTGTTCGGTAAATCAGCTTGGGAATCAATAGATCGATCGGTGAGATTGGGATCGCGAACAGCGATGGCAGCAGTAGCACAAAGAAAATAGCTAGCAAAGACACCTCCCCAGTTGCGTGCACCACTAGAATGGGGGAAGAGGAGGAGAAAGAGGAGGTATTTTACCTTGGGTGGGGAGTACGTTAGCATAGTAAACAAGGAGAAGGAATGAAGAGTGCAAACCTACTGAAAGGCGCAGGTGAGTCAGAGGGATTCGGTGATGGGCTAGGAGGAGAGAAGCGCAGCAAATGAGCTCTCGATTGAAGCATTAAGACAAACACTGGATGGCTGGCTAACTGACTTGGTTCCACGAGCAATGGCACAAATGGTAGAGTTGCTTACCGGAGCTTAAGTTGTAGATTGCCTGGCAGTTTCCCTCTCGCAATCCTCCCGTCACACCCGTGTCCTCCACTTCTTCTCCTTCTCCATCGCTCTCCACATCCGGTTCAACCTCTGTCGCCTCCTGAGTGCTGGACATTTGGCTTGGCGGCAATGGAGTCACAGTGGTAAGCGATAACGACACGGAAGAGTTGGACACCATCCGGGAGGGTGGCAGGTGTCACCACTCCGCCTGCTCATCCATATCCGACCACTGACTCGTCATAGTCGAATAGTCAGACAGGTCGCATTCTGATTCATCATTGGCCACAACTCAACCACGTCCCCGTTTCTCTCTGTTGGCAATGTACTACGTCCAATTGCCCGGAGTGAGGCCTGAGTGACGGCAAAAATGTGGAGTGGCTGAACGTGAGCAGAGAAAACTGAAAAAGGGAAGTAAATAAAATGGTGATGGCGGGAATCGCGAAGAAGAACGATGGGGAGGTCGGCCTCTTTGATTAGTGGCAATTCTCAAACAGTCTCTTTTTATTCCACGCATTCTGACCCACTTTTTTCTCACTTCCGCGTGCAATGTTGGATATCAAATGCTAAGCTTTAACCACAATTGCTGCTAATCATTCATTGATGCAAACTAAAAAGAGATTAACGAAATAAAATTAAGCACAGGCTGGCAGAATGAAATACTGGTGATACATGTCCTAGCAGATCTGATTCAATAAACACTTCGAAGAATAGAAAATTCCATACATTTATTGTATTTGAGTTATGCTAGCCAACTTAACTCCCACAAATTTCTTCTGTTTATAACATTAGCAAGCTCTGCTCTCGGAAATCGAGGGCGCTATATCAGCACCCTATTACTAAACTCAAATGAAGTAGCATTCTGAGTAGGCTGTGCATTCGCCATTGTTGAATTGTTTTAGCAACGACAAATAGCAACAAGAATGCAACACTTCATGCAAATAGGCATTGTAACAATGGATGAACATGATCTGAAATATCCTAAAGCTAACTTGAAGGCGATAGGAGACATCATACAGAGATGGAATATATCGTAGAACTTGTGAATGCCAACAAGGGCGAAGGAGAGCTAACCAGCACTCGGCACTCGGTGCCCAAAGTGATACATTCCCAAATAATGGAGCTACACAAACCACTTAGATATATCCTGTACTCCCTTTACTCCAGCTTCTTCGTTGGTCATCTTCCTAAGCAAGTGTTAGGGTCGGCCATCACAAGGCAATTAAAGGTATAATAGAAACCCATACAAGTCAACAGCACCAGTCACTGGAATCTCATGAAACTGCGGAGTCGCTTGACGTTGATGTCATCGATGCCTTTTAGCGGGTGTTAAAAAGCCAGAGTTCCGTCCGTTCCGCATTTTGCTCGCTCTTATTCTCTCTTGTTTCTTCTTTCCCCCCAGTTAACCTAATTTAATTTATTCTCGCTTTAGCACATGCATTTGTACCCATCCCACTCTCTTTCTATTTCAGTAGACAGTCATTAACGCATCTTAACTTTATCCCCTTGCCTGTCCCTACTTCACGTAGTGACATCACTCTCCTCTCACGTCCTTCGCAGTCTTCTATTTTATGTGTGTGGCGCTATTGAGACTCCGTTCTTTTGCCTTAACTTAAGTCATTAGAAAGTTATTATGAACACTTGTGGGATTACACGCCTTTACGACTAGTCATCATCCTGAGGGTAGAAGATTTTCTCGATAAAATTCACATTATAGCTGTACTTATCTACTACGAAAATGTCAAAATCAGTTCTCACATGTGCCTTAGCAGCCATCCCCCCGTGTTCGAATTTCGATAGCTGGCTAACAGGTTAGTAACAAAGTGAAAAGTGCTGCTTTTAGCACTCTCGCTCTGGATATCGGCTCTCACACCACCGTCGGTGGTTGCGCAAGCTACTTCAGGCGTCGTATATTTGCTTAACACTTTAACAGACTCAAGTAATAGCTCAGCTAATGTCGCCTAAAATACACTCGTGCTAAAGTAGTTTTCCGATCATCAAAACACTTAATCGCGAATTCTTAAGAAGAACGTTAAACGTCAGAGAATGTGAGATTAGATGCATAATTTTAGACAAGCAGTGTAATACTTAAGCTCTATAAGTGCGCTTTGTAGGCGACAGGCTGGAGGACAATTTCAACTTGATCGTGGACGCGCGTGGTTCCTCTCCTGACTCAGAGGCCACTCCGTCACAAACACTCTTCTGTCATGCATTTTGCCTGCGTCCACAATACAGACGTCTGGGAAAATGCAGACTTCAAACAACAGGGGTGGAAGGAAAGGGGAAGGGGAAGGAGATTTGGGGCTTCTTTTTTAGAAATTCGAATCAGCCACGTCTATGAACAATGATAGTTTAGTCAGCATGACTTGACATATAAATTGGTTTCTTACATTAGTATGGCATTTTCCAAATGGTTTTGAGAGCATTGCGATATTTATGTACGATTGTAGTATTGTGCTTTGGAAAGTTCCGACCACTACATTGTTGATACAGAATTTTGGGGGCTGCGTTTGTAAAACATCTATAAGCAGTTCAGAGACTAATACTATGACCAGAATAACCGACCTATCAAGGACTTTTAGCCAATTTAATACGCAGACAAAATTAGGACCCCGTAGTTAGTCTTCCGAATCACATTACAAGGTGGACGAAAAGTGCAATACAATGGTCAGGAAAGTATAACATTCATGGGATAGCTAAATATCGGAGGTAAAAAGGAACTAGAAACTAAGACTTTAGTCTCTGTGTAGGCAAATGGCGAGGTTAACTGCAATAGACGGGCGAATTCAATTTGAGTTTGGCTACCGTGGTAAGTAACAGGGACCAGCACAAATGGAGATAGGCACGAAGGATGCAAGGACGAGGGAAAAGAGTGAGTGATGTCACTACGCGAAGTGGGGGCAGGCAAGGGGATAGGGTTAAGATGGGTTGATGACTGTCGACTGAAATAGGAAGTGTGTAGGATGGGCACAACTACATGTGATTAGGCGAGAATACATTAAATTAGGTTAAATGAGAGGAAAGAAGAAGTAAGGAAGCTTAACAGCCAGCGAAATGCGTAGAGAATGAGGCGAAGGACAGAGAAGCAGGGTGAAATGTGGGCTGCACTGCGGGCTGCCAGGTGGCGATCGTGTAGTGTGCGGGGAGCAAGCGAGAGCCACTCGTGGCCGTGGGTTGGGTTAGGGTTGCAGTTTTCTTATTCGTTAAATGCCACGAGTAGCTTAGGGCTGAATTCGACGACATTAGCCTCTACGCATTTGCAAAATTGTAATGCTTAACTTAAATTAATTTTACACTTTATTTTTTGTCCAAAATCTGAAGTAGAAATAGACAGTCAAATAAGAAGTAGACAGTCGCTCTGCATAAGAGCCGAGTTAAGCGATTCCTGGCATACTGTGTCAGTGGCCACATTCGCTGTCCCAAATGATCGAATTTCATGGAAGTCTAGTTAATCCGCACAATGCTTCATTACAAACCAGCGAATAGTTGTGTTTCTAGCCATGCCCTGCTTAATCGGAACCAAAACTAATCATTGCGCATCGGTTTGCAAATACTTATTTTAAATGCAATGGGGTCAATGCCCCTATTCCACCGTGCAGATGCACCAGTGATTTCACGTAATGATAATCAAAGCGCAAAATAATGGGTCGCGCATCAATTCTGCTAGCAATAGTTGTCGATCTCTAGCCGTTGCCTGATGTATGAGGATTCACAGACTGCTCGTTTTTGTAAAACAACCCTTTCAGTTTGCTGAAAAAGGGTAATAGTGTTAGGTGACAAAACTGCTCCTGTCTTACTGAAGCATCTTCTAGCTAAACCCAATGTTAGAAGTTGCTGGTCCCGATCGAAAACCTCGTGAGGACTTGGCAGTAAGGCACTTTCATTGCGTTCGTTGCACACAACTCCACTTACAGAAGAGGTGCCAGCCATCCACCGAGACTGAAGTGCACGCGGAACATGCACGAGCCTGACCACCGCGCTCTTTACATAGGAAAGACAAGCAAACATTTTACACTATTAAAAGGCTCACTAAAGCTGCAGGAGGAGCAGTTGCATTTCTGCTAATAAATGTTGCCAGTGCTAGACTACCACGCTCTTGTTAAGTGAAATGCACTTGAGTTGCTTACCTTTGTAAACACAACATGTTTGAAGTTGACATCGCGCCATTACACTTCTTTTAGAAAGAATTCATCCTAATTATTTCGGTGCCAAAGCAACACCGACTCCATAATCAATGGTAGGTTTTATGAGGGTGTAAACAAACTGCATATTGTTAATTGTTTCTCAGACCTAGTCCATATTCCTGGCAAGTGATGGTCAGATTTGCTAAGGAGCTGATGCGATTTACTAAGCATTGTGTTTTGGGGGCGTTCGAGGCAGAGGTGAAGGAAGTGGTGTCGTGGCGGTGTCGCTATGAGTGAGAGAGATTGGGAAAGAAAAGTCAAGGGTGTGAGTATAGGAGATAGGGATTGCGATGATGAGTAGAATCATAGTGTAGGCGCCCACTTCGATGGTGTGCCCGGTTTGCCAGGGAGCTTGTCTAGTTTTGAAACCGATAGCAGTGTCCTGCTATCAAATGCACATTAATAGGAGAAACGAGTGGATATTAAGCACAATGGGGACATCTTCCTTCACTTCAAACACTTCCTCCGTTTCAACTTGCAAGCGTACACGAAAGCAAGTAGCTGGCAGGGCATGTCAAGTGAGAGAGCAAGGAAGTGCACAACCGCTCGCACATCATGTTCCGCCGAAATTTGACCTCGAATTGCAGGACCGAGTCTCCAGCACTCACAACACAGCTGCCTTGGGGCATCATTAGAGATGACATTCGCAGAAAATGGCTTGAGTAGAAATACTAAGCGCAGCTTCAGAGCGGCTCAGTGGTCTAAGGGTATGATTTGCGCTTTGGGTGCGCGAGGTCCCGGATTCAAATCTCGGCTGAGCCCGTGTGCTTTGTCCCTTTTCGGTTTCCCTCTTTACTCAGTGCACAATGGACACGGCTTAGCATGACGTGTACCAGGTGATGGGAAGTGGTTTGCCGTGTATGCTCCGGTAGGGATGGGATGGGCACGACTCTGCTTCGCGTTAGGACGAGCTGGGCAGGGCCTGGTGCGGTGACATGAGTAACTGCCGCGTAACTTGCTCTTCTGGGTTGTGCTAAAGCCTAGTTAAGAGGTAGTTGGAGAAAGGCGATTTTATTGGTTCTAGTTTGTAGTTTGCGATTAGAGAGTAAGCCTGCTAGGGCGGGCTCGAATGCCGCCGCTGCCATTCTCTTCATTTCGACCACTCAATACCACACTTGACCTTCGCAAAAGCATTATCTCTGCGAGGCAGAGTGATAGAGTGATGAGGATTGTCAGATTGTAGAGGGTTGCGACCGGAGCGTTTAAATGGATTATAGGGTTCTTTACATCTGTTCAAGCACCTATTGCTTTAGAAGGGCTTATGGAATGCCAAATTGGTGGTGTAGAACACGCCAGTGAAGTTGAACCTTGAATAGCAAACGAAAAGCTTGTATGGAACTCAATTATGCGCATGAAGTTTGGTGACCCTTTGTACTGGTGCACGACTGAATATTTTCCTACTGCTCTTCTAGGTGACGCGTTGAAAAAGTCGTCTTAAAGCTCATCTGCCACGGTGTAACAATTGTCAGCCGTCACCGAAGTGGAAGCGAAAGGAGGATGGACAAAAAGGTGGTGTATTTTTCTATTCCAAGTGGCATGGATGTGGCGATATTTATAAGCGGCTATGATTATGCCTTTTAGGGACTCTAAGGTAGCGAAACTGCTGCCAAGATTCCACGCAGTTGCTTAAAGGGAGGCTTAGTCGCTTTCTTCTTGAATGCGCAAATCGGTGGCAACATTAAAACGGCCAACAAAGTCGCCCGCTTTCCTTCTAGCCATACCACGCTTTCGCGAAGTACTAGCTACTTAATGCAATTGAGTAGTATGACTCCACAAACCGAGGTACTCAACGCGTTAGGGAGCGGTACTTCAACGTGGGTTGATAGAAGTCCGAATCGGCAACCGAATGCGGTATTTTTTTTTAATTAAAATTGTGCCACTTTTTACGGATCCCCTAGTTAATTTAACGCTTGTTCTGTAGCATGCATTCTCGTTCCCAGGCATGCCAGTAGCTTCACACGCATGTGCTGACGTTGAATTTTGCAACACATCCATCGTCTTTGCTAGAATGTGACGGTAATGGCGGTGGCCATTGGTGAGCAGATGGATGCATGAGAGGAGTGTTGAACTAGTGTGTGGCAATGGCAGATCCCAAGGCGAGCAAAGTAATGGAAAATCTGTGCAGCTTAAGCAAGTTACCATCCCCTTGTGTAAGCTGAACTCAAATGCACGTCTGCTGGACTCAATCGGTTTAATGTGGTTGTGGCTAGGATAGAGATAACTGGTTCTGCCATCCAGCATAAAGCTATGAAATGTAGTGGAATTACATTAGAAATCGGTTGTTAAATGTGAACCGCTTATTCTACCTGACAGATGCCGGGGCGAACTGCAACTGAGGAACCTCAGAATGTGTGTCGAGTCGGAGTGGAAGGCGAATGTCTATTTTTAACAATATATGCTTGGCGGAGTCGTGGATGGTATGTGCGTGGATGCAACCAGACCCTATCACAATTGCACTTTCATAAACGTTAAACAACCCACATCCCTCTGTTTATTTTCACGACCTCAAGACGTATTTTAACATTTTTGAGTAAAGTGCAGTGCCATTTCCAACAAATTCTAAGAGTTGTTTCTTGCCACTTTCGAGAAAACCACCTCATTAATTTTGAGGAAAATTTAAGAAAGCTTGTAATGATTAGGTACCATGACCAAATGGTGGTGCAGCAATTCCCCAAATTCTAATGGTCTTAATCCAAGATGTACTATAAAATGCATTCCGACAAGGCTTTCAATTTGCTTCGAGTGGTTAGCACATCTAAGATTCCATATTCCTCAACATTAAGCCTAACTACCCAGTTAGCACTTACTCGTTCGGTTCTTCATCTAATAAGAAAATTTTGAATGATGCGACAATCTCGAATGAGTTATTTGTCAAGATTTTACCAACAACTGGCATGTTCTATTCACCATTCAAAAGACGCGAGAAAATATGCAAAAGACCGAAATAAAAGTGTAGATGAAAATGCACAATTGGTTTGCATAATGCAAAAAGAAAATTCTCGAGGAAACATATGAAAATATATACAAAAATAACGAATAAAATCCACAAACGACAAAAAAGTAGACGCCTACAAATCCTAAATTGAAACAATAATTGAAGTCTTTCCAAAGTGTGACATAAAAGGCAAGAAAAAAGTAACATTAAAAGACCAAAGAGAGTTGCGGCGAAAATCAAAAGATGTGGCTAGGAGAGCCCCAATGAGGCAACAAAAATAAGGCGGAAAAAGCATGGCAAAATACTGCAGACTATGCATTAAAAAAGGCAAAATAATAGGCAGATAGGCGGTGGTGGTGGTGGTGTGTGTGTGTGGTTTGGTTGGCCGTGGTTGTGGGAGGGTGGAGGAAGGTGGGGAGGGCCAACATCAGCCAGGGAGGGAGGCATGGGAGAGTGGCGCTTGCGCGACCGCCCGCGCGGCAAGAGAGAGGAGGAGGGGCGGAGGTGGTGGTGAGGAGTGGGCAAGGAGAGGAGAGGAGAGGGTGGGAGGTGTGAAGCGAAGCCGACTCCAGCGTCCTTACCACTTAATTGACCGGTTTTCCTCTTCTCTCTCTTTTTCATCCACATGCCTTTTTTCCTGTCTACCCTCTGTTCATCTCTACTTGTCGCTTTGAATACAGGACGTTTTTTACATGAAACCTTGCCCTTTCTTGCCGTTTCTGTTTTTCTCCTTTGCTGTGCGTAGTTTCCTCTTTGCTTTTGGCTTTGCTTAAATACATATCCATAGATTTTCAATCTTCTTTGCTGTTTCTCTATAGGTAAATCCTTGATGATATGCTAGTACAAAGATCCGTCTCGCTGTCAGGCTGTCTACAGTACCTGATCGTCTGTTTATATCGATGCTTTTAAGAATTTGCCGGAAAAATGAGCAGCAGCATTGTAAATATGTATCCAATGATAGTCAAAATAATCTATGGGGATGGAAACACCCTGCATTTTTCCATCAATCCTTTTACACCACAAAAATGCAGTGCACGGAACTATAACACCTTTCGAATTTAAATGTTATGCGGGTAACATAGTTGAACTTGAGGGCAATTTGGTTGACAAATATGTAACATGGGAGTCATTGAGACGTGACTAAGCCAGTGATCTTGTGGTTTTAGTCAGCACTTAGAGGTCAATAAAGAAGCACACCAAGGCGGGTAAGCATCGCTTTACTCCAACAAACGTGTAAAATTTACAGTGTTCTAAAAAAGGAAATGGAGCCTCGTGAGAGATGGGTGGTCAGAACCTCCAAAGGCAGAGATGAATTCAGAGTCTGACCTCCAAATGTGCACTAATTCTCATTAACATTAAATGATTAATCAACCGCAACAATTAATTTGAGGGCAGAGTGACTTAGAGAGCAGGAAACGAACCCTGAAGAAAAGTGGTCGCACAAATAATGTGAGTGCGTGAAAGCCATCTCCAGGTCATTGAACTTTGCACCTACCTCATGTTAATCCATCGCCGTATGCGAAATTCAACATCGGGGAAGAAGAAATTGACATTTTATCCCAAATCATAAATCCTCTATTCTGTCATGCCAAAAACCACTTGCTTTTGGTGTACATGACACACCATTTATCTAATCTTGCGATTCTGTTACACTAAGCACTACACTGATTGAATAAAATTACCTATTTGAGCGGCATGAACCTAAATGAAAATGGGCGCACGTAGGAGAGGTAAATAGTATCCTTTCCAAGAGATATGGTGAAAAAGGCTTTGCCATACTCTAAGGAATGCATGAGCATCAAAAATTTCTCTTTTTCTTCGCCCTGACTGTTGCAGTCATCATTGCTGACAAGCCCTCTTCGAAACCACAACTATGAGCTGCGGCCTAGGTAGCGTGAGCCAGTTTGTTGCGTCTCATAGCCCGATCTGATAGTGCCAATGATCCCTACGAGTTTACAACGAAGCCAAATAACTGAGGGACAGAATTATGGGCATTACTGATCTCTAAGTCTTTTCTCTTGAATTCTAAAGCACATAATTTCTTACTACAATGATGAATTGCCAAAAGATCGGTGCTGTTTGCATGCTAGGGTAGAGAGACGCGTCTAGTCATGCCTACTTCACCTGAGCCCACTTCAATGCGTTTTTAGTCGTTAAGCGACGGGAAGCTCACAGTTTTGATCCTATACGTCTGCTACCTATATCATAACTTCAACATGAATTATGAAGATGCATAAAGATGATCAAGGCATGGGTGTGGCAGGGGGATTAGCGACTCACCCCTCAATATGAGCGTGGAAGCTGCAAATGTAGGTTGCCGGTGGGTGTTTCTGATCCTGCGCCTTCGGAAATGCTTGCCCCTAGCTAGAGGGGAGAGTGGAGGTGGCTCGACCCCTCCAGGACTAGCGACGAAAAGTATTTGCCCTGCTACAAGTAATGAAGGAGTGGGGTAATGCAGCTGAAAAGGAGGGAACGGAAAGCGAAGCGATCAGTAGGGAAGCGAATGCAAGTAAACAAATTCCCCCATTGAACCAGCAAATTCATATATTCGAGCATCTATCCGCGTCTGTTTAATGTAAATAATTAATAAGATAAAAATGCAACGCTTACTATTGCCACACAGACCTCTCTTAATGGACCCATTTATGAGTACTAACACCAGAATAAATACTTCGCTGACACGTAAAATGAACAAAGGGTTAAAAGTTAGATAATTTGACAAGTAAGGAGAGAGTAATGTCATGGCTAACCCTCAATTTCTTCGTATTCCGCCTTTAACCTATGCATTGATCCACTCGCCTTCTTTGAACGGATAAAGGGGGAACGGTGAAGAAATAAAAGGACACATAGTGGTAAACCGAAAAGTAGCGGAGGAGGGGCATATAGGGTACCTGGGTTGTGGAAAGGATAATGGTCCAGAGAATCGCGATGAGCAGTAGGTCTAGCATTGATGTGATCAAATTCTTCCCCGTCGCACGCGTGGAATCGGTCGGCGATACGTGTTGCATGCAGCGTATCATGTTGTCAATTGTAGCTTCGTGCCCCTTGGCCCCGAAAATAATGATACTATATTAATCTTAGTTTGGATGTGGCGCCATAGGTTATGTGCTTTTGCGCTCTTTCGTCCTGGCTAAACGCTCTCTACAGAAGAGATCGGGGGACAGCATGCTCTTCTCCGAATCCATCCAACTTCGCATAGCACGCGGTCACTGTACATCTTCCACTCCCAAACGAACACGCCTATGGAGGTAGCAAGTTGGCTCTTTCGCGAGTAAGCATCGCTGGACACGGCACCGTTGTTGGTGAAATGAGTGCTTAGATAGTGAGTCGTGAACATATCAAGCAGCCAGTCCTGCTCACCTTCATTCGTACATTGCCATTTTAGAACAAAGCACATGCAGATGCAAAGGAATGCCGATCTCGAGACAAAGGCCTTATCTACGTACACCAATAATTATTTTCCTGCAGGCGATTTAGGCTTACTAAAATCGGATTTCAGTGGGCACACTTCGACCTCGTGACCCGAGACAACGCAGGTCTAGTCACCTTGTTACAAAACCACTTGACCACTGAAAGAGTGGGTAAACAAATCAAAGTCATTGGCCCTAGTGATTTTTAGCAACTCTTCCTCCTTTTCGCTTCCGGCTTAACGTAGGCTGAGATATGTAAATGCCCATAAGGGCCTTCAAATTTTGACATGAAAGTGGTGCTCAGATCCAATCATGAATTTATTTCGTCGAAACGTGTACTACAATTGGTGCTAGTGGTGCTTAAACTACCAACATTCCAGAAAATGTTCATTTTTGAGTTCTCAAATTTCCTATCCGCATGATTAACCGTTGAACACATTCTAGAGCAACACGCCGTTACTTACCTTAGCCTGATTGCCTATAATCATCCACAGTTATGCTTTAAATGCCCAAACGCTCATTGTGGAACCAAGTTTACTAGAGGCAGTGAGTATGCGAGACCGTGGCCATCCAATGTTGGGCACTACTTGATGCAGAGCTACTCACCGCACGTGCCTGCACGCCTGCGTCGTACCGGCCATGGCAACCTACAAGTCGGTAAACAGTCGTCAACCATAAAAGCCGGTATATAAACAAGTCATGTGAATGGCGCAAAGGTGGTTTAAATCCCTGGTGCTCAAATGGACGCACCTCAGTCACTTCGCAACCCATTGAAAGGCAACCAACCTGCGCACTTCATAGCTATATTCGTAATGTGCACGTTTTCATTGTTCGATAGGGTGGTAGGCGATTCAACATTCAACCCTACTGTGAAATAGTCAAAATAGGCACAAACGAAGTATGCCGATCATTCACAAGTTGAATAGTTAAACAGTCCTTGTGCTAGATGTCATCATAACTGTGCTGGGGTGCCCACCAGACGAGTCGCGTGTCGACCCGTTGAACATGGCCATCCACGTGGAGTTGATGCGTCAGCAGTCACCACATTCAACTGCAAATGACTTAGAGTAGAGCATATTAGTAGTGCAGACACAATTCACAATGAAATGTAACATTGCAAATAAATCGTGCAATCACTAGCAAACTAGTCGGTAGCACTGTTTCTCCTGCCTAGCTGGAGGAGAACTGGTTGATGTGATGATTGCAAATGCGATGAGTGCTAAAGTTCTTGTCACCAACAACACCTATCGCCTGACCACGAATGCATGCCTCATGCTTGTGGCCATCGTACGATTGTTGGTTGGTGATTTTGGCTTCCTAGAAGGCATAATCCTAGTTCATCACTTCCTTGCGTCTGTTTGTCTCAACTTCGCTCCTCATCATAAAATTGCAATAGTAACCGTTGGTTCACATTACTGCGGCTGCTTAGAACCAGTTTA
Source organism: Taenia saginata (assembly GCA_001693075.2). NCBI lineage: Eukaryota > Metazoa > Platyhelminthes > Cestoda > Cyclophyllidea > Taeniidae > Taenia > Taenia saginata. The sequence goes on from LWMK02000110.1 coordinate 151,831, forward strand.
TTGGTGAGTGGCAGTGAGGGTAAATGCGCTGATACTTGGCAGACGAGGGTCTTCCGAAGGAGCAATTTAAACTTTACGTTTCACATGACTTAAAGTGTAATACATTGGTGAGTTAAGAGTGCTAACTACGCAGTCCTGACTCCCACCTAAAGTGGAGATGATACGTTTTACACATGCTAGGATTGTTGCATTTCTTACTTACTCTTAACCACCCACCCTTACGATTTGCCGACTACGACAATATAGCCTCATTAACCAACAAATTGACCACATCACGTGTGATTGCTTTGTGTGTTGGTCACGGGCATCACAAGTCAATAGTTTGCGAGGTCGGTTGCATTCATTTTAAGGCCACGATCTAATAGTATTGCCAGTGTGCATGTCGGCTGCTACTTATCTGTTCATCAACGAAATTTGTGGTACAACAATGGTAACTTCATTTCATCACGTCAGAAGTTGTTCCCGCAGAAAACGGCAAACTCTCCTGTCACATTAGCTGTGTCCTGCCGCATAGAGGAAACGTCCATCGCGACAATGGGTGCATTCGCAATGCCTTTATTTGCTTCCATCGCTGTACTCCGTTTGACAAATAAGTAATGTGAATCACGTCAGTCCTTACAAAGCCCTTTCAAGACCTCTATCAAGTTTGCACATTAGCAGCCGAGGATGCTGGATCACTTTTAAGTAACTGTTGGGTATTTTAAGAAAATCGAGGCACTCTAAACATCCAATATGCTAACATATTTGGCCTTTTTGTCAATGGTCTTTTCAGCTACCGTCGGTTACACAAATTGATACGGTCGCAGTGATGTGGGATGCATGTAGGCGATGCTAGATCTCAAGATTAGGAAACCATTGTGACCGAATCGGGTGAATATTTAACCTCTCCGTCTTCGGTTTAACAAGTCTAAGTATGCATAGCCAGAGTGCTTCAGTGACGCGACAAAGTTGTAAAAGCCGCTAATGAATTGGTGAAGGGTTGAAGGTAGACGGGTGAAACTAGGCCGAAGGTAGCCATGTCTTCGGCTGTTAAAATATGCCCATTTGCCACTACTGCGTATCCCAGCGCTTACATCAACGTTTGATAAATTTTTCGCGAGTGCACTTCAGCATTCCAAATTGACATTGACGTTGAAGAAACACTGGTTCCACTGCCATTGTAACAACTTTAGCTTTAACATGTTTAGAAGCATTGATTGCAGGACAAGTAAGTTCATGAGGTTTGTGGTTGTGCAGGATGCGTACAGGGTAATAAGCAATTCATCAGCATATGGTCATTACCATCGCTACAATCCTTCTTAGCACACGCCAGCGGGTCAAAAAAAATACTATAGCTTTGTATATTTATTTATACCGTACTAAACTGTACCAGAGACCTAAAGGAAACCTAACTTAGCAAATGCATCCTTGCTTGTGTCGAATGTGGAGACCGAATGGGATCGTTAGATGGGCGTATTGATGGAGAGTCGGAAGATCGGCTGTGATAGTGGAGTTTAGAGGACATGCTCGATATGTCTCGCACCTCTCACTTTGGCTAGGCCTTCGTGTGCCTACTGAGTGAAATAGGTCCCACGGATCTAAATAAAATATGGAGGGTTAACTGACGCCTTTGCCTAAAGTCTGAGAGCACATCAATTTGCCTTAATCGAAACTCGCGATTCGCATGCCACTCACTCCACCCACTTTTCTTGCTGCGGTTCTACTTCGCTTTCATTATCTTGGCTATACCGAGTTTAAGGGTTATCCAGTAATGAAGGTATGATGCCGCAGCTCGTTGTTCTTTTGGCGCGACTAGTTGAGGAAAAGAGAGAGAGAGGAGAACGAAGCATGCCATTTGATAGTTGTGCTTATTAGGACCTAGCAAGAGTCGTCAAGAACACAAACTGGGATTTAAACAGAGGACTAATTCAACCCATTGTGACATGGTGCAGTGCTTTGTTAAATAGTCAGAAAGCGTCAGGCACAGTTCCTACCAGTACAGCTCACTTCTCGCACAGCTTAAACCTTTTTGGAATTAGTCTTCTGTCTGCCACTGAAAGACTTCAGCGCCTGCTTTCCCAACTACAAAACATGTAAGCCATTCAGTGTCCCGATCCTGTCCGATTCGAATAGTGCCTTGCGTCTGCAAACAAGCTCCTTCAAAGACGACTTGTCACTGCTTCAACTTGTCGCTGCTTATAAGTGTCCTTCTTGAGCATAAAGTGCCTAACTGCAGTAGTTAAGTTGCGGGATAAATGCATGTTTAGGGCTATCGGCCGCCTAGAATGGGTGTACAAAAAGGCAAAGAGAAGAATAAGTCCGGCAAAAATTGTTGTTTGAGATCAACGGTTTCTATGCTACTCTTGCATGAGCCCGGTGTGAGAAACCGTGCTCAGATCTCTCTCACAACACACTGTGTTCTTCCTAGGCAACTGCTTTGATGAGCATGAAGATACGGTCCTGATTATTTTCGAGTTCATGTCCAACGGTACTCCATGAGACTATCGCAAGGCTGAGATGGCTGCCAAGTGGTGAAGCCAACTCACCATCGATTAGGATAAGCACTGATGCGTAAGAGTGCTCTCTTTTCAAGCAAACCTACGATGTCAAGCATTTCGCTCACTCATTTTGTTTAGGAGACTGTGGGCTTTCTGGCATTAACTCACTAGGCGAGCTAATAATGTTCACAGCGGCCTTGCACTGCAAAACCGCAATAAGTGAATAAGCGATTCATCCTCATATTAAGATTATTTGCACAATGCTTACATCCAAGTGAGTTCCTTTTCTTGTCTACACTGCTTGCCTTTCGGCAATTCTCTTTAATTCGTGTTAGAGCTAGGGGGTGTTTGCACCATTTCCCCCAAAATTGGGTTAAATAGTAAGTTTGAAATTTTTCGACCCTTTATTACACGACTGGAACTGTGTCATTATCAACCACACTGAATTCGTCGGAGACAGCCGTCAATAAAAGCGTTGTCATAGAACAGCATTGGCTAGGAAACCTAAATGGTGATGTTCTTGCGCCCAAAACTCATAGGTCATGCATTTTGGGTCTCTAATGTGCTAAGATGACCCGCAAATGGCATACAGGATCTGCTAACTGCATTTTAAATCAAATCGGCATGACCTTGCCTTGCATAACCCTGGATTTCCCACGTTAACCATGCGACTTGCAGTTAATAAGCATACGTAGTAACCGAATAACTGAAGCAAAAGCGTGTGGTAGGGTTAGCCCCAACAAATACAGAATCTGTTTCTATACATATACCTTGCGTGCATGTCCTTAAGTTTGGCAAATTGGACTAGCAGCTTGAGGTGCTGACTTATCAAAAGAGCACTCTAACTGAACAAAGGGACGCGTGATAAGGAAGAAAGAACAAAGTGAAATCGTATGGTATGTAGAAAAGGCAAAATGCCAGATGCTGAACGCAAAATGAAGGCATGCATGCAAATCCGTGAAGAATTCAACAATGGTTGCCACAAAATAGTGCGTTTTAATACTTGTTCTGGCAATTTTTATGGCAACAATGGCAACTTAATGGCACAGTGAATTTCCCAAAGGATTCGTGCACAAAATACCACAACATGACTTTGGAACAGCGCATGGCCATGCAGTGTTACACTTTTTAAGTCAACGTGCGACTTGTTACTCCATCTTGGGATATGTACTGTTGGTAACAGCTGGACTGTTACTGAGGTGGAGCATCCCCAAATCGTAGCGGAGGCATGTATTCCGTTACGAGATAAACATAGTCATAGGATAACCCTGGCTTTAAATAAGAAGACAAAGACTCGCTTGGCCTTATTTTAGTACAAAAGTGAAATAAACCAGAATGTAGGCCACCTATCGGTCCATTGATGACAGCGCATTCTTTCGTTATGTTCACCAACTAAAAGGTGACCAATGCTGCTGACTAACAAGCATTGTCAGGGCTTTGGTTCCATTTTATGCCTATTAAAATGACCGGAAATAAAATCGGGTGAATTGACGGCTACTAAAACTAATGCTGCTTAAGCATCTATACGCAGATACGCAAACGGTATTGAGTTTGGTGCGGCTCACCCATTCACAGCACTTTGATTCTGCTCCTTCTTAGGCTCATTCGGCGTAGCAGCTAAAGATCAGGTGAATTGCACGGTGCAAGGATAGGTTTCTCGATCAGTGTAGATTTAAGAAGGTTCCGTTCGAAATGGAGGCAAGCGTTGGAGCAAGGTGATTACGATGTCATAAACGACATACAGGCTGTTGTGCGACCTTTCAAGAAGAATGCTGGCACTCAAATGCTGATTATGTGCCAAGTTTTACCCACGCATTTACTACTCCCCTGCATTTATTGAAGCCTATGGATGGAAGTCTGCTAAAGCCGCATATTAGCATGTTCTGACATTAATCTAACATATGGCCTGATTTTTACATAAACATGTTTCTTGCGCATATGTGTGCGCACGGAGGTATGCATTGCAATATTGAAAGTAGTCTGCTTTGCGACCGACGTTAAAAGCGTCTTTAGCGCTAGGTGGTGGTCCTGTACGGTTCAGGATGCATCGTGCATCCGCAAAAACCTGTTTTATTGGAAAAGAGCAAACGCGCGATAGCCTGCAATGAAGCTTACAGGGCACTTAATGCGAAAGGTGGAGAACTGGTTGGACCTGTCTTCATACTTGCATGCCGATTAAGCGCGGAGAAGCAATAACTACATCCTTGAACTGAACTTAAATTGAAGCAACACCTGAACACATCCAATAGAGTCGCGCCAGCTTCTTCGATTTGCCCTCCAATTTCTGAGTCCTTCCCTCATTTTGCTTCTCCTTCAATAAGTTTGTAGTTTATTTGTTTAAAAGGGCATCCAAATGAACCCGATGTTTCGAGAGACTAACCTGATGTGCCAAGGCCGATATTCCAATTCTTAAATGGCCACCTCCTATTTTTTCAAATGCGACCATTAATAGAAATGTCTTATTAAATAAAGATTTGTAGGATGCCTCCCCAACACCCAAGTGCATGTCATCTTCCTCAAATGGAACGCAAACTTCGTATCCTGGAGTAGTCTTGTCTACCATCCATGACGCGGATTTAGCAAGCATAATAAGATGTAAGGTGTGATAACTGCTTGCAAAAGTTGCGATCCGACTTGTTATACCTGGGATCAAGTGTTGTGGAATGGGAAATGATGGACAGACTTAGGCCGTGCGGTGACCAATATGACTAGTGAGAAAAAACCAAACTCGATTATGGCTTTTGAAAGGCAGCCCTTGAACAGCGTGTGATTTTTACCTCGATTCTGACTAAAATGATGCAATGTCAACCATTGCAAGACTCGGCGTTCGTGTATCTGCGCACAATCTAGAACGTATTCGCATGCATATGATGACCTAACCAGTTAAAGAGCTGCAACTTTGCACTGCGCTAACTTTCATGTTGATGCCACTTCCTTTGTGCACAAATGGAGTCGGTGAGACCTCTCTCCCCTCCAGACTTACGTGCAATTAAAGATCTCAATCAATTGCTGCTGTGCCATGATAGTGGAAGAAGATCTTAACTTAACCACTCTTAACAACCAGCATTTGCAGCTATTTACGAATGCGTAACCACCGATTCCAATGAACATGGTCGTAAAAAGAGAGGAAGGAATGACAACGGGGGTTTGCTTCCTTAAATGCGAAATGAAAGTAGTGTTTGAAATAGGTAAGTGATGACGGTAACTATCAATCATCCGGGGCCCACATCGAGTTTGCGTTTACGACCTCATCTATGCGTAGCGAAAGTAAGCCCCCTAAACACCAAGTCTGCGATTAAAGTTAATGAGCCAGTAACCGGGATTTCGCAAATGCGTGCTTCACCTTATTCTAGAGGATAGCGAGTTCCAGTGGCCTTATGAATCAAGCATCCTTTTCCAAATCTGAGAATTACGGCTTCGAGTCCGATTTGGATAAATTACTTTCAATACAGTCATCCAAGACGCTTTACAGGTCAGCAACTGGATTAAATTTGGTTTTAAAGTCCATGAGAGATGGCGGCTTGTTTAGGTTTTTGCTTAAAAATATTGCGCACTGAGGAGCATCTACTGCGCAGGTTTGTTAACAATCGACAGCATCGATGACCAAACTTAGATTGGCTACAAATGCAACGTCTACCGCAATCCCACGGAACACATTTCAAATTCACATATTCCATTGATTCCCATCCTGCATTTCGGCTAAAAGCCAAAAAGCTGTGGTGCTTGTAACATTTTCATTAGCTAAACTAAGCCATTTTCTAAGCAGTTAGGGCTAAAGTCAATAAAATATTCAATAAATACACAAAGAACGAATCCTGGAACCGCTCTATTATACAAGAGGCTCGCAGGAATTTCCAGTTAATTCGCAGTAGAGGAGATGACCAAGGTGAACTAGGTGGTTGGGCACACATGGTAAGAGCTGCTAAAAGGTATTCCAAGGAATTGACCATAAAAAGACCAAGGTAGTGTCGGGCCTCGTAGGGACTCGGTGTTCGCTAGAACATTATTGCGTTTCTTCTGTAAGAAGTGCGCGAGCGACTGAGTCACGTGAGTAAAAAGGAAGCATGAAGTGCTTTGGGTAAATATAATGGCGACCTTCATCTACTCAAAATGTTCTCATTTTACGCCGAATCTGCGTTGCTAACTGTAATTTTAATAAGCCTCACCACACAGCGATTCTATCAGTACGATTTATTTTTTGTAGGGTTTTCAAAAAAGGGCAGCTGTGAGCATCATAGGTCTTCCATTACTTAACAGGGGAGAAAATCGGCACATTGTCACTCTGGAAGACAATTTTATGAATGTGGGTCACGAGCATTGCTTAGGCCTTGCAACGCATTTTGTACTAACTAGGTTAAATATCTCTGTTTGTCAGTTAATTAAACTTAGTTGTACAGAAGTACTTGTATGATGATTCCACTCAGAGGACATGGTCAGGGCTGTAGTGAGCACGCTATTTCGAGCTAGTCAACTAAACACTACCAGTGAGACTCACAGCATACCGATCTTGATATAGCTCTAGTATACGATGGGTATTTGGCGTCCTCCTACAAGCTTGTCCAGCAAGGCAGCCAGGTGAATATTGCAGCGGTGGCAAAACTCTCCACTGAGGATGAGGCTTTAAGGTATCAAGAAGACACTATGCCCTCTAACTGCCTAGTAGCCCCAGGTTCGTTAATCTAAACAGAGCTTTAAGAGACAAATGTGTGATAGAGTCACATTGCAGCTCATTGTAGTTAGCTAGAGCGACGAACAGATTGCCTCAAGTCTACATTTCACGAAGGCCAAACCTACCCATTTAGTGTAGTAATTGAGGCTAGCTATAAGTTGCCCACCTCTGTAATAGAAATATTGTCCTCTTGGCAAGTTGGAAGCTAGCGTCCTCCTTCAATCACACCCTGGAATGTCGAACTGCCTTCGCCTTACATATTTCTCATGCTTTAACCACTGAACACAACAAAATCCAGCATTTCGACTACTTCGTTAAGGGAGCATTCTAGTGGGTGGATTTATGTGGCAGAATTTTTGCGAGCGGCCTGAACGTCCCAAGTTTAACGGCAGCTAATCACCATTTCAGTGCAAAATCTCACCCGAAATTTCCAACACCTTTGACAAGCTGTCTCATAACACTGTTTGAATCAGACATGTATACCTGTCTGATTAAGATCTGTGATCTAATACCCCCAACTTAAAAGCGTCACCAATCAAATAGTGATAACTGTTTTGTAAAATGTATCAATTATTTGAAAATAGCAAATTGTGTTCCGCATTAATACATTTGAGCGCTACTGCGGTTAGCTCCTATCGGACGCAAAGTTCATGCATTAATGTGCAATATGTTCTTTCCAAGGCGATTTTGTTTCCGTCTGTTCGGACTTATATTCGCAAGCCAGTATTTACACAAAGATGTTGCGGCGAATGTGTTGGTGATAGCTTCCATTCAAGTTCCATTCTGGAAAGTCCAAACAAATTAACAGGGAGTCGTTGTTAATCTTACACTCCTTAGTCAGACTTCACAGCGAATATGCATTGAGCATTGTCATCCATTATCCCGTAATTCTACTGGCCTCCCTACTTGTCTCTATGCAGTGAACCAAGCACGTGCACAAAATCAATTTTGTGATCACGCACGATCCATGCCTCTTCTCCCGTCACAAAAATTTGATTTGTGCCTTTTCGGAAGGGGAAACCTTTAGTAAACACAAGGTTGCATGGTTAAAGGGTCGCCATTAATCGCTGAGACAGACAAGCGTACTGTGATCTAATACCCCCAACTTAGAAGCGTCATCAATCAAAGAGTGATAACTGTTTTGTAAAATGTATCAATTATTTGAAAATATCAAATTGTGTTCCGCATTAACACATTCGAGTGCTACTGCGGTTAGCTCCTTTCGGACGCAAAGATCATGCATTAATGTGCAATATGCTCTTTTCAAGGCGATTTTGTCTCCGTCTGTTCGGACTTATATTCGCAAGCCAACCAGTATTTACACAAAGATGTTGCGGCGAATATGTTGATGATAACTTCCATTCAAGTTCCATTTTGGAAAGTCCAAACAAAGTAACGGGGAGTCATTGTTAATCTTACACTCCTTAGTCAGACTTCACAGCGAATATGCATTACGCATTGTCATCTATTATCCCGTGATTCTACTGGCCTCCCTACTTGTCTCCATGCAGTGAACCAAGCACGTGCACAAAATTAAATTTTGTGATCACGCTCGATCAATGCCTCTTCGCCCGTCACAAAAATTGTAGTTGCGCCTTTTCAGAAGGGGAAACCTTTAGTAAACACTAGATTGCATGGTTAAAGAGTCGCCATTAATCGCTGAGACAGACAAACGTTCTGAAACACGTACTCCTGACTCCTTTGCCAGCTCTTAATATTGCCAACAAAAGAACTTCACCTTATTGACCTACTTGTTCTAAGGTTATGAGGATGAGAAAAGTTTAGCGCCAAGTGCTTATGAATCAGGGCACTGGCTGTGATTCTCGCGACCTAGAGAAAAACACTTCACCAATGGAATGCTACATCAGCATCTGCCCTCTCTTCTTTTAAAGTAGTAGATGCTGAGGTCCACCTTATCCCCATGACCAAGCAAACATGGCTAAGTGAATCAATGACAATGCGTTTATTCAAACCGACGACACAAGGCATCGCTAAACCGTTCAAGAAGATGCATTACCCACGTTGGACACATCAGACGTTCAGTCAAGTGAGTTGCTTCTTGGTTAGTATGGAACCACTGTTGCAGCCACCCTCAATCCTTTTAGAGATCACATCGAATAAGCCCCAATCCAGCAGATCAGGCCAGTTGATAAAGTTCTCCTCATAGTACTTGATGCACCATATTCGCCATTGTATTGGCGTAGCAGCCAGTGGAGAGCTACTGAAGTCACTGAGGCTCTGGAGGAATTTTACTGTGCATTCCATCTCGCTTGACCTGTCCGTCGTCCCATTGATGAGGATTGCAATGATTAGCGGTTAATGGGGTGCAAGCAACTCCAAAGCGAGTGCTAGGTCACTCTTGATGAACTGCGAAGGTATCACCAGGTAGGTCAAGCAGTCGCACCGATGAAATCCTCCTTGGTTCTTTATAAATGCACCCACTTGGTTAATGTAACCCAAGCCTCTTTTGGTGCAATCAATAGTGCGTAGACATTCTCGCATAAAATGTGCGTGCATGCATGCTGCTTTTATCCGCAACATAAGTTCTTCATCTGCCATCACTGTATTAGCCCGGCTAGGAAAAAAAGAAAAATGCACTGTCTTGCGGGCATTGACTTGCAAAGGTGACGATGAAAACAGTCGAAAAGAGTCGGTTTGATTTTTCTGATAACAAATGGCTTCCAGAGCATTCTTAAAAGAAGAAATAGATGGTTGTGGAAATTGGTTAATGTAACCCAAGCCTCTTTTGGTGAAATCAGTAGTGCGTAGACATTCTCGCATAAAATATGCATCCATGCATGCTGCTTTTATCCGCAACATGAGTTCTTCATCCGCCATCACTGTATTAGCCCGGCTAGGAAAAAAGAAAAATGCACTGTCTTGCGGGCATTGACTTGCAAATGTGACGATGAAAATAGTCTGGAAGAGTCAGTTTGATTCTTCTGATAACAAATGGCTTCCAGAGCATTCTTAAAAGAAGAAGGAGATGGTTGTGGAAACAGCATTTCGCACAGGCTCCTGTCTAGCCAAGTCCATTGGTTAATAAACTGAGACAGGGTGGTGGCGAAAACGGGTCTTGAGGAGACCCATTTCCAACATGGAGCACCTAAACCAAGACTTGCTAAATCCGGAGCGTTAAGATATTTGCAAATTCTCAGCACTAATTCGGGTGGCAAATCAGTAATTTTGCATTTCGCGCCACTTTGCGCCCAAATGTTTGGAAAGCGAGCCATCATTGATAATACGGAAGTTGGATAAATGAACTGTGGTGAAAAATAATGGCCGAGTGGGTAGTTAGGGAGAAACAAAGAACAGGCTGCTGTAACGTACCATCAGTGGGACGTGTTAACATGGATTGAGTGGCAGAGATGGCGAAGCTTAAATAGCGCTCATAAGGGGGAGGATTGGAATGACCTCACCTTGACGCAAACATGTTGGCTCCTTGCATATCGTCCAAGTTGCATGCAGAGCATGTTGTTAATTTGTCCTTGGTATTGTGACACGGCGAGTGAGATCATTCCAAAGAGTGTACGACTCAGAATGGCGGAAGCGGCTTGATCGAGACAGCTGCGAAACGGATGCACTTTCGTTTTCATTGTGTCCTCACTAACAATGGCTGCTTATTGCACTTTAGATTATTAACTAAAGAGACAAGGCTGGTCGATAGAGCACTCATGAAGTAGTACGATGTAGATAGGTCCCACTAACCTCCAGATCGATCCTAACGGGTCTGACCCAGGCACGGCTGATCTCATAGAGGCACGTCCTTATTCGCATATAACAGAGGTTTATCAAGAACTTGCTCTGAATTTGACGGTGGTGCAATGCAGTTGACAATGCCCTGAGTCTATCATTACCTGCGGTAACTTTGGCTTAAAATCAACGCAGTGATCAGAACGTTTAATTCCTCGTGCTGCAAATCTTTGCTCTTTAGAATGTTTGACGAGGCCTTCTTCCTCTCCTCCGATTCCTCTGTTGTGCTTCGTACTTGAATTCACGCGCTATCAAGGTTGAACTAATTCCATGCAATGAATATCTCAGTTTATGGCGGTGATGGGATTTACCACGTCTTCCTACGTTAGTTACACGTACTTGAGCTAATTCTTTAAACTATTTGCTACTACTTACGGACCCCAACTGCCAGACTCTTATACGTGTAATGATTCTTTTGACAATTTGCCACAGTTTTGCTGGTTTAACGACACTGTGCCTAAAGGGTGAGGCCACCTATTGAACTAACATGTTTTGTTAAAAGTATGAGCAACTGACTCAAGGCTAGTCCACTCCATTCCAAATAGTTCTCACAACTTAAGAGATCGCAGTTCCGATGGCGACTTTGCTTATTGAAATCGTGAAGTGCTGGTGGTGAACGCCTTTTAAAATCAACACTAAAGGCAATATTTTTTCTTACGGGATGTTAGCTGTAGTCAGGTCAAGGCTAACCAGGTAATAGTATTTCTTAAGCAACGTTAGCGTTGCTACAAGTTGTTACTGAGCGCAAGGTGGACTGCATCACGCATTGCTGAAAGAAGAAGAATAATCAAGTAGACATCGTGATTGCGTGGACATAGGACAAGACGATATAAAGGGAACCCATGTGCTGACACCACAGTTCTGTCAATAAAAATCTTTGTCAAACAAAGGATACACTTAAAGCCTGGCAAATCCGTTCTGTTATTAGTCTGCGCTAGCAAAGATGCGATTAACAAAAATGTCTGGACTAATGCTTGACGCCACTAAACAACGCCTTTCCGAATGTGTTTGAAGAGAATAGGCAACTGTAAGCAGGAAAAGCTTTACAATTCATCGCTTTTGATGCAAAACGGCCAAGATTAAATAAAGCGCTTTCAAAGACACACCTCTCCGCCATCGTTGCATCGTGGTTTTGTGACCATATATGCAGCTCTCCATGGAGGTCTGCGCCTCAACACCTTAAAAGGAAGACTGGACCAAAAAGGCATGCCTTAAAGTTCCTTTGACACCCCCAATTAGCTACTCAATGTATGCGCTATACATCCTTATTATGGCTGCTCTTACTCCAAAGAGCCATTACATGACTTCGATAATTGCTTAGCCCTGATTTGTTTTGGATGTCTCCCTTTTTCTATGGGAGGTTCGTACCATCGTTTCATATGCAAACCTCTGAATTGTTAGGATGGCATCACTTTCAGTTGACTAACATAGATGCTACTCTCAGTAAATATAACGGTATTGTTATGCACGAGTCTTTGTCAGTTTCCCTAAAATTTGATGTCGGGTAAGGATGCATTTATAACTTTTACAAAATAAGCTCCACGGCCACCACACTACAGGTTGGATCAAAGCAACCATTAGCAGTCCTATAAGCTGATCATGTTTTTGCTATCTCTTGTTAAGTATGGTCAATGCATCCGCAGCACAAGTCCTCGCCCAATAAATGACACATGTCACGTATATGTGACGCGAATTCAAAAGTCAAACAGAAATGTTAAAAAGTCATCCTTTTACAGTCTATTGGTAGCATTTTGCGCTCAAGAGCTAATGCGCTTGCGGATGTCGTCTGCGATTGTTGATCCACCTGGCCCGCAGAATAAAACACAACTCTCTTCACGGACCTGCAATAATAGGGTGCTTACAAAGTATCTAAAGGTAATAAAGCCGTTTTGAAACAAAAAGGACTCAAACAGTCGTTTCTTAAGAGTAACTTTTTAAACGCTCAAGAAGTCGGTTCTCCTGCACGTCATCTCGCCACTGACGCACATCATTGATGACCGCTCGGAAGGCACAGACAATACGCTGCTGCAGTTTGGTGTCACAGCTCACAGTGGAACTGCCGCATCTAGCTAGCTTTCATCTACATAGAGACTTACAGGTATCCCCACTGCACACTCTTCTGTTTGGGCGATCAGTAGGATCCCAACCACGCAATCGCCTGCCCAAATCGAGCAGTCGGTAGTGGCCACTTCCTTTGCAAGCAAGCTGGCGCTAGAGAAAAATTGTTTTTTGTTTTATTCCTGTTGCACGAGCAGGCACATTTCAAACGCATTTGCCTGTCCACCCAAGCCTGTAGGCTTTGGGGCCCAAATTAAAAGTAATAAGTAGCGGCAAAAGTTAGTGAAACGCAAAACAGATTGCAAAGAAAATGCAGCATCGCATTTGCTTGTCATTTTATGGTCCACATCAGTCCAATAAACTTTATCATACGATCGCGAGAGTTGGACAGCAACAAGTAGGACTGGGTGTCAGCAAGCTATTCCATATAAAACAGGGTGGAACTTCTGCGTCGAAGATGAACGGCCAAATTTCTTGGCGCAGTTCCTAAAATGATTGTTATAGCTTTGACTGTGCATTACATCAGGACTGTATGATGCATTAAACTTTTGTCTTACACACATGGCATTCAATTTAAAAAACTCCCATCATTTTTCAAAATAATTCAAATTTATCAACACATTGCATACACACAAAGAGCGTAGTGGCGCTGGTCTTGACGATGACCAATAGGATTTCGTTTAAAAAACGTTGTGCCATGGAATGTGCCTTCTTAGCAGCATTAAGCGATGTATTCTCATTCCGCATGGAATGCAACTATCAGACACGCGCAGAAAATGTTTTGGGTCATCTTTAATACGCATGCATTCATTGCTCAGCTCTTGTGTAGCTGAAAGTGAAGCAACACGCGTCCCGTTCGCCCTTTATAAACTTTCAATTAACTCGTGTGCGGCTTGGCTAACTGAGCAGTAAGGGTTGGAGAAAGTTTGGTGAACACATGCAGCTATATCTGCTGGACTGAACGACAATCCAGAATTTTCCCAAAATACAAAATAGGTGCTACGTCTTCTGAACTCTAATTCTCATTTTAGCTGAAACTGGCGTGAATCGCAAAGAAATCCCAGTGGCATGGTGCTAATCAAACAAGTAAGTCAACTTAGCATTTAACAACTGAAGTAGCGTCGTATGATCAAACGCAACAGAGCACCTGATGCCATGCAAAAAGCGAATTCAAATGTCATAGTTCAGCTGAGCGACCGGAAGTGATGCGATTGGAGGTGTTCTTGGACATCATGTCGATTTCGAGCTACAAGCGCTGTGCAAACAAGACATTATCTGTCCCTTTACTTTAGGACATTGATCGGTGCAACGAAACTTTGGTTGGGAGTACCAAACAACTGACCTTGTCTTCTTGCCATTACATGAGTTCGATAATTGCGTGAAAATATATTAATCTGCCTGTGCGGTGACTTTCCAGTGGAGGAATATCAGTGACAACTAGAATTTAAAAAGTAGAATGCTATTGGAATAAACTTACTCCTTTTAATGTACTTCGACCTGCGTCCCTTCCATGGTTCCACCATTGGTTTAAATGCGCCAAAACTGATCTTGAAACCAAAAGTAATGGCAATTGGTTTAAACTCATCAACATACCATGGCGATAGCTGTAAGCCCTTGGTAAGAAACTTACCTCGATGCTCCACTACAAACAGCTGGTATTAATATTGGTTTGTTGGTCAAAGAGCGTTGCGTTAATCTAACAAGGTGGCATTACATCACCTTATGTGACAATAGTGGCTGTGGTGGTTGCCAAGGCTGTGTCGTTCTGAGGTCAGGGGGAAGTAGGGCTGAGTCAGCGCAGCGAATTTCGTGATTGCGCCTCATGGCATGAACATCTGTGTACGATCATGCGGTGTCAGTTTTAATAACTCTTGGAATCGGGCGCCATCCATGTATTTGTTTAAGAACAGTTTATTGGGCGATTAGTGGGCTGTCACTCATGCAAATGGAATATTTCGAAGAAAAATGCCGTCTGTTTTGCGGTTTGAATAAATGTAAGTAGCGCGTTCATCTGCAATTAGGGAATTAAGTCAATGAAGCTGATAAGAGTGCAAAAGTTAAGTACGAAAAGGAACGGTTTAACTTTCACTTGGGTAGCATTTCGGTCAGCAGGGCAATATCGCCGATGGAATTGTGAGGATAAAATGTAATAACTCTTCAAGCAGAATAAATCATTATCACTGAACATCATGACACCCCTAGCTGGCTAAGTCCAAATTGCAAACTGCTGGAAACCAAGAGTCACATGGCCAGGCGACCTGCAATTGCAGATATCACACGGTAGTCACAAGTTGGATCTCGATAAAGCGAAACATTGCTCTCCAAAACTTGCTTAGCCCTGATTTATATTGGATGTCTCCCTTTTCTATGGGAGGTGAGCACCGCCGTTTCATATGCAAACCTCTGAATTGTTAGGATGGCATAACTTCCATTTGCCGAGCATAGAAGCTACTCTCAGTAAATATTACGGTATTGTTATGCACGAGTCTTTGTTAGTTTTCGTAAAATTTGATGTAGAATAAGGATGCATTTATGACATTCAGAAAATAAGCAATGAAATAATGATGTTAAACAAATGTTTTAATGAGATGGTTCAAAAATTCATCCGTTGCTTGATTGTTATTTTTCCGTATATTTATGTAAAGTCCACATTTAAAAGCTCGCAGAGGACATCTAATTTGCTTATGAACCCTATGTACTCAATAAGAAGAAAGTTAAAAAGTAAAATTAGTCATGGCATCTAGTGTTTACAAAGGCATAGCGAGGTAAGCAAGAATGAGTGGCTTGTTAAAAGCATGGAGCAGTGAGGAATATTTCAAAGTTGTTGTCTATCAAAGTAAGCATGAACTCTACTACCAAGGAGTAGCAATTACATAAAACAGGATTTTATTGCCTTCAGCGTTTGTCCAACTGGTCAGCTAGCCACTCACTAGCATTCATTCACTGGAGAAATGGCCTACTTGCTAAACTCCACTTTCATTTTACTGATATCACGTTCAATTGGCATGGTTTTACAATTATAAATACGCCCAGCTTCTTGTTCGTAAGCAAGGCATCTTAAATGATGTTTCTTAACTTCTACCACAGCCGATATTAAAAAGAGGTCCCAGAAACCCCTTAAGTTGGCATGCGATGTGAACAAAGCAAAGTAGTACTGATTTTTACCGTTACAAGTGGTGCGGCGCTTTATCATGAATGCACGTCTGTTGACGATGGATGGAAATTAGAAGGGGTATGCTTTGGCCTCTCACACCTAACTAAAGTGCCTTAGTTTCCTCACGTGCTCAACAAAGCCATGTTAATTTGGACTAAAGAATTAAGAAATCTGCAACGTGGCGTCTGTTATTCACTGACAAGGCACCAATAATTTGTGGGTAGGCATCGGTGCTCGTTGCTGTCAGTAAACTTGAAATTAATAGTGCATGTAGTGCTGCTAAAAAGTTACGTGTCAAGACGTTTAGCATTGTCGTAAGACCAATGTGAAGCGGATAATACTATTGCTGCAAAAGTATGATGAGAAGGTCGCCAAGCAAGTTATGAAGTTAGTGATTTAAGATACTTGCTAATCCAAAATACGACAAACTCAAAACACCAACTATGCACATTGATGGGCAGGGTGACCATTTTCTCGACAGAACTCTTGGGTGATTTGCGCATTAGTCATAATGAGACTGGGTGATGGTGGTTTAAGGCTCCTTCTAAGTTGGCTACGAACGAAGACCACCACAGCTTAAGAGATGAGATGTAAAGGATTTAGGCCAAAAGGAACAAAGTGCCACCTTTACACCAACAATGTGCTCATTCTATTGAGTTGTTTAAACTAACGTTAGATAAAATATATGCATGAACGTAAGTCGTGGAAGGAAATGCAGATCATGAGATCGGCGCATATGCCATTCGGTTACAGTTTTGCCACTTAAAGGAAATAGTAAGCTCAATTAACAATCTTTTTCTAGTTAATTCTATACAATTCTAAGCGGATCGCACAGAAACAAGTGAAATGGACGGTTTAAATGCAAGCAACGATGAACATTTTAGGTCATTTCACATTGCTTGAAACTGCACCTCACCAGCTACATTGCAACTTTAATGCAGCGAAAGTTCAAATGCGTTTTGCGATGCAGGCTAGTGGTCAAGTCGCTATCAGCAATGACTAAGACGTGGCGATCAATGTTATCAGGGAGACTTGGCACAGAGGTGGGTGTAAAGCGGTCAAACGTTTAAAATGAAAAAAATATCATTTCCTATGCAAACAATGTGACGAGTTTTGCATTCAATCTGAGCTGTTTATTCTACACTGTGTTGGATGGACCAACAAGTTTAATTGCGATGGCAAGAAGACAAGGTCAGTTGTTTGGTACTCCCAACCAAAGTTTCGTTGCACCGATCAATGTCCTAAAGTAAAGGGACAGATAATGTCTTGTTTGCACAGCGCTTGTAGCTCGAAATCGACATGATGTCCAAGAACACCTCCAATCGCATCACTTCCGGTCGCTCAGCTGAACTATGACATTTGAATTCGCTTTTTGCATGGCATCAGGTGCTCTGTTGCGTTTGATCATACGACGCTACTTCAGTTGTTAAATGCTAAGTTGACTTACTTGTTTGATTAGCACCATGCCACTGGGATTTCTTTGCGATTCACGCCAGTTTCAGCTAAAATGAGAATTAGAGTTCAGAAGACGTAGCACCTATTTTGTATTTTGGGAAAATTCTGGATTGTCGTTCAGTCCAGCAGATATAGCTGCATGTGTTCACCAAACTTTCTCCAACCCTTACTGCTCAGTTAGCCAAGCCGCACACGAGTTAATTGAAAGTTTATAAAGGGCGAACGGGACGCGTGTTGCTTCACTTTCAGCTACACAAGAGCTGAGCAATGAATGCATGCGTATTAAAGATGACCCAAAACATTTTCTGCGCGTGTCTGATAGTTGCATTCCATGCGGAATGAGAATACATCGCTTAATGCTGCTAAGAAGGCACATTCCATGGCACAACGTTTTTTAAACGAAATCCTATTGGTCATCGTCAAGACCAGCGCCACTACGCTCTTTGTGTGTATGCAATGTGTTGATAAATTTGAATTATTTTGAAAAATGATGGGAGTTTTTTAAATTGAATGCCATGTGTGTAAGACAAAAGTTTAATGCATCATACAGTCCTGATGTAATGCACAGTCAAAGCTATAACAATCATTTTAGGAACTGCGCCAAGAAATTTGGCCGTTCATCTTCGACGCAGAAGTTCCACCCTGTTTTATATGGAATAGCTTGCTGACACCCAGTCCTACTTGTTGCTGTCCAACTCTCGCGATCGTATGATAAAGTTTATTGGACTGATGTGGACCATAAAATGACAAGCAAATGCGATGCTGCATTTTCTTTGCAATCTGTTTTGCGTTTCACTAACTTTTGCCGCTACTTATTACTTTTAATTTGGGCCCCAAAGCCTACAGGCTTGGGTGGACAGGCAAATGCGTTTGAAATGTGCCTGCTCGTGCAACAGGAATAAAACAAAAAACAATTTTTCTCTAGCGCCAGCTTGCTTGCAAAGGAAGTGGCCACTACCGACTGCTCGATTTGGGCAGGCGATTGCGTGGTTGGGATCCTACTGATCGCCCAAACAGAAGAGTGTGCAGTGGGGATACCTGTAAGTCTCTATGTAGATGAAAGCTAGCTAGATGCGGCAGTTCCACTGTGAGCTGTGACACCAAACTGCAGCAGCGTATTGTCTGTGCCTTCCGAGCGGTCATCAATGATGTGCGTCAGTGGCGAGATGACGTGCAGGAGAACCGACTTCTTGAGCGTTTAAAAAGTTACTCTTAAGAAACGACTGTTTGAGTCCTTTTTGTTTCAAAACGGCTTTATTACCTTTAGATACTTTGTAAGCACCCTATTATTGCAGGTCCGTGAAGAGAGTTGTGTTTTATTCTGCGGGCCAGGTGGATCAACAATCGCAGACGACATCCGCAAGCGCATTAGCTCTTGAGCGCAAAATGCTACCAATAGACTGTAAAAGGATGACTTTTTAACATTTCTGTTTGACTTTTGAATTCGCGTCACATATACGTGACATGTGTCATTTATTGGGCGAGGACTTGTGCTGCGGATGCATTGACCATACTTAACAAGAGATAGCAAAAACATGATCAGCTTATAGGACTGCTAATGGTTGCTTTGATCCAACCTGTAGTGTGGTGGCCGTGGAGCTTATTTTGTAAAAGTTATAAATGCATCCTTACCCGACATCAAATTTTAGGGAAACTGACAAAGACTCGTGCATAACAATACCGTTATATTTACTGAGAGTAGCATCTATGTTAGTCAACTGAAAGTGATGCCATCCTAACAATTCAGAGGTTTGCATATGAAACGATGGTACGAACCTCCCATAGAAAAAGGGAGACATCCAAAACAAATCAGGGCTAAGCAATTATCGAAGTCATGTAATGGCTCTTTGGAGTAAGAGCAGCCATAATAAGGATGTATAGCGCATACATTGAGTAGCTAATTGGGGGTGTCAAAGGAACTTTAAGGCATGCCTTTTTGGTCCAGTCTTCCTTTTAAGGTGTTGAGGCGCAGACCTCCATGGAGAGCTGCATATATGGTCACAAAACCACGATGCAACGATGGCGGAGAGGTGTGTCTTTGAAAGCGCTTTATTTAATCTTGGCCGTTTTGCATCAAAAGCGATGAATTGTAAAGCTTTTCCTGCTTACAGTTGCCTATTCTCTTCAAACACATTCGGAAAGGCGTTGTTTAGTGGCGTCAAGCATTAGTCCAGACATTTTTGTTAATCGCATCTTTGCTAGCGCAGACTAATAACAGAACGGATTTGCCAGGCTTTAAGTGTATCCTTTGTTTGACAAAGATTTTTATTGACAGAACTGTGGTGTCAGCACATGGGTTCCCTTTATATCGTCTTGTCCTATGTCCACGCAATCACGATGTCTACTTGATTATTCTTCTTCTTTCAGCAATGCGTGATGCAGTCCACCTTGCGCTCAGTAACAACTTGTAGCAACGCTAACGTTGCTTAAGAAATACTATTACCTGGTTAGCCTTGACCTGACTACAGCTAACATCCCGTAAGAAAAAATATTGCCTTTAGTGTTGATTTTAAAAGGCGTTCACCACCAGCACTTCACGATTTCAATAAGCAAAGTCGCCATCGGAACTGCGATCTCTTAAGTTGTGAGAACTATTTGGAATGGAGTGGACTAGCCTTGAGTCAGTTGCTCATACTTTTAACAAAACATGTTAGTTCAATAGGTGGCCTCACCCTTTAGGCACAGTGTCGTTAAACCAGCAAAACTGTGGCAAATTGTCAAAAGAATCATTACACGTATAAGAGTCTGGCAGTTGGGGTCCGTAAGTAGTAGCAAATAGTTTAAAGAATTAGCTCAAGTACGTGTAACTAACGTAGGAAGACGTGGTAAATCCCATCACCGCCATAAACTGAGATATTCATTGCATGGAATTAGTTCAACCTTGATAGCGCGTGAATTCAAGTACGAAGCACAACAGAGGAATCGGAGGAGAGGAAGAAGGCCTCGTCAAACATTCTAAAGAGCAAAGATTTGCAGCACGAGGAATTAAACGTTCTGATCACTGCGTTGATTTTAAGCCAAAGTTACCGCAGGTAATGATAGACTCAGGGCATTGTCAACTGCATTGCACCACCGTCAAATTCAGAGCAAGTTCTTGATAAACCTCTGTTATATGCGAATAAGGACGTGCCTCTATGAGATCAGCCGTGCCTGGGTCAGACCCGTTAGGATCGATCTGGAGGTTAGTGGGACCTATCTACATCGTACTACTTCATGAGTGCTCTATCGACCAGCCTTGTCTCTTTAGTTAATAATCTAAAGTGCAATAAGCAGCCATTGTTAGTGAGGACACAATGAAAACGAAAGTGCATCCGTTTCGCAGCTGTCTCGATCAAGCCGCTTCCGCCATTCTGAGTCGTACACTCTTTGGAATGATCTCACTCGCCGTGTCACAATACCAAGGACAAATTAACAACATGCTCTGCATGCAACTTGGACGATATGCAAGGAGCCAACATGTTTGCGTCAAGGTGAGGTCATTCCAATCCTCCCCCTTATGAGCGCTATTTAAGCTTCGCCATCTCTGCCACTCAATCCATGTTAACACGTCCCACTGATGGTACGTTACAGCAGCCTGTTCTTTGTTTCTCCCTAACTACCCACTCGGCCATTATTTTTCACCACAGTTCATTTATCCAACTTCCGTATTATCAATGATGGCTCGCTTTCCAAACATTTGGGCGCAAAGTGGCGCGAAATGCAAAATTACTGATTTGCCACCCGAATTAGTGCTGAGAATTTGCAAATATCTTAACGCTCCGGATTTAGCAAGTCTTGGTTTAGGTGCTCCATGTTGGAAATGGGTCTCCTCAAGACCCGTTTTCGCCACCACCCTGTCTCAGTTTATTAACCAATGGACTTGGCTAGACAGGAGCCTGTGCGAAATGCTGTTTCCACAACCATCTCCTTCTTCTTTTAAGAATGCTCTGGAAGCCATTTGTTATCAGAAGAATCAAACTGACTCTTCCAGACTATTTTCATCGTCACATTTGCAAGTCAATGCCCGCAAGACAGTGCATTTTTCTTTTTTCCTAGCCGGGCTAATACAGTGATGGCGGATGAAGAACTCATGTTGCGGATAAAAGCAGCATGCATGGATGCATATTTTATGCGAGAATGTCTACGCACTACTGATTTCACCAAAAGAGGCTTGGGTTACATTAACCAAGTGAGTGCATTTATAAAGAACCAAGGAGGATTTCATCGGTGCGACTGCTTGACCTACCTGGTGATACCTTCGCAGTTCATCAAGAGTGACCTAGCACTCGCTTTGGAGTTGCTTGCACCCCATTAACCGCTGATCATTGCAATCCTCATCAATGGGACGACGGACAGGTCAAGCGAGATGGAATGCACAGTAAAATTCCTCCAGAGCCTCAGTGACTTCAGTAGCTCTCCACTGGCTGCTACGCCAATACAATGGCGAATATGGTGCATCAAGTACTATGAGGAGAACTTTATCAACTGGCCTGATCTGCTGGATTGGGGCTTATTCGATGTGATCTCTAAAAGGATTGAGGGTGGCTGCAACAGTGGTTCCATACTAACCAAGAAGCAACTCACTTGACTGAACGTCTGATGTGTCCAACGTGGGTAATGCATCTTCTTGAACGGTTTAGCGATGCCTTGTGTCGTCGGTTTGAATAAACGCATTGTCATTGATTCACTTAGCCATGTTTGCTTGGTCATGGGGATAAGGTGGACCTCAGCATCTACTACTTTAAAAGCAGAGAGGGTAGGTGCTGATGTAGCATTCCATTGGTAAAGTGTTTATCTTTAGGTCGCGAGAAACACAGCCAGTTCCCCGACTCATAAGCACTTAGCGCTAAACTTTTCTCATCCTCATAACCTTAGAACAATAGACCAATAACGTGAAGTTCTTTTGTTGGCAGTATTAAGAGCAGGCAAGGGTGTCAGGAGTACGTGTTCTCAGAACGCTTGTCTGTCTCAGCGATTAATGGCGACCCTTTAACCATGCAACCTTGTGTTTACTAAAGGTTTCCCCTTCCGAAAAGGCACAAATCAAATTTTTGTGACGGGAGAAGAGGCATGGATCGTGCGTGATCACAAAATTGATTTTGTGCACGTGCTTGGTTCACTGCATAGAGACAAGTAGGGAGGCCAGTAGAATTACGGGATAATGGATGACAATGCTCAATGCATATTCGCTGTGAAGTCTGACTAAGGAGTGTAAGATTAACAACGACTCCCTGTTAATTTGTTTGGACTTTCCAGAATGGAACTTGAATGGAAGCTATCACCAACACATTCGCCGCAACATCTTTGTGTAAATACTGGCTTGCGAATATAAGTCCGAACAGACGGAAACAAAATCGCCTTGGAAAGAACATATTGCACATTAATGCATGAACTTTGCGTCCGATAGGAGCTAACCGCAGTAGCGCTCAAATGTATTAATGCGGAACACAATTTGCTATTTTCAAATAATTGATACATTTTACAAAACAGTTATCACTATTTGATTGGTGACGCTTTTAAGTTGGGGGTATTAGATCACAGATCTTAATCAGACAGGTATACATGTCTGATTCAAACAGTGTTATGAGACAGCTTGTCAAAGGTGTTGGAAATTTCGGGTGAGATTTTGCACTGAAATGGTGATTAGCTGCCGTTAAACTTGGGACGTTCAGGCCGCTCGCAAAAATTCTGCCACATAAATCCACCCACTAGAATGCTCCCTTAACGAAGTAGTCGAAATGCTGGATTTTGTTGTGTTCAGTGGTTAAAGCATGAGAAATATGTAAGGCGAAGGCAGTTCGACATTCCAGGGTGTGATTGAAGGAGGACGCTAGCTTCCAACTTGCCAAGAGGACAATATTTCTATTACAGAGGTGGGCAACTTATAGCTAGCCTCAATTACTACACTAAATGGGTAGGTTTGGCCTTCGTGAAATGTAGACTTGAGGCAATCTGTTCGTCGCTCTAGCTAACTACAATGAGCTGCAATGTGGAAGCTCTCCACCATGGGACAGAGGTTGCAAATGGATGCAATATAAATTTTTACCATTACTTCACGAAATGTCCTGCTATCACAAGGCGTCTAAGGTGTCTAAATATTGCGCAGACGGCTAAAAATGAACGCGCTTTTGCGCACTTTTGCCTTAATTTCATTGAGTTTGATACTGGCGCAGGCATCAACGTATTTTCTTTCTTCTTTATCCCTTTCCGAAAGTACACTGCCCATGGCTATGTCACTGGTGGCCGAGTCCAGTATAAGCGGTAGCATATCATTGTCGAGGTCTGGAAAAGCCAGAGTCGGGGCGGAACAGAGCGTCCGCTTTCGCTCCCACGGCAATTCATCTTAATTTTTTTCCTACGTGAAGCTATTTTCCGCCTGCTTCTCGGTTAGTTTATGCAGAAGGACTAACGAACCTAGTACAGCCTTTACCATAGCGTCTGCAGTAATTTGCCATATCGGGGATACCGAGCATTTCCATCTTATCAATTGTTGTTGTCTGGGTTCTCACCTGCTCACCACGGTCTTCTGTGACGAGACTATATGCCCCAAAACGATGACCAATCATCGAGTAAAACAGCGTTTCATTGGGTATAGATCAGTCCTGCATCTCGCAGGAAATCCACTACTTGTCCAAGATTAACATTGCGTTCAAGAATGTCTTTACGCAGTGTCAAAAAAACCTAGTTTGCACTGTCTACATCAGGTGTTGCATGATCCTTGCAGTGTTACAGGGTGCGATAGGCAATGCCCAAAGATGGTAAAGCCTTTTTGACGCTATAGAAGTTGACTTCTCTCTATCTTTTTCTGCTACTCCTACGTGTCAGGACCCGGATTTCAATTCCTGCGTAGTAAACGAATTCGATCTAAGCAAGGGGTGCGATGACTTGTTTACATGGATAAGAAGAATAAGTCCTTCCGGCACTCGATGCATAGTCGTGGACTACTGCCGCTTTTTTTGCCAGTGTTTAGAGGGGCACATGGTGTATTGGATGGTTTATAGCCCCATTCTTGATCGCCACTTCCATCAGGCGGTTGACTTATTCCAGGAAAGGCGACAATGGGCATCTGGGTGGTTGTTGAATGGGTCTGGCTTTGCTGGTGCCCGTGTTATCTTCGACTATGTTTGTTTTTCGAAGTCTACCTCCCTCCAATTGTAACGCTCGACTACTAACTCAGCAATAACGAGGTTCTTTAATCTTTCCAAGGCCGTTTTAAGAGCACCAAAAATTTTATTTGTGTCAGTTTGCGGTCACAAGCAACTGCTTTTGCTTTCCTACATTGCTATGCCACAAGCATCCCTTCTGCGAAATTTAGGACCACCTTCTTGTCCCAAAAAATCAGTGCCAAGTTTTGCACTTTGAGCTGCTTCTGGGCACACAATAAATTGCATTTCACAGGTCGCTTTCCCCTTCAGAATCCAACAATGTTCTCTTCACCTACTGAGAGCAGTTCTGCAAAGTGAAGACCAATGCGAATTCTGTTGCGAAAGTTTTGGAAGCATACGAGTCAACAGTGAAAATGCGAGAACGCCTGTCTAGTTTTCCTAGGACTCTCATAAATGGATGGTAGCTATTTGGGGGTGGGAAGGATAAAAAATGGTACGCTCATCTAATCTTGGAGCACGTCATGTAGAGGTGCGACTTTGATGTGTGGGGTTTGATTATAATTTTGACGCCTAAGGCTGCAGCCTCAACCAGCTGGCAGTGATGATTGTATTCCATGGTGAGAACCTTTGCCGCGATGATTGGTGTTCACACTCCTTCTTTAGTTGGTGACCCTGCTATGTGGTGCGCCTCAGAGGGCCCATTCTAATAGGATTGGCAGATTCTTAGCCAACTCTCCGTCATCCTCGCCAGGCTTTTGATCACGATAGAAAAATATTCTGGCCAAAGGCTGCTGATGCCAATCGATGACGAACAAAGCTAATATCACTCAGAATTGGTCAGTGGTGTGGTTACGGGCGACCTCGTTATCTACTACCGCCGAGAACAGCTCTCGAGTAAGTGGGCAGGGAATCAGCATAATTCTTTGCTACTAAGTGTATAAGTAGCTGTCAAACGTAGCAGATCTTATCCAACCCCAAACTTCATTCCGCCTTCGATGAGGTGAGGTCCGCCGAAACCGCCACTAATGCAGAAATTTCTCCAGTTTTTTATTTTCCCTTTTGTGACTTCTGACGAGGAAAGGTTTCGCAACCAGTTATAGTGTCTTCCCGCCTCTGGCCTATAAAATGTATTGGAGAAACGCAAGTACTACAAAGCAGCGTCATTTCCACATTTATTCAAGCTTACCTGTTAGGTGATAGGTAGGGCTACACTTTGAATGCGTTGACGCTGACAAAGGCCATTATAAAACTCCTTATTCACACGCCGTCGATTCACAGTTTTGTCTAAGACAATAACTGCAGCTCAGAACAATCAATCTCTTCGTTTCTGGCACAGAATCAAGGATGCGCGGAAGGAAGAACCTACTGCAATTGTAGCCTAGGTGAATAACGTGCAGCGAATCGGGAACACCGCTAGCATGAATTGTGGAGATATTCCTTGTGGAGTGTAAAAAACTCGGAACCGTGTCATTACTGTTCGAACTAGATTTCTGTTTGTTCAGTTCTAAAACTCGTCCACTGTCGCTTGAATGATTGTCTTACCCTCGTCGGGTGACGGGGTGTCTATGTCACGCCAGTAGCCCCAAACATCTTCGCGCGGCGTATGCATTTATTCTGCTCAAGCATTATGTCCTCATTCATCTTCAGTGAACCCTCAAAGCGTTCCAGTGACTTACGTGCACAATGATAACACGTTTAGTTCCTACATATCAGCCACTCGATAACGGCAATAAATATCATACGCATTCGTTGCCGCCAGGTATCGATGGCATGGCTCATCTGACCTTTCAATAGACGGAAAGCTGCATAAAACACGTGTTAAAGAATATAAAATGCATTGATAGTGGAAGATCATCTGTTTAAAATACCCGACAAACAAATATGCTGCAGCTGGTAGATCCATCCACGAACACTGAAAACAGCGGCACTAACCATGACCACGGAGTACAAAATGAAGGGTTGTCCGTTTAAAGATGCTTCTAAATCATCCATTGAAAGTGGTGTGAGCGATGACCTATCCACTTCTCTCAGTGCGAATAGGCGACTTAACCACGTGACTGCCATTTTCATGGGTTTGAAGACAGGACTCATGAAATTGCACTGTGGCATAAACTGTTGGGCTTGTCTGGCATAAAATCGGCTTTTGTTGGCTACTTCGAATCAGATTGTACTGTCATTACTCGACGGACATCGTCTTCGTCAAGCATGCAATGGGAACTGCGAACCAACAATGGCATTTTCCCTTCGTACGCAGCCTCGAGAAGCAGGGAACCACGTCGATTACTCACGAGGCCACTTGAGATGGCTTTAGGAAGTAATTGAGGTGGGAAGTAAGGTGGTTGCGACTTAACTGTCATGGACATGCAGTCCTGCGTGTAACAACTAATAGCATCATTTTCGTTATTGGGTTAGTTGATGCATTGCTCCCCTGGGCAAAACTGGAATCGTTAGGCACAGGAAGCCGCTGCACCTTCGAGCATGGTCTGCATCTGGCAGCGCATCCGTGCGACCACTAAAAGTGTAGCTGAGTGAATTGAGTATTGCGCGCTCTTCTGGTCAGTGAAAAGTTCAATGATCAGACAAAACTCCGGTAGTTCTTAATGGTCATTTTACTTATGGCTAAGCAAGGCGCAACGATTTGGTCGGTGACTTGCCAGCGAAGAGAGGTCAAGTGAATGTTTCAAACGTATTGCGAATCACTGTTGATATTCTAGTATCAAAGGACTGCAACGCTGGAATTCCTAATGACGGCCCGCACCAACGAACAGGCTTGACATGGTGCATAAGTGGACGCATTTAGAATGTAAAAAGTCATTAGGGGAGACGATGCAGACACTCGTGGATATTTGATAGCAGGGCAGCCTGGGCTTTTCTACTGCCTTTACTTGCATTTTCTTAGTCATTTTCTTTCCCTGTGCTTTTCGTCTGATTTCCACTTCATTGTCATTTCGTTCGTCATCCGCCTGCAACCGAATGCAGTCTTCTCAAGACATTCACCGAATGATTAGAGCAAACATCCAGTTGCAACCACCACAACGGTAGGATTTCATCTTCACAATCCACTCATCCGTAGCAGCTTGCCTTGCGTCGCCTTTTGTGACCAGTCGCTTTGCTTAATTAGGAGGAGTGACTGAGTGCAATGGTCAAGGCTGTGCATATCGTGACCAACTTAGGAGTGATATGTGTTTCAGCTATAGCACCATTAACTTATTACGTGTAGTGACTATTGATCAGTCATGTATTAATCCGTGATGAATTTGCAGTAAAGTGTGGAGGGTGACACGATACTTGCTTAGGCTTCGTTCCTCGTCTGATCCCCTCACCATATCATTTAACGGGTCATTTCACTTGTGTTCAATCGGTCGACGTACTAGGAGAGAATGGAATATATGATAGCAGTGCTGCACAGAACGGAAAAGAGTTAAGCGATAAGAGAATAATTTTTTCCGTTCGTGTTGGCATTGGATGATATGGGGCCTTGGTTTACGTATTAGACTTTGTACGTCTTTCCGCAGTGCTGATTTCAGTTGTGTGCATGTCATTAGAGTCAACGTGATCAGAATTTTGTTTGCATTAGTGCGTCCCTAACACCATTTCAAAGGAAGCTATCTCTACGCTGTTTTTAAAAGCATTAAATCTTGGTCTTTTTTGGTTTTTGTAAGAAGTGGAGAATTTTATTACCAGCGTTGTCATGATACATCGAGCCTGAAGCCTACTCATTCGCACCCGCAAATCACGCTGAACAAAAAAGACCGTTTATGATTCGGAGCTGTGTCAAGCTGATGAATACTTTGGTGGACTTTCCCAGGCATGTAGTATCATCGCTGTTGGCAACTGCCAAGTTGTCTGTCACGATGTTGTTCGCAACTCCGTTAAAAGTATGGCAAATGTTATATACTGCCCAAATTTGGCTATAGCCTTATGATAATGCATGGTTTGTTGATCAATGAACATTTCATGCAATCACTATCCCTAATGCCAAGCCATCGTGCTTCGATGTACACTGTCAGCGTAGATATGTCAGCCAAAAACCGGCAGTCTCGCCTCCAAGGTGAGCCTATATGCAGTCCTGTCACTAACTGCTGAACTGCCATACATCAAAGATTCTGGCAGGTGTGGATCCAGTGCTTCTCCAGTCAAACAATGCAAATGTGCCTGACATCCGTAGCGTGTTGTTTGGTATCAGCCCATATTTTAGTCAATCTAGGATACCTTATATAGCCTAAAGCTACTTGTTTAGATTTCTCAAGCTTGCATGTGTTAAGCAAAGATGTTTATAGTAAAGCATAGTGATCACAGTTTGTCATAATTTCCTAAACATTAGCAAATGGATTTGTTTCATCATCGCTTGCCCACCTGCTCCCTTTAGCGCAGCGCACATCTTTAATGGCCTGGTTACTGTGCTCTGCGCACCATTAATGCTTCACTTATTCTACCAGCTTTGCTCACTGCCCCTGTTCAGAGCCTTTTTTGGTGCCCTAGCACCGCCATCCCATTAGCTGCCACGCCTGAATCTGCCAGTGCTCCCTATGTCTATATCCACGCGCTTGGATAGCTGGATGGCCTATGTTTTGAATCAGTAAGAACGCGTGTGATGCAGTGGCGGTGTTTCGAATGCCATTTACCTGCTGCACATTAAGCACTACGCCGCACCATACTGTGCGGTCTGGTGAAATGTGCCGTGGCGTGGAGCGGAGGGAGTTTCGGTAACAGCAATCGCGACAGCGCATGGACGTGGAATGTGTCCGGATGGAGCGGCATGGGATGGGGCATTGTTGCTACCTAAAACTCAATCTGGAAGGTCTAATGCTCAAATATAAAGCTGGATTAAATGCGATTTATGCTAATATGTATGTCAAACATCCATATCGGGAGTCACGTGCTAAGCTGATTTGCGCGCTGATGACCTAACTTTAAACCAAAGTGTCTGAAGAAATGACGATCTTGTTAAGGGCTATAGGTTGGCGGTGGAGTAGACATGGTTGACAATTCTACAGGGATCAAGTTAAATGGGTAAACGTACAGTTTCGGAGCTCGCAAGTGTCCTCATAGCATTGCCCAAAACGAACTTACAACGAAGCTTCTAACTGAATTGTGACCTCCTGTTCTGACGTTTCTGTCCAATGAGTCGTGACTTATCTCTTCGGGTAGNATGGGTTTGAAGACAGGACTCATGAAATTGCACTGTGGCATAAACTGTTGGGCTTGTCTGGCATAAAATCGGCTTTTGTTGGCTACTTCGAATCAGATTGTACTGTCATTACTCGACGGACATCGTCTTCGTCAAGCATGCAATGGGAACTGCGAACCAACAATGGCATTTTCCCTTCGTACGCAGCCTCGAGAAGCAGGGAACCACGTCGATTACTCACGAGGCCACTTGAGATGGCTTTAGGAAGTAATTGAGGTGGGAAGTAAGGTGGTTGCGACTTAACTGTCATGGACATGCAGTCCTGCGTGTAACAACTAATAGCATCATTTTCGTTATTGGGTTAGTTGATGCATTGCTCCCCTGGGCAAAACTGGAATCGTTAGGCACAGGAAGCCGCTGCACCTTCGAGCATGGTCTGCATCTGGCAGCGCATCCGTGCGACCACTAAAAGTGTAGCTGAGTGAATTGAGTATTGCGCGCTCTTCTGGTCAGTGAAAAGTTCAATGATCAGACAAAACTCCGGTAGTTCTTAATGGTCATTTTACTTATGGCTAAGCAAGGCGCAACGATTTGGTCGGTGACTTGCCAGCGAAGAGAGGTCAAGTGAATGTTTCAAACGTATTGCGAATCACTGTTGATATTCTAGTATCAAAGGACTGCAACGCTGGAATTCCTAATGACGGCCCGCACCAACGAACAGGCTTGACATGGTGCATAAGTGGACGCATTTAGAATGTAAAAAGTCATTAGGGGAGACGATGCAGACACTCGTGGATATTTGATAGCAGGGCAGCCTGGGCTTTTCTACTGCCTTTACTTGCATTTTCTTAGTCATTTTCTTTCCCTGTGCTTTTCGTCTGATTTCCACTTCATTGTCATTTCGTTCGTCATCCGCCTGCAACCGAATGCAGTCTTCTCAAGACATTCACCGAATGATTAGAGCAAACATCCAGTTGCAACCACCACAACGGTAGGATTTCATCTTCACAATCCACTCATCCGTAGCAGCTTGCCTTGCGTCGCCTTTTGTGACCAGTCGCTTTGCTTAATTAGGAGGAGTGACTGAGTGCAATGGTCAAGGCTGTGCATATCGTGACCAACTTAGGAGTGATATGTGTTTCAGCTATAGCACCATTAACTTATTACGTGTAGTGACTATTGATCAGTCATGTATTAATCCGTGATGAATTTGCAGTAAAGTGTGGAGGGTGACACGATACTTGCTTAGGCTTCGTTCCTCGTCTGATCCCCTCACCATATCATTTAACGGGTCATTTCACTTGTGTTCAATCGGTCGACGTACTAGGAGAGAATGGAATATATGATAGCAGTGCTGCACAGAACGGAAAAGAGTTAAGCGATAAGAGAATAATTTTTTCCGTTCGTGTTGGCATTGGATGATATGGGGCCTTGGTTTACGTATTAGACTTTGTACGTCTTTCCGCAGTGCTGATTTCAGTTGTGTGCATGTCATTAGAGTCAACGTGATCAGAATTTTGTTTGCATTAGTGCGTCCCTAACACCATTTCAAAGGAAGCTATCTCTACGCTGTTTTTAAAAGCATTAAATCTTGGTCTTTTTTGGTTTTTGTAAGAAGTGGAGAATTTTATTACCAGCGTTGTCATGATACATCGAGCCTGAAGCCTACTCATTCGCACCCGCAAATCACGCTGAACAAAAAAGACCGTTTATGATTCGGAGCTGTGTCAAGCTGATGAATACTTTGGTGGACTTTCCCAGGCATGTAGTATCATCGCTGTTGGCAACTGCCAAGTTGTCTGTCACGATGTTGTTCGCAACTCCGTTAAAAGTATGGCAAATGTTATATACTGCCCAAATTTGGCTATAGCCTTATGATAATGCATGGTTTGTTGATCAATGAACATTTCATGCAATCACTATCCCTAATGCCAAGCCATCGTGCTTCGATGTACACTGTCAGCGTAGATATGTCAGCCAAAAACCGGCAGTCTCGCCTCCAAGGTGAGCCTATATGCAGTCCTGTCACTAACTGCTGAACTGCCATACATCAAAGATTCTGGCAGGTGTGGATCCAGTGCTTCTCCAGTCAAACAATGCAAATGTGCCTGACATCCGTAGCGTGTTGTTTGGTATCAGCCCATATTTTAGTCAATCTAGGATACCTTATATAGCCTAAAGCTACTTGTTTAGATTTCTCAAGCTTGCATGTGTTAAGCAAAGATGTTTATAGTAAAGCATAGTGATCACAGTTTGTCATAATTTCCTAAACATTAGCAAATGGATTTGTTTCATCATCGCTTGCCCACCTGCTCCCTTTAGCGCAGCGCACATCTTTAATGGCCTGGTTACTGTGCTCTGCGCACCATTAATGCTTCACTTATTCTACCAGCTTTGCTCACTGCCCCTGTTCAGAGCCTTTTTTGGTGCCCTAGCACCGCCATCCCATTAGCTGCCACGCCTGAATCTGCCAGTGCTCCCTATGTCTATATCCACGCGCTTGGATAGCTGGATGGCCTATGTTTTGAATCAGTAAGAACGCGTGTGATGCAGTGGCGGTGTTTCGAATGCCATTTACCTGCTGCACATTAAGCACTACGCCGCACCATACTGTGCGGTCTGGTGAAATGTGCCGTGGCGTGGAGCGGAGGGAGTTTCGGTAACAGCAATCGCGACAGCGCATGGACGTGGAATGTGTCCGGATGGAGCGGCATGGGATGGGGCATTGTTGCTACCTAAAACTCAATCTGGAAGGTCTAATGCTCAAATATAAAGCTGGATTAAATGCGATTTATGCTAATATGTATGTCAAACATCCATATCGGGAGTCACGTGCTAAGCTGATTTGCGCGCTGATGACCTAACTTTAAACCAAAGTGTCTGAAGAAATGACGATCTTGTTAAGGGCTATAGGTTGGCGGTGGAGTAGACATGGTTGACAATTCTACAGGGATCAAGTTAAATGGGTAAACGTACAGTTTCGGAGCTCGCAAGTGTCCTCATAGCATTGCCCAAAACGAACTTACAACGAAGCTTCTAACTGAATTGTGACCTCCTGTTCTGACGTTTCTGTCCAATGAGTCGTGACTTATCTCTTCGGGTAGCAAATAGGTAATGTACGCAAAAAAATGCGTGTGCTGATAAAAAAACCTTGAGAAACTATCAATAGGAATGTGGCATGGAACGAGGTTCCCATCGCTTGTCCCTACTTGAAAACTGGATTCCGTGTAAAGGAGAAATGTTTTGGCTCGTACCTTGAAATCAAGGTAAATGACATGAGACCAAGTCGAGTTCATCCATCGGAGATTCGTTTCATGTAGCTGTAGAAGCACTCAAAGCGGTTTGCCGTTTTACATTTGAAATAATGTTACAGAATCGACGGTGAATACCAGACCTTGTTGCTGGAATGCTATTACACTGCACTCCCTGCCTCCTAGTCAGGCTAATTTCAAGTAAGACACAATTTGCTTTAAGAAAAATGCACAAGGAATCTATTTGCACACAGGACATACACGTTATTTCATTTCGACAGATGCAACGACACGAAATAATTCAGCACGTAATTGATAATGTCCATTCAAGGTGTCGATGTGTTGCGTGCTTCGTTCTATTAAAGCGAAGCTGCCGTCAGGGCCACAAAGCGATATCAAATCAACGCTTCCTACGTTATGTCGGATACTTTTTACCAACGTTCACATTTTAGCAGTCTCGTCTCATTAGCTACACTAGAAACAGGAAGATATAATCGCATGCATTGGCTCTTCTAATATGCATTAGCAACTTGCGGCAGTTAATCATCATCATCCTCCAACTTTGTTAAATTATCTAATGACATTAAAACTCTCATAGCATGATCGAGCTGGCATACATTACATATAATCGAGCCCAACTTTTGCCTTGGCTAAACACTCGAAATAATTAAAACGAGGAATTATTGTTGCTTAGCCTCATGGATTTTTGCATTTGTAGTGGAAAGTTAGGGCTTGTCAGCAACTATTATCTCACCAAAAGTCTGCGACATCCTGCTCTATTTATTGTTTTATTGTTAATTGCTGTTGCCGTCAGTCACTATGCACGCTAAGTAAACGTCATCGTATATCATCAGCTCCTGTCCAATTCTGTTTCACCGACGGCGGACAGAGCATTAAATTTTGTGCAACTCCTGTGGCAAGAAGTTGACTGATTCCGTTGACTGGAATTGCGTAGGAAGAGTGTGGCTACGTTCCTTAGCTCCTAGGCACCTCGTCAACCACTAATTATGCCAGTAATTGCAGATAGTGAACATAAGATGGAAAGGGAAATGAATTTTCTTACAAAGTTCAGAAAAATTGGAGCTTTTAAGTAAAAAGCAAATGGGACTGTCAAAGGGTTTTAACAGTGCCTTTGAGACCTATAAGCAAGGCGGAATGTAGGGATAGACGATGAACGGCATAAAATAACAGATTAGGTTTGGATGTTTATCAATATTTACAGCTCCTTGTACCATGTGTCCACAGTAATCAGTTCTGATTTTCACCTAGCATAAGACAAATATGAGGAAGAACAGATCTATGTGGTCGAAAAGTTTATTGCTGCATTAATTTTTCTTTATTTTTAACACGTAGGGCCTACTGTTATCTGTTTGGTCAGTTGTAGCATGGTAAATAACGTTGGCTCTGACCGACATCGCTTAATCTCCCTTCAAGTAGCTAAACGTATCAATCCCAAACTGCAGCTCTTCTAAATCTATTTACTAACTTGAAACCTTGGTATTATCTTACACTGTTACAAATGGCAAAGGCAGAGTAGCACTGCATTTGCTTTCAACACTGCTTTGCGTGATATAACAGATTAAGACTTCGTTTTGCATCTTAGTTGCGCTCGAGTTGTCGTTGATGTTGGCACATGCCTGTAGTAACATTCCCTAATAAATGTGTTCCATTTATTCCATTTAGCCTTGTAATTCTCTCGTCTATTAAGAAGCATCCCCTCATTGGCCGCCAGCTTACATCACTGTGAACCTGCTACACACTGTCGAATAAAGAAGGAGCACACTTTTGCAGTGGAAGATTGTGGTGACTCACCAATCCACTGCTGTTGACATCGTATAACATAATTTCATCTGCAATAAGATGATAGCAGAATTAGGCACCTAGGCACCCAAATTCCCCATAGTAGAGGCAACTAGGGTCCTGAGTGGATCGCAGGAACGTCAGGAAGACGAGAAGACAGGCAGGTGTGATAAGAAACAGCAAAGCCAGACGCCAAACCCAATGAGGTACACTTTAAAATGTGGGTAGTAAACACACTCTGTTTCTACTTTACATCTTCCGTCGGCTGATGCGTTGGGTAGATGCGCCAACGAAAGGGGCCTAAACGACATACACTACTGATAAATCTGTCCCTAGATTTGGCCAGTTAGAAGGGCCAAAGATAACAGGTGGAACACATACCTGCCACACAGATAATGAGGAGCCAATTCAAAGGGAGCCACACAACCTATTATTCAGTTGTCATCAGAGGAGACACACATAGCAGTTTCTACACTGTGGTTGAGAATGATGGAATTCGTTTCTGTCGGAGCATCCCATTGGTTGGGATGACCTGGTGAAATCCTCTCAGCCATCAAGGCCTGTATCTAACTCCAAATTCTTGAGAAGAGACCTGACTGGATGCAAAAATCTAGTTCGCCATTTATTGGCGTGTCTGAATAGGCATAAGAGAGAAGAGAGCTAGCTCATTCTTGATCTGGTTAACAGCATCCCGCGCTGCATTGCCACTGGTTAGGTGTCACCGTGTACGGTATGAATCAGTTCAAGTGTCTCGCGAAAAAGAGACCGTACAAAATATGGACCATGTAGTTGTTATTAATTCGCTTAATGATTCAATATATTGTCTCGACCGAACGAATACCAAATATAATTGAGAGATTCTCTTACGTAGCTGAGCGAGGAATAGGGAAAGTTTGACTAGATAGGCGGAAGCTTTGCTTATTTTATGGACGCAAACCCTCAAAATGCAACTCATTTTTCAGAATTACTCGACAGCTGCGATGAAAGAATGTGAGCAAACAACGGAACAAAACAGTGATCTGCAGACGCATTTATTGTCGGATGATTCTTTATTAAATAACAGGCAAAATCAGCCAAGATTCTCACCTTTTCCTAAAAACCGTCTTTCTCTGGTTTTGCCGATGCATGCACTCACACGGGTGCTTTATTCTTAAGGGAGATTTTGATGTCAAATTTGATAACACCCCGAGTCCTGTTTGAAAGGATTCTGAAGCAAAATTGCGGCAGCTAATACACTATTACGTTGATTTAAAGTGCGTGTTGGCACTGAGCAGTCAAAAGGTGGTCATGGGTATGGGCGAATTCACCAATCATTCTAAAGCAGTTCTACAGGGCATCGCCACCCACCGCTTTTTACAAATCGCTCGTAAGACCATTTGCTGGAATTTACAGCTAAGCTAGTGAAGGTGACAGTTGACTTGCATGCCTAAGGGACCAAGCTGGAAGCTGAACTTCCGACTTCAATTAACTACTTTTCTTTCATTACTGATGGTTTCCTGCCAATCTTGTTTACTCAATGTGCAATGCTTTGCACTCCTCCTTTGTAATTTAAAATTACCCTCTTTGATGTCCAAAGCATCAAATACCATGCTTAGGCATTCAGCATGGTCAATGCAAACGGTTCCTACAAATGGTAGCATTTGTAGTAGAATATGCTGACGGGCAGTGTGGAATACATTGCAGTCTGTGCAGAACGGTCAGTGCATTTTGGTTTCATATACTTTGTGCCTTGTCCAACGAGATCGATTGAGACAAACTGTAGCTACTTAAAAATAATACTTTCTGTAGTGCCTAAAATGCCATTCGCATTTTTGTGAAGTGTTCACCAAGTGAATGAAAAATTTAGCAACCAGTAGTTGAAAAGAATCTCACTATAGCAGCCAAATATCAGGTAGCATGGTGTATGACCAAACTGAGGCGAAAGTGCTCAAAGGCATCGCATAGTAATTGGCATAAGAGGATTTATTTAAAGTTGGGTCACATTATAATGTGCTTTACCACAACCATTAGAAATTTTTAACGGTGTTACTAACATGCTGGTGCGACCCAGTAGTGTGCATCAGATGAGTACACAACGGAAAATACAACGAAAAGAATTAGGAATTCGCCATTGATGTTTACACATTTTACAGGTTTACAGGTATAAAATGCATGGATAGATAAATATACGTAATCACACCATGCACACTGCACTACCATGAAAAAATTCGATGCATAGAGAGCACAATTTCTCCTGTCCCCCCATACTCATCGCAATGACGAGGGCCAAATCAATGCATGGAATGCAAAATTTCTACTCCTACTCCATCCACTGTGTGCTCACATGATGCAAATCCACAAAGACAGAGCAAAACATGTCCACTCTCTACATCTGCACTGCACACGCCTAGCTAAGAACAGTAAAGTTAAATCGAAATTAATAAATAAAAAGCAAGCAATTTTCTTTTTTAACCATAATGAACTCGTCAAAAAATCTACGAGAACAAAGCAAAATTCCTCCTTTCCATCAAACCAAACTGCAGCCATGGCAGCGAACAAAATGAAGCTTGATCGAAATTTCTCCTTCCACTCCACCATCACTGCATTCACTTGGGGGGAACCGATGAGGGCAAAGCTAAATATTCCTTATTCTTCCAATAGAACTGCTGTGACGTAAGCAAAATCTGTGGAGTTACATCAGAACATCTCCTTTTAATCCACAATCACTGCACTTGCATGGTAGAAAAAGAAAAGGCAAAGTAAATTACTCCATTCCAAAGACCCTCATTTTACTATCGTAGACGAATCCGATGAACATAAAGCTGAATTTATGCTTTTCATTTAAACGCTTTGCACCCACGTGTGTGAAACAAATAAGGATAAAGTGAGATTTATCGTACTCTTATACGCTCACTACACTCACGTGAGCAAATCCATTAAAATTGGGCAAAATTCCTCCTTTTAATCCACACTCACTGCACTCACGTGTGCAAAATGGGCAATAAATAAAGCGAAATTTTTCTTTATACTTTGCTGCGCCACTGTACTTGGGCTGGACGGCACGACCTCCTGACTGTGACAGTAGCTTCTCTTCCCAGCTGCTCTTCTGCTCTATGTCACCAGTACAATTTCTGTGTGAAATAGACGTGTCTTCTGCCGCATCACTGCTACTATGTCTCCTGCCTGTCGTCTTCCTCGGTTAAGCAAATGGGCTTACAAATGCACATGCCTTATCTTCGACTCTAACATGGCTCGGTTATTCACAGATAACGACAGCCTCGGCATTGTTGTGACCATCCCTCGTGAATGGTTATCAGTAGAATGCTCCGCTGCCTGTTGGTGCGAGGAGTGACATGTACTGGTAAAAACTGTTCCTGACGAATTTTGACTATTTAACGAACTACTTCAAGAGGTCACTATGGGTTGGATTATTCCTTCGCTTAAGTCCCATTTTTTCCTCTTGACGACACCTGCTAAGCCCCAAAGAAGCGTGACTAGCAAATGGCATGCATCGTTCTCCTCTCCCTCTTTTCCCCTTATCAGCCGCATCAAAAGAATAACGGGCTGCGGCATCACACCTGCATTACTGGAAAAGCATTCTTCCCGGTATAGGTAGGAAGTTAAAGTTAGAACCGCAGCAAAGAAATGGATCGGAGCAATAAGTAGTAACACAATTTGGGAATAAGTAAATGTTTTGGGCACTAAACATCTTCCCAAATCCACTACACATCTGGAGACATTAGTTACCCTGTAATAATAGCTTTATTTAGTTCTCTACCCTAAAAATGCCATTAATTTATGGCCACTGAACAAATTTTTCTACTTGAATATGCGGAAAATCCCATGTCACTTCCGCCTAGTGCATGTCAAATTGGCAAGTAAGGAAGGGAGGTGTTAGACATCATGCGTTGACTGATGCTTGGAAGGACAACGTTTGGAGAGTTGTCGGTGTTTGGAGAAGTGTGGGACTTATACCTGCCAGAGTATCTTTGCTGTTTGGCTGGCCTGCAGGCATTGACTGAAAGGCATGTGAGTTCATGTGGGGAGATAAACGCCTATTGTCTGTGGTTCCCTCATGCCAAGCAAATAATGGAGCACTGCGTTCACTGCCATTATCGTTTTACATAGGTGGATTTGAAGCGCAAGCCCAAGAAAAAGCATTTGCTATGATGGCTCTGACTAAATAGGATGATCGCAGCGAGTCGAGCCACTCATAAGCGTAAGGTCATGACCATTGCCATAATTATTTCTGCCACGCATTGCCACATGGTCAAAAAGACTACAGCCTCATGTAATGCTTATGAGCATAGCAGCATCACTGCCAGCCATCAGAATCTGATAAGAGCCGCATGTCACGCATGTGTGACGCGCAGAATCGAGCGGGATAGTCAAGGCATTGCATGTGATGCTGGTAGGGTTGGCGCTAATCTTAGACATTGTTAAGGGTGTGTTCATGTAAATTTGACATAAATTGCAAGAATGTAGGTCTTCTTCTTTGCTAAAACACCATAAATCAATGGAGTGTTGCCGGCGCCCTAGATGCCTTCCATATCCCAACGGAGTGGTCGGCTTCCTCCATCCATTACTCCTTCATCGACATTGCACCTCATTCCAACTGACTTGAACGGGAGACTAAGAGACTGGCAAGGATCGTCAAATCGGCTGATTGATGGGCGCTTAGTAGGTCGTCTGTGATAGGCACATTTGGACGTCTTGCATTTGTGTGGCCTTTGAGTGGTATAGGCTTTATCGTTTTAAAAGACTTTGCAGCACAGTATGAGTCCTTTGCCATTAAGGCTGGGATTTCATCCATCTGTTCTGATTACAGCACTTTATTCGCACTACTTCCAATTGTGAACACACCGAGACGCAAGAGGAGTGTTCAAAAGCTTCTCACTACATGCAATGTGTCAAATTTATTTTATTTAATCACGAATGTGCTGATGAAGAAAGTGAATGGCAGTGCGACCTCCCAACCACCACCGTTTCTTGCACCAACTCTCTCCGTTGAGCAGCTGCAAAGTTCACAAGCGGTTCTTTTGACACAAAGGGAGGGTGGATAGTACTGGCCTCGTCTTCGTCAGTGAAGTAGGTGATCTCGCTAGCTAGCTAGGCGATTGCTGTAGCCAGTGATAGGAATTCCATCGCTTGTCTCATTCGCCATCACTAAACCATCCAATTCTTCCCCAGTTAAGCAAGAGGAGTGGTGCTACTAGCAAGACATTGAGTAACAGCACAACTCCGATAGAACGTAACATACTGTTGTATAAATTTTGCAAGATTCATTTCAGTTGCTCCACCCAAACGCATTTGCTAGCGCGTGGACTCTACTTAGTTGGCACTGTTCAGCCAATCGACACACAACTCGTCTGGTGCGTCCTCCTACCTTTCATCGACCCTTCGGTGGTACCACCCAACTCGGGTGTAACGGAGGCGTCTTTGGGTACACATGCTTTGCCTTAACGACTGTGACTGAGCTCTGAGCTGCGCCAATCACACAGCGCGTGCCTGTTTGATGGTTCTCATCCAACCAGGATCTGCCACAGCTTCATAACTCTTCGCATTCGTTGGCGACTGCACACTCGAGGGAGTGAAGCACACCACCGACTCTGGTGTGAACAGGCTTGTAGATGAGCCCTGGCGTGAGCAGAGGTTACAGCTCCATATTGATGGGAGGGTGACACAAACGACGCGCTGTAGAATCGTCAGTGTAGTGCCTTCAGACTGACAATGCTCTGGTGCCTGTATGAACTAAGTGCTGTGTTGGGAATGTTCTGTCCAGTATTTATTACCTCTTCACTACCCTGGCTGTCAAGAAATTAAATGTGTGAAACTATACCAGACTCTACAGGTGTTCATCTTTGACATGGGTGGGACAAGGACTAGTAGATTCAGGGTTTCATGCCTCAATGTGCCATCCTTAGTCTTGTGGTCGTTGGTTATTTGGTCGAGTCGAATGTCTAAACGACGACGTTAAGTAGGCAGGATCGCTTTCACAGAAGTGTCAACTCATCTGAATGTCATAGCCCTGATTGCAAATAGCCCAAATTCATGGCGGGAGATGTGGAAGGAGAAGTCTTTGTTAATAGAATGTAAGTGAGTCAACGCATAGGTGTGACGTGGGTGTATGGGTCTATTGGCAAGGTGGTGACCAGTGAATAGAGAATTGTACAATGCATTCGCCTTTACTTTTAAGCCCCTATCTTTCGTGCAGCCTTTTGTCCTACCTAACTAAAAGGTCTCGCAGCCGTAGATCTCTTGAGTTATGGCATCAATGGAACCCTCCTAACAATCCAAACAATGCAAATTATACCTCTGCAAAGCTGAACATTTACTTCCAACTTAGTTGCCGAGAATGGAATTGATCAGAGTGAAAGAAGTCTCAGATAGGCGAATCCCGGGTTGCGAGAACCTTCCGAGCACCAATTATTTGAACAGACCCGCATTCTTGAAGATTCACTGGTGGTTGCCTGTTCTCATGAACTGAAAACTGGAAGCTCTGCCTCGACCCTCATCGAGTGGTTNTTCAGGGTTTCATGCCTCAATGTGCCATCCTTAGTCTTGTGGTCGTTGGTTATTTGGTCGAGTCGAATGTCTAAACGACGACGTTAAGTAGGCAGGATCGCTTTCACAGAAGTGTCAACTCATCTGAATGTCATAGCCCTGATTGCAAATAGCCCAAATTCATGGCGGGAGATGTGGAAGGAGAAGTCTTTGTTAATAGAATGTAAGTGAGTCAACGCATAGGTGTGACGTGGGTGTATGGGTCTATTGGCAAGGTGGTGACCAGTGAATAGAGAATTGTACAATGCATTCGCCTTTACTTTTAAGCCCCTATCTTTCGTGCAGCCTTTTGTCCTACCTAACTAAAAGGTCTCGCAGCCGTAGATCTCTTGAGTTATGGCATCAATGGAACCCTCCTAACAATCCAAACAATGCAAATTATACCTCTGCAAAGCTGAACATTTACTTCCAACTTAGTTGCCGAGAATGGAATTGATCAGAGTGAAAGAAGTCTCAGATAGGCGAATCCCGGGTTGCGAGAACCTTCCGAGCACCAATTATTTGAACAGACCCGCATTCTTGAAGATTCACTGGTGGTTGCCTGTTCTCATGAACTGAAAACTGGAAGCTCTGCCTCGACCCTCATCGAGTGGTTTTAGTGCCTTTTTTTTAATTCGAGGATGTGGTAAATGTTGTTATTCACTTTCAGCAAGTCGACGTCACAACTCTCCCATCGATGAGAAGGCAGTGGAATGAACGCCTTGCGAGTGTTGTATGAGGACGAGAGAGTTCAGTTGGGTGCACCTGAATAAGTGCGAGTACCGTGTATCAGCAATGAGCATGGTGTAGGC
Organism: Taenia saginata; assembly: GCA_001693075.2. NCBI lineage: Eukaryota > Metazoa > Platyhelminthes > Cestoda > Cyclophyllidea > Taeniidae > Taenia > Taenia saginata. Next base: position 193,998 of record LWMK02000110.1, read on the forward strand.
AATTCCATCGACACAATCAATTTGGGATGCACTATTCTAGCTTGAGGCGATGGACTAGATGAGGCAGGAGTCATTGAACTGTCGCAGCATGACCAAGCCCTTCACTCCTATTCGGCTTCCTCTACTGCAGCACATTGATTAACTTGCAGCCTTGAGCTCTTGCCATACTAGCTGCCTTCTGGGCCATATTAGTAGTATCGGGCTCTACGGTGTGTGTCGAACAGTGCCTTCCATCGTTGCTGAGGTAGGTTAGGGCAATGATGGTCCCAACAGGTGCAGAGCGCTAATGCTCGGTTTTGNAAGTAGGCAGGATCGCTTTCACAGAAGTGTCAACTCATCTGAATGTCATAGCCCTGATTGCAAATAGCCCAAATTCATGGCGGGAGATGTGGAAGGAGAAGTCTTTGTTAATAGAATGTAAGTGAGTCAACGCATAGGTGTGACGTGGGTGTATGGGTCTATTGGCAAGGTGGTGACCAGTGAATAGAGAATTGTACAATGCATTCGCCTTTACTTTTAAGCCCCTATCTTTCGTGCAGCCTTTTGTCCTACCTAACTAAAAGGTCTCGCAGCCGTAGATCTCTTGAGTTATGGCATCAATGGAACCCTCCTAACAATCCAAACAATGCAAATTATACCTCTGCAAAGCTGAACATTTACTTCCAACTTAGTTGCCGAGAATGGAATTGATCAGAGTGAAAGAAGTCTCAGATAGGCGAATCCCGGGTTGCGAGAACCTTCCGAGCACCAATTATTTGAACAGACCCGCATTCTTGAAGATTCACTGGTGGTTGCCTGTTCTCATGAACTGAAAACTGGAAGCTCTGCCTCGACCCTCATCGAGTGGTTTTAGTGCCTTTTTTTTAATTCGAGGATGTGGTAAATGTTGTTATTCACTTTCAGCAAGTCGACGTCACAACTCTCCCATCGATGAGAAGGCAGTGGAATGAACGCCTTGCGAGTGTTGTATGAGGACGAGAGAGTTCAGTTGGGTGCACCTGAATAAGTGCGAGTACCGTGTATCAGCAATGAGCATGGTGTAGGCAATTCCATCGACACAATCAATTTGGGATGCACTATTCTAGCTTGAGGCGATGGACTAGATGAGGCAGGAGTCATTGAACTGTCGCAGCATGACCAAGCCCTTCACTCCTATTCGGCTTCCTCTACTGCAGCACATTGATTAACTTGCAGCCTTGAGCTCTTGCCATACTAGCTGCCTTCTGGGCCATATTAGTAGTATCGGGCTCTACGGTGTGTGTCGAACAGTGCCTTCCATCGTTGCTGAGGTAGGTTAGGGCAATGATGGTCCCAACAGGTGCAGAGCGCTAATGCTCGGTTTTGCTGTTGGTTAGGGACCGTCTGCCAGAACCAAATAGCAGCAACACGATGCACACATTGAGGGCGGCCTCCTCCAGCACCTATTATTAAACTATATTGATGCAGAGGATAAATGCTTTAAGCATTGTTATTGTCAGTTTTGTCGCTGCTCTCCTTCCATATGCTTTTGCTTCTCTGGTTTTTCGCTAGAATGCAGTTAGGTCGGAAAATTTCGCATGCTTCAACAAAACGCATTAGCAGATGAGTGTGGTGACTGCTGACGCAGGTTCTCCGAATGAGTGGCTCCATTTTGCCAATTAACATGCTCCTCGTGTGGTACCCACCTGCCCTTCATCAGCTCCTAAGTGGCTCCATCCGAGTCGGTTTTGACAGAGGCGTCTTTGAGATAGGGACGCCTCCTAATCACATTTACTTCGACGTCTTTGCCCGTTGACGTATGACCCTCGTCATTGTGTAATGAGCAGTGCCAATCACATAACTCGTGGTGCTACAGAGTTAATATTCACTGCGAAATGCTTTTTTTCTGGTAATGCTGGCACTTGAGATCTACATGACATCATGTTTTGCTCGACGAGGCTGTAAACTCGATGGCGAACAAATGTTGAGTCTTGCGAGATCCTAAGGCAGTACACTCTCAGCAATCTTTTGCCAATTTTTCCTCGAATCTGTGTTTCTTCTTCCAAATCACAGCCAACTCTATTAGGCCAAAATATTCCGAGCAATAAAATCGAATGAATCAAAAGAAATTTGCTAAATTGAATGCAACTTCTGCAATACAACCATGGAATCGACAAAGAGGTTAGGTGTTTAGGTGCCTTTGTGCCTTTTAGCAGGGAAATCCGATTGCGTTCCCTGGGTGGCATGGCCACTGATGCGGCGGTAAGTTTGCTCCAACATTCACCTTCTCTTGCACCAGTTAAACGGGAAGGCGTAAACATATGCGTTTGTGAACAATCTTATTTCCACAAGCAGGGAAATCGTGTGTTTAAGGTTCGGTTAGAGTGAAGCAGGTGGATTGCCAAACCCACAGGGTGCAGTATAAGTGAATAGCCACACACATCGACCCTGGCAAAGGCGGTGCCTCAAAATCGACGTGGCTTTACGGCTGTCCACACTTGTGCTCCCACCCGGCACAGCCTTTCGCCTTGTTTCACGTGTGCATGTATACTGCCTTTTGCACTGCTCTAGACAAGATCCCTCACGAGTGTCTGGTAGCTATTTCAAGCACGCGTGACAAATAAACTGGTGTGCTACTGTCAGTTAAAGCTGTAACTCTAACATAACAAATCTTCATTTCTCTTAGTTTCACCAAGATGGATGGCTTACTCACAACCACTGGTAGGGTAGGTGGGATGAAGGCAAAACCAAGTGCTTTTGTGTAGACATTGGAAGATGACGCTGACATCAACCCTGTCAGTCAGTTTAGTGTGAGCTTCTACTCCTGCAACCCACCTCAGCTGTTAACAGTGGCGAGTGAAGCGGGCAGCAACAATCAGTTAGTGACCCATTCACTATTTGCTTATGGAACAAGAAACTGTTGATTTGTGGCAATAAGTTGATCACCTACATTCAGGAGCGTCAACACCAATGGCTGAATCAATTCATGTCTAAAGGTGACTGCTTGTCAACAATCAGATGGCAGTCTAACATGGATTAACCCATGCTTTGGGCTCATGGCTAGACTCATAGCTGAATCGCCTGTTACTCACTGTCTGGGAAAAAATGAAGCTAGTTGATGCTAGTATGCTCTTCAAAATGTTTTTTCACGAAGCGTCAAGTTAACATTCGACAGATGGGAGAGTGCGTGACTGCCATTGTGGATGAGCACAAACGTAACAACTTAAGTATTAGAAGGTCTTGGTCAACTCCTATGCATTTTAACTACTCGTGACGAGGGTGAAAGTGAAATTTAAACGGATGGCTCATCCACTCCACTGTGCCCTGCCCTTGCGTATCCTTTCTTGAATGGTCAGCATAGTCACTTACTACTGGAACGGGAAAGACAATCAGCTGCTGCATTTCGGCACTGCTGAAATTCCCGGACACTCAAGCACACAATTAGACTGCCCTTTCTAGCCAACTGTCAACCATTTACCGACTCACTAAGACTCCTCTGAACTACTGCAAGAGCATAGTCTACAATGGATGGGATGGTAGCTAAGTTGTAGCCTTTCTTTTCTAGAAGTTGAGATGGGGACTCCTAATACCTGACTCTGTTCTAACAATCGACACTCATATCGTCTGGTACAGTTCTTGAATCTTTGGGTGGCTCCAACCCAATTAGGTGTGACGGAGGTGCCTTTAATGTAGAAGTGCACTCAATTGCCGCAAGCCGCCTTGTCACAATTTCTTTGATGTCTTAGCCTCCTCAAATGCAAGGAGCGCCGTTGTGCTAAGAGCTACGGTGGTAATGAATTGAGGTGAACGACAAGCTACGAAGCACATACAGAGGAAAATTCTCAGCACTATTTTGGGGCGTGACTCCAAACAGACACCCAGTCCACCAAACTTGCTTTGTTTTTTGCCCACTCTTGCGTCTAGTCGGCAAAGCAATATTTTCCTCCTCCTCCTCCTCCTCCTACTACTACTACTACTACTACTACTGGCATTGCTGCTATTCTGGCACAAACTAATGTACCCTAAATTTCACCTTTCGTTTCATTGCAAAGGGATTTATTGCGAGCCTCGGATTTCCCATGGATGGTCATTATACTCGGCCATTTGGCATGCAATCGGAGGATTTCAAGAAAAGCAGGCAATTACGGCCTCCTTTTCCATCCTTTAACACTGTAAAATGCCCTCTTCACAGTGCCACTCTTTCACTGATACTTTAATAAAAAAGAACGGAAAAGAAAGGCTACAACTTAGCTACCATCCCATCCATTGTAGACTATGCTCTTGCGGTAGTTCAGGCTATATGTGGTGCATAAGCAGAATTCGGCGTCCCCGATTGCTTCGATTTGGGCATGAGTTTGTGTGGTCGCCAAAAACTTTCCCACACCGCAAAGGAGTGATTCAGAGGAGTCTTAGTGAGTCGGTAAATGGTTGACAGTTGGCTAGAAAGGGCAGTCTAATTGTGTGCTTGAGTGTCCGGGAATTTCAGCAGTGCCGAAATGCAGCAGCTGATTGTCTTTCCCGTTCCAGTAGTAAGTGACTATGCTGACCATTCAAGAAAGGATACGCAAGGGCAGGGCACAGTGGAGTGGATGAGCCATCCGTTTAAATTTCACTTTCACCCTCTTCACAAGTCCTGTTAAGCCCTGAGAACCAAAACCGTCAAATGCCACCCATCGTTCTTGTTTCTCTCTCTTCTTCCTCACCAATGGCATCAAAAGAACAACTAGCTGCGACCTCGCATCTTTATACATAAAAATAATTATTCCTCTCATTGTGATTTAGACAGTGAAAATGAGTTAAAAACCGCAGCAAGCAAATGGTTGCAAGCAGGAAGCGAGCGTGGACTTGAGGGTCAAGCACATTAAAGGCATCAAATATCTTCCCAAATCCATCAGACATTTTATTTTCAAGTGCATTGAGATAGACTTGGCAGACGTATTGGGTGCCCTGTAGTTAAACATTCCTTCAATTCTCTACTCCGAAATAGCTATTCATGCATAATCATATACGGATTAGTGTACGTAGAAATGTGAAATAGTCCATGTCACTTCCACTGTGCCTACCAACAATTGTGAGTATGTCTTCCTATTTGGTGTGAATAATCCATCTGACAAGTCAGAATGTCAAGTGTGCCACCTTCAGCAGGGAGCAGCCCACTAATGAAGCTGTTCCGTGTCTTTAGGATAGCGGCAATTACTAGTGGCTTTCATATTCTCGTTAGAGAATCTTGTTCACATAAGCAGATAGTAAGGATCAAGGCTCTTGAGAGGCCGCGCTTTCTAGGACAAAACAGGGCAAATGAGATCAGCGACAGGAGAGTTAGAAGCGTCTGCGCGTTAATGAAGACGATGCGTGGAAGGGTGGTTAACGTTTAGCTTGGAGTGGTGTTTTGGTCGGGTGGACTTGTGGCTTTAATCCTTCCCTGTTACTGTAAAACGAGCATCTAACCAATCTCCCTGTCTAAGTCACATAACACGTAAGAGAGATCGCCGAAATGGGAAGGTGTGTTCAGCTCATGAAATGAAGATTGGGATCGTAAGCCAAGTAAATTTATCGGTTTGTCCTTCATTAGTTTTGTGCGATCTCACTAGACTCTGCAACTGTTTGTCTTTGACCCAATAGGGTGCTTCTGTTATGGGTGGGAGAGAGCTTAATAGAATTAATGTCCTGAGGTTGAAGCACTGACGTCGGTTGAAGTGTCACTCGTGGTGACGCAGTGTGGTGGCGGCGTGTCTGTGGCTCCCCCATTCAAAGCTCGCATAACGTTAGATGTGAATGTCGCTCACATGGATGGCTCACCGATGAATGGCGAGCCAATCCTCTAAGTTGCGAAGAAATTAAAAGAACAGGTTAATGTTTGGCGCACCTACATTTCACTCATAGTCTAAATTGTAGTCTTTATTATTTCCGTCCCTTTGTCTAATAGCGGTCAATGGACGATTGCCACGGCAGAGGAAGAATTTGACACGGAGATGGAGGATTAGAAGGGAAGCCCCAAATGGCCACGTTGCTTGAAATCCTCCGAGTGTAGACCACACAATGGAGTAGAGTGATCACCTTGTAAGAAGCCTGGGTCTTGCAATAAATTAATACGCAAAGGAACGAAAAGTGAAAGTTAGAATACTTTTGTTTGTTTCAGAGAGGGAGAAAAAAAGTTGAATTTAGCAACCACCACTGCCGATTTGATGCGAGAATGAACGAAAAACACGGGCTGGATGTGGGCTTAGTATCGTGTTTGGGGTCATACCTCAAAATGGTGCTGAGAAATCTCCTCCGCACGTGCTCCATAGCTTGTCGTCCACTTCCATTTATTGCCTCTGCGGCCAATGTGATTGACACAGCTCGGAGCACAATGACAAGGAGTTGGCTTGCGGCAATTAAGTGTATCGCCACACTGAAAGCCCCCTCGTCACAATCAAATCATGTAGAACAACTCAAGGACAGAACAAACGTGCCAGATGATATGTGCGTCCATTGACTGAACAGAGCCAGGTATTAGGAGTTCTCGTATCAGCGATCATCGTATTCAACTGCCAGTGTCTATCAGTAATGAATCAAAAGGGGGCACATGGGGAGCTGTGCCTGAGGGTTAAAAGAGTTGTCCACCATTTGACGGACTAGAGAAAGCTGGAATGGACTATTCGAGAGCACAATCAGACCAAAGAGAAATGGCATATGGGTTGAAGGTGCACGACGCCATGGTCATAAAGCATCACTTCCCTATTCAGTCTTGCCCAAATGAACCATTAATATTTCTGTATAATTCTGTGCAATGAACAGTGTCAATTTGTGCTGTTGTTAAGGCCTGCGTGTTGGTGTGTCTTTGAAACCACAGACAAAAGTCAGGAAAAGGGAATCTGTACCCGATTAAGTAAGCCAGTGGTGATAAATTTGGGGTTCTGCTTCATTCAAAATTAATTCGACGTCCGCCGAACTCTTTTGCCACGATACTTTTCATTTATCTAACCATCCAGACTCGACGCCGGATTCTTTCTTCTTATCTATTCATTGTTTCTTCACTCTTCTTGGATTTATGTAATCATCTTGTTATTTTAAATACTTTTACACCTAACCGCATGCATGCACTTGAAGTCTGCCTACTCATACACATCCATTCTGACCAGCTCAAGGTGGCACTTCATTTCAAACTCCATTTTTTGCTAATTGCCAATTTTTTGCCCACCTTCTAGTTATTCAACCTTTAATAAATTCAGGATTGATGGGCACACTCATTGCACTCATCCGTCTGCTAATACGTTCCTGATCTAGGTCCTTCCATAAAACTGCAAAGCTTGGGTTAATGGACTACTACTCGTTTTTTACAACAGTGGCCCCTTCCGCCATTCTAAAAGCCACGCATCTTATCCCACTTCAAACATACCATATTTCATCCTGAATGAGGCGATCAGGTCCTCCTCAGTGTCGAGTTAATACAGTCAACTAAGTAGTTTTCCGTTCTCTAAGGTGTCTTTGAATGCTAGAGCTTAACAATGAATACGCTCCTCGTTGAAGCCCTGGGCTCCCCGTCAGTCAGTCCTTTCGTAGAGCCCCGCCTACTTTGCTCCCATAATGGAGTTATCTTCGAGCAGAATGAGCAATTGTGCCATTGCGAACCTAAAACTGTTGTGCGCCTTAAGTTAAGACCGCGGAGATCCTTTGTTTGTGTGTTAGGTATTCTCTGCCCCTATAGCTTTAAAAGAGCTCATGACCACCAAATGGAGCTGTACTTCGAAAAAATTGGGATTTTTGGCTGCACTGCATACTCTCACTCATTACTGCGTACTCTGCAATGAGGGACAAGTGAATTATGCAAAGTTGCTTGATTTACGGGGCCGTGACAAGCCTGCGTAGTGGGTTGAAAGACTAAATGCAGCAAAGAGGGTGTAGTGGGGCAGAGAGTTCAGGTCTACACTTCGTGACACAATTTAACTTCACCAAGTCTTAAAACCCCGAGTCTGGCGAAAGGATTGCTGGATCAGTGTATGCTAGGGGCACTGGCGCACCAAAATGTCACATTGGGCTTATTTTGATCTTACTCAGTGATAAATAATGAATGGAATCCTAAAAATGATGCACAATCCCAAAAAGTAGATGTTATATGGAGCAACGCAGAAGTCCCAGATTTGTCACTACTGGCCTCTTTGTGGTGTCTTTCCTTACAAGAAAGGCAATTACTTAACCATGCATAAGGCTCTTGCTCCTGATTTTCATCGGTAGGAAAGAAACAATAAAACAAAGCGTGCCTTAAAGATAGCCTGCGATTGCAACCTTAAATGGACCAAGTCATGCGAAAAGAAAAACAACTTATTCATGCTTGATTGCATAAGGAGCTGATGGTGTACAACTTGCGAGCGGAGTCAGTTCTACTGCTGTTTTCTCGACAAATGTGCATTACCTAGTCATAACTGACGACAAATCTAAAATTATAAGTATTGCCACCTGTGTGCTCCATATTGGTTTTCTACCTCAAAGCATTGGCAATTGAATGCTGCGACTGCGGCAGGATGAAGCCAAGTGCCATGTCCCGCCAAGCCGATCAACATACGGCTCGTCTGGTACCTTTGCTCAGTCCTTGAGTGGCTGCACTTGATTCGGGTGTGACGGAGGAGCCTTTGAATACAGAGTGCAGCAGTTATGGTGTGGGATGCTTTCCATTGCCGCAAGCCTTTGAATCATATTTTCATTAACGGCTTTGTCACTACGCTATGAGACGAGCCAGACACAGGACGTGGTGGCAAGGATTCAAAGTGACTGACATATGCATGGGAACAGTTGTGGTCCCAGCTGTTGAGGCCCTTTTAAACCTCATGACCTATATCTTCCACTTCGGGATGAACACCGTTAAAATAAAACACATTTTACCATTTTAATGATTGAGGGTTCTAGAACCTCGTGAGCAATCCCCATCAATCAGCAATGTGCTAAAAATGTAATAAATATTGCGGTTACGAGGTATGGTCGCTCTTTGAAAAGAAGCTGCCCAAAACAAACCGTAATATTTACCTCATATTAACCAGTACCTGATCACAATCTTAAGATATACTACCTACGCATTTTACTTGAATTCTATCCAAATGCTCGCTTGGAGGCAATTTCTCTAAATGAGCCACTAGTACTGAAATTACTCCCCACAACTAAGGTCATACACATAGGAGAAGAACTAACTTATAGCCGTAACGGTTAACGCATCCACGCAGCACAATGTGTGGTCCTAAGTTCTACAGTGCAACGACTTCTCCACTTTGCTGAGGAAGGCAAAAAACATGAGACAATAGAATATTTTAAGTTAAAAGTCGTCACACTGGTGCATTTATGTTACGCGCACGTCAGCATAGAGCCGTCGACACTGCTCACGTCAGTACTCACTCACATGTGTGTTCATTCTGGAACCTGTATTAATCGTCATTCTTTCGAGTGTGCAATCGTCAGCTAATAAGAAGAAGCTTAAGGCAGTGGCAGATGCTGACTGGATGATAGCATTCTAGTAGTTGGCGCGCATCATTGATAGGTTCACCATGATTAATTGCAGCAGATATAAGGGGCTGCAGAGATCGTGGAGGTCGTCTTCATCTAACTAAACGCGCTAGTGCTTTGTGCATTCCACGAAAGCATGTCAAGAAATCCAGCCATCGGCATTGACTTAGGAACAACGTTCTCATGCGTTGGTGTTGTTCAAAATGGCAGGGTTGAAATCATAGCCAATGACCAGGGCAACCGCACAACGCCGAGTTACGTTGCTTTTACGGATAAGGAATGCCTCATCGGTGAGGCCGCGAAAAGGCAAGCAATTATGAATCCTACTAACACCGTATTTGATGTAAAGCGTCTCATCGGACGCCGTTACGAAGATGAAGAAGTACAGGTCGACATGAAGCACTGGCCCTTTGAAGTTATAAACTTTGAAGAAAGACCGAAGATCAAGGTGAGGCATTGCGGTAAGACAAAGTATTTCACTGCCGAGCAGATCTCGTCTATGGTGCTGTCGAAGATGAAGGAGACAGCCGAAGCGTACTTGGATGAGAAAGTGACAAATGCTGTCATCACGGTGCCAGCGTACTTTAATGTAAACCAGCGTCAGGCCACTATCGATGCTGGAAAACTGGCAGGTTTGAATGTGCTGCGACTCATCAATGAGCCGACCGCAGCTGCCATCGCCTATGGTGTGAACAAGAAGTTAGACAGACAGCGCAATTTGCTCGTCTTTGATTGGGGTGGCGGCACTTTCGACGTGTCCATCATGTCGACAGAGGGTGAAAAATTTGAGGTGAAGGCGGTTAGTGGTGACGCGCACCTGGGTGGAGAAGATATTACTTCTCGACTAGTGGATTGCTTTGTGAAGACGTTCAAAAAGGATCACGGAGGAAGGGACCTGACAACCAGCAAGAAAGCAATCAGTCGTCTGAGAAAGGAGTGCGAGGAGGCAAAGAGATCATTGAGCTCGGCTGAGCAGACGAGCATAGACGTTGATTCATTGTTCGAGGGCATCGATTTAAGCACGAAGTTTACACGAGCCCGATTAGAACAGCTGTGTTCAGACCTCTTCGATAGGGCAATGGATATAGTAAATTCTGCGTTGAATGATGCAAAGATGGAAAAGGCTGATATCCACGAGGTAGTGCTAGTAGGTGGATCGACGCGCATTCCGAGGGTGCAGGAGTTGTTGCAGGATTTCTTTAATGGCAGGGAGGTGAAAAAGTCCATCAATCCGGACGAGGCAGTGGCGTGCGGAGCAGCGTTGTTGGCGGCCGACCTAACTGGTCAGAGGCCAGCAGCGCTGCAGGATTTGGTGTTGCTGGAAGTGACACCACTGTCACTAGGTGTAATGAATTTTGTTGGTTTGATGAGGCCAATGATACAGCGCAATACGCCAATTCCGACAAAGCAGACGCAGCTGTGGATAACGGGTGAAGATAATCTTACGGAAGTAAGATTTAATATTTTCGAAGGTGAACGTGCAAGGGCGATTGACAACAACTTTTTGGGTCAGTTCAGTCTGGCTGGTTTTCCACCGGCGCCAAGTGGCAAGACTGAGTTTGACGTGACCTTCGAAATTGACGAAAATGGCATTCTTCATGTATCGGCAGTAGAAAGATCGACAAAGAAGCAGAACAGCATCACGATCACCAACTACAGGGGTCGTCTGTCTGAGCGGGAGATAGAAGAGATGCTGAAGGATGCGGAGAAGTTCAAGCAGGAGGACGAGAAGGAGAGGAGTAGAATGACTGCGATGAATAATCTAATGCGCTGTGCCTACAGCATTAGAAGGCAGTTAGAGAAATTGGATTTGAAGCAGAAGGCATCAGAAGAGTACCGAAAAAGTATACTAGCAAAGTGTGAGGAGACGATTAGGTGGACAAACGCCAATAAGGAGGCCACAAAGGAGGACTGCGAACGAATGCAGAAACAGCTTGAGAGCGAGTGTGGTCTTGTTATGGAAATGGTGAATCTCGGTTTGTGAGCATGGAGTCAAAGAGCGAAATGAACTTTTGTAAAAACTGCACGATCCTCCCTCATTTCCGCCTTGCAAAACACGAAGAAAGATAAATCTGAACACTTGATTGTGTAGGTGTGATTACTCAGTCCTAAGCCATTGTAAATTGCAATCGCTAAATACGTCAGTAAGAATTAATAAAAGCCTTTGTTTACCCAATTCGNGTGATAGTACTCCCAAGTGATGACGAAGTTGTTGTACAAAATAATAATTATGACGCGTTAATTCTTAGTAAAAGTTGTCCAAGATTTCTTCGAGTCTCTCTGACTAACTTAAAGGAGCAGCCTCGAAAATCACTTGGAAACATACGTTAGGCAGAATGCACCATCACGGCGCAAGCTTGCTAGAAAGACGTCATTTTGGTGTGGAAGAGGTGGTTAGCGTCGGTGCCATGGCTAATGTAGACGCATGATCTTAGAGATAGGCAGGAATTAGGGCGACTTCCAATCATCACCACTGACACCTTCAAGAACGCTTAAACGGTGAAAAAGTGAAGTGCTCTACAAACGACTCGCTTAAGCTAAGGCTCCTCACTTCCGGACTCTTTAAATCGTCACTGCTTTATATATGGATAGGTCACGGTGTGAGGCATTCGCGGAGCTGCGATAGTGCACGAGCAGGTGACGGAGGTAATCTGGGTGCAAATAAACAACCACAACCTCGTCCTCGAGTAAACGCATTTCTGCGTTTTCTATCTGCGTGCTTTGTGGAGCGTACTGAAGGTGAAGCGGGCTAGTTCTATGTTGCGAAACGCAGTGAAAATAGGTCGCTATGGCTATAATCGTTTAGAGGTGGTGCTTCAAACAGGATGCCTAGCTCCTGGTTTGAGGCGTCGCATTTAACATCCCAAAAGAATAAGCTCGCTGTCGTCTTGTATCTATCCTTTGCATCCTTCTGCCTTTGCCGATTTGCATCCTTCAGCTTCAGTTTTGTCTTCTTTCTGAGCTAACAACTCCCGTACCTAGAAATAGTAAGGCAAAGTCTCCACTGCTGGCATATGGAAGATGATCTATCTGTCAATTTCGAAGGTCAACTCAACCCCAAGTACACGTCGTGACGTTGGTGAGATACAGTACAGACCGACTTTAACCAAAACGCAGTCATCACAAATCATCGCACGCTTCCTCTCATAAATACATGCCAGTCCGCATCCGTTTGATTGTCATCATCACTACACATGCCAAATATATCCTTCGTCGGAATCCACATTTTACGCATTGTCATCGTCGCCATCTCATCTTCCTCCAACTTTGCATGCAGCAAATGTGGCTCAATTTCAGCAACTTCAAATCGCCCACAGCCACTCATCTATGAATGGTCAGACTGTCCACCCATAACCCCACTGCCTTATCTGCGCTTATAATCTCCCCAATTCTTTGTCCTCAAGGAGGTCCGGAGACGACTTCTCCACCTCCGGGACAAGCACCAATCCACCCACTAACAATGCCTCTCAAATGTCAGCTCTGTTTATCTTCGCATCGCTCACTGCCGTCTTTACAGCATTTGTTGTTCGGCTGAAGAGGTCTGAGCACTTGTGCTCAGACCAGGCTTGTGTTAGGGTCACAATGAAAAGAATGTTCCCGGAACGAAAGAACCAGACCATCTTTCAGCTATGCAATGTTTCTGCCAATGTCTCGATTCCTTCAGGTGCTGCTAACTATATCAGAATGGAGTTCTACAGACGCGTGCAAAAGTGGAAACTCGATTAAAATGCAACGAAAGCATACATAAAAGTAGTCACTGAGTGAGTTTATGACCAAAATAATCGAGAAGCATCATCTCAAATTTTGGAAGAAAATGCAAACATTTGATGTGGTCCTTAATGCCGATCGCTCAACATGGTCCTTATGCGAAACTAAGCAAATATTAATGCTTTGACACCTTCATTCCAAATAAGTCCCAAACTTCTGCCCTCATTAGACCAGGTATCTCTTCTACAGCAAGAAGTATTCAGCCTACTTAGTGTTACCCAGTAAACTCACACATCTAATGGAAATGCTAATTCAGACCCCAAGGGGCAGCACACTTACATAGCATAATGTTTGGCTTTAAATCTAGTGGTGAAATGCCGCCTTGTTATCGCTTCCTTACTCAAGCGATTCATACTGGAACAGAAAAGGCAATGAAAAGGGCGATAATCAGAGGACAGGGCATTCCTAACTCATTACTTGGGGCACACAGGCACCGGAGCATTGTCAGCCAGGAGTCACTACACAAATGCTTCTACAGCACTTTATTTGTGCCACCCACACGTTAGCATGGAAATGTCGCCGTTACTCACTCCAGTGCTCACCCAAAAGCCTGTTCATACCGGAGTTGGAGTAGTGCGTCAGTTTATCGCGTGTGCAGTCGCCAGCGGGTGTCAAGAAGCATGGAGCTGTGGCAAATGGTGATTGGATGAAAGCCTTCCAATAAGCACGCGCTATGTGATTGGCGCAGCTCAGAGCTCACTCACAATCGTCATAGCAAAGCAGGTACAGATGTCAAAGAAGCTGTGATTTGGAGGCCTATGGTACGGGAATGTATTTCTCACACTACAAACACCGCACTCTGACCACACCCAAATCAAGCGGTACCACCCAAGGGTCGATGAAATGTAGGAGTGCGCACCAGACAAGTTGCGTGTCGATTGGCTAAACAGAGCCACGCCCTTGGAGTCCTTGCGTCAGCAGTCACCACATTCAACTGCACATACAATTGAGCAGATTACAAGAAATATTCCATGCATAATTTATGTATGTATGCAATATTTCAACTGATTTGTGCTTTTATTCAATATCCTGTCAGTAGCACTATTCGTTCCGCCAAGACGGAGACGAAGTGGCTGATCTGGTGAAGGCGAGTGGGATGGATGCTGGCGTTCTTGTCTCCAGCAACAGCAATCGCCTGACTACTACTACATGCCTCATGTTTGTGGCCATCATTTCACCCTTGCACTGCTGATGGTGAGTTCCTTCCACATTCTTACCCTCCTTATCCATAACTCCATGCAGATGTATGAGAGTCTAGGTCTGATAATTCTCTAATGTCGCATTTCTTTGTTTCTTTTCATGTTTACGCATTCGTGCATGCCTGCATGCGTAGATACGTGGTATTCGTTGACCATTATATCGCTTCTTCGCATTATTCCTCCTAAAGCATTCGTTGGTGATGCTATCAAATCTTCGTGATTCCCACCCTTTTGTTGGGTCTGCGCCGCAAAAGGACTACACGTAGACGCTACTTTGGAAACATGCCTAGCTGCCTTAATGGGACAGGTTGAGTGCCAAGGAAGGTCAGGGGACGCAATAGCTACATAAAAGACTTAACAAACTTTTATTTGGATTTCGAAGAGCCAAGCTCTTTTTCAAGCTGACCTGTTTAGTAAAATGCTGATCACACTACCTGAATTCGAGAAGGGAGGTGGCTCAAGGAGAAACTTTATCGAGGCATATGAGGTCTACTGATTTTGATCAAACTATTTCACCGCTTACCTCATCTCCATGTAGGACAAAGATCCCTTAGATTTTCTGCAGCACTTGAAGGCGAATGCTTTGCTCTCGCAATCATCCTTTTGCTGCTCCACATAAACTTCAGGGCAAATATGCTGGCGTGTTGGAGTCTAGATTGGCTAGACTTCTTCACAATGCTTGATGTGTTTTTTAAAAATGGTCCAGAACTCTCAGCTGCTAATAACTGATCCTAACCGAGGCCTTGAAAAGGCTATTCAAGAAGTAACTGGAAGGCATTGCAAATGCTTGCATTGTTACATTGGATGTGCATGGAAAGGGTTTCGGCCATGCAGCAGGGTAGAGCGTGATGAGGCGGAGCTAATATTGCTGTGCCAAGAATTTTGTTGAAATACGATTGCGTGTTGCTGCATAATGCTCTGCAAGCAGTTTACAGAAGGCGCTAGGACATTTTCTTTGCAGCGTTGTTGACACTTTGGCTGATGCGCCCGTGCAGCTATGCAGGCTCAATTCTAGTTGTACTACCTACTCTCGGCAATCCAACGCCATGTTGGCTGAAATCGGATTGTTGAGTAAAGATGAAGTCGAGGTGGAAGTTGATATTCACTTGCAAAAACGGTGACCAGCTTCCGGTTTGGCAGTTGGTCACTCCTACAGATGGCGAATGTGGCTGTCTGTCAGCGTGTCCGCCAATTTCGCTTCTCTGAATGAGTACCTTTGCATTTTCATACCTACTTGCCTCCTTATTTTCCAATCCTCCAGCCAAAAGTATTTCTCCACTAATTATTACAACAAGGGGGATCATTGATAATTTATGGCATATCCCCCAATGCGATCATGGAAACATTCTAAATTCCTCCTCCAGGGTGTCGAAGCGAAAGGGAAAGCACAGACACCACCCACTCGGAGATGGCATCGCTGCTGCTCCTTTGGTGGCTTCTGTTGAAGTTGACACGAACCAAGGCCATAGATTTTGAATTTTGCAATCTAATATATGATGACGCACTTGTGGTTTTTACCGAAATACAAATTTATCATCAGTTTCTTTTTAGTGTGTAAACAATCCTACTCTTATGGCAGCATACGGGCCTTTTAGGAAAAAAATGCCTGAAAATTCCATTTGCGCTTTGCCTTAACAGCCATCCTTTCGCTACTTTTACACAGATGTCGCATATTCCTTTTCCTTTTGCTGGATGGATAGTAGGCTAGAAAGGTACTACAAAGTAATCAAGCACGTCGCTGAAACCTCACTTTGTCTAGAGTCTTGATTAGGCCTTTGGTGGGTCGGCGTAACTTACACAACTACTTTGCCAAACGGAACACAGCAATGGGAGTATCTGGAAGACATTTTGAACACTTGAGTAGTACAATAGGGGCATCCGGAACGGGCTTAATTCATGCAGCAAAGTTTGGTGGATATGGGAAGAGAATTTGCCATTGTCTGTGGGAATACCTTCTGACGTGATCAAGTAAAGCCACCGATTTCGTGCTTAGGGCTTTGTTAACAAACGGTCGAATGGTCGCCGAAAAGCCCACCGGCACCATTAAAACCATTGTGGTTCTAAGGGTGAATGATGCCAATGTCGTAAAACGCTGAACGGCATTGCTCGTGACCAGCACGCAAAGCAGTTACATATAATGTAAGTTAAACAATTGAAAAATGAGGTTGAGATATCGTTGCTATCCACAAATCGTAAGGGTGAGTAGTTAAGTGGGGATGAGAAATACAACATCCCTAGCATGTTTGAATTAAATCATTTTTAATTCAGGTCAAGTCAGAAATGCGTAGCTGGTGATGGAACCAACACTCCTGAGCATGAAACTACATTCGGCTTACTGCTCTTCATGCACTAATCTATTTCACAACAGTTGGAGAGCTGTCGGTGTTTGGAGAAGCGTGGAACCTATAATTGCCAGGGTATCTTTGCTGTTTGGCTGGCCTGCAGGCATTAACCCTAACCCAACCCTAACCTTAACCCTAACCCCAATTTTTGTTCAGTTCTAATGCACACTTGGTGAAAGGGAATAGTTTTCTCACTCCTCAGGTATATCAACTTTGCAGTGGAAGGCACTAGTTGAAGAGTTCTTCACCACCATGTATCACTGGCATGATTGTTTAAAAATTAAATCCGAAGTTGCAGCTATACCTCCACGGATTGCCACTGCTCCCCTACGACCGAAAACCGAGCCAAGTTAGTCCCCTCTCACCCAAGCTGGACTCAGTGTAGGCTAATGCAGTGAGAGTCCAGAGGTAAGGAATGAATAGCTGGTTGTAGCTTTGTCTAACCTTTCCTTTACTTAATTGACAATTGTCCCATTTCCCTGGAATGTTTTAGGCCCCTTTCATTCATCAGATCTGTGTTTCCCGCCTTGTAAATGAAACCTAACAAAGTGAAAGAGGTGTACTTAGTGAAGGTGGCCTACGCAACAACAAAAGGAGAGAAAGAAAACCCCTAGATTAATTTGATCTGGGTGCACTATACATGTCCATTATAATTGCACACACGAATGTATTGATGGTAGGCTGAAGAAAACGCAAAATGTCAACAAGGTGTTTCATTCCTCCCTGTGTTCGGGCAGCTCTTACTTTGCCCTACATTATTCGGAGTTTATCGAAAAAGAGTAAATATTTTTGCATAAAAGCACCTGCTTTCATATATCATTTTGTTTATCGAATCTCCTACCATGATTTTGTGTAGCATATCACCAAGTAGTGTCGACTTCAAGTTTATGCCAGCTTGACCCACTTTGCACTTATCAAATGCATGTGCTCACATCGAGATCTTGAGCACAGATAGAACTTTTCATAAACCGACCAAAAAAGTGTGTTTGTTCCATCGACTACTTTTTGTTATACAAAGCTGTCCTGGCTCTGTTTTAAGGCAAAAGGTGCCTAGAGAGCACCTTGGTAAGGCGTGAGAGCAGACAATACGCTTGTGAAATTACTCGAATTGCCGTAATCGGGTTCAGGTAGATCTCACTATCGAAATACAGAACAACGTTGTCATCCGTGTGCTCAGATAATAGGAGACTACCGTGGGTGAAACAACGTATGCCAACGCACAAACGCCGGTGATGGTGCTGATGTAGCGGTTAGGCCACATCTGCAACCGCCGCAAATGTACAGTCCTGTCACTACATCTACTTTGTATTACCGTACAATAAAGATGGGTCTAGTACAATTGATTCGGCTCTCCTTGCTCCTCTGGTCAAGGAAGGGTTACCCAGTCACCGACCGATGGCCGAGTCACGCATAATTTTACACTAACAAAATTTCGCTTTCCATGGATTTCTAGTGTCTGTGCGTACGTATTTGGGCAGGCAGACGAGTACGAGGACGACTGACGAGAAGAAGGAAGCAGATACTGTCTCTCTATCAGCTCTATCAACCGCATTCTTTTCATAACGTGCCCACAAGCAATGGTTACCATCCATTTTGGATTATTACTTGACTCAAAATTAATGCAGCAGACAGCTGGAGTTGAGCGGCAAGTAGTCATTTGAAGCAGCTGAAAGTGGATCCGTTCGACATTAAAAGGCAATTTTAAACAACTTTGCTTCCTCTTGGTGTTTTCAACGGCATATTTAATCATGTATTTAACCCCTTCTCTCCAAACCACCTCTTGAATAATAGTTGAACACATGTTAAATTTCGACAAAATTATTAGAGCTAATCTTCAGTCAATAAACAGTCAGAAGTTTGCAAAGGGAGCATGCAGGGCCGTGACCAACAAGGAAAATGAGGACATCTATTGCGCTGCTCACCCACGAGTTGCTCCACTACATAATAGACAATAAAAATGCGTGTCACGCGGCTGCGTTGCTTGACGACCAGCAGAGGAAATCAGGTTCAGTATGTGAGAGTGGGTGAATGTCGCACTAGTGTTGATACGGAAAGAGTTCAACTTACTCCTACCTATCCCACTTTAAACTTGAATAAGTGCACCCAGCATAATCTGTTTAAAAGAGCCACTGTTAATGCTTGAAGTAAAACTTTACTGATTTAATACATTTAAGTAAGTGGAGTTCTGAATACCTTTATCCCTATAAGCAACAGATCTTGCATGATTGGACAGTGCGACACAAGTTTCCCAAAATTCAGAGCAAAAGCATCGCAACGAGAAACCAACCGGGAAATACGTACGGTATTAACAAAGTTGTTTTGGGTAAAGGCCTGTGGAAATCGTCACTGCCACAGAGCCAATAACTTGTCGTTGTCATGCCTCCATTGAATTTAATTAATCCATGATGGTTAACATAGCAGCAGCCGATTTTGTCTAATGGTGTCTTTGTTTCTCTCTATTGTGCATTCTAAGGGCTGAAGTAATATTATCATGAATTGGGGTCATGGTAAAGGGAAGTAGAACAGGTTGAGTCCCACTAACCGACTCCGGATGACTCCATTTCAAGTGCTCGATTTACGGCATTGTCGAAGAGACAAAAACGAGGCGTAGAAAGTCCCACAACATCAGCAACACAAGGTATTAAAAGCAAGCAAACCATTTTTCATCATTATATTACCAAACAGAAGGGCCATGATGATAATCGTATCCAACTTGACGCTTGCCTGGAAGGATAGTCACATCTGCCACCAATAGCATCTCATTATTCCTGTCATTTGCAAAGCAGGAGTGCATTTTATGCGCTATAAATCGTTATTTTAGCAAATACCACCTACTTGTATCTTGTCAATACGAAATGATTCCATACAAGGGTGGGTCTTCGGTTGGGCACAAGGACGACATAAGCATGAAAGAAGCAAGAGAAAACTACAATAACACAGCAACGGGAGCCGTGACCAGGATACGAGAGGTCTGTGCATATGCGAATCTTGTAACTGAGTAGGTGCCATCGATACCCGAGTGGAAAATGGAATCACATTTTTTGCAACCTCGGTGCCTCACACACTTTAAAAAAACTTTTCTATTCACAGTAGCAAAGGCAGAAGTAAATTGGAATGGGCCAATTCCATTACACGACAATTGGCGCTTCAGTGGTTCCAATTTCCACGAAGTAATTTATTCGGTTAAACAGCTTTGAGGAGCTAAACAAAAGAATCTTTTGAGATGTAAATGAGTGACGTCTTGCCAATATCTTTGAAACATTCATACTACTGATACGCCTGTAATGATGGGACACGATCGTCAACAATAAAACAGCTTAAATTCAACCTAGACAGCTTTCATTAAAATAAAGTAAAGCTGCAAATGTCAAATCCAGTTTGATGTGTCCTAAAGCCAGTGTCAGCTAAGAATTTTGTTCAATATCGCTACCAGCATTTTTACTGTGGCAATTATAGTTGCAAAGAGATATTTGCTTACTAAGTTAATTTAGGCACCAAAGTAAAAGTCAACGTTTGTGCTTCTACTCATTCATTTCTATAAATTACAAGCAATGTCGGAAACCTCTAACGACTGCACGATTTGCGATACCATTTGTCTTAACTGAAGCGATTCCGTCCAATTTATTTAAGTGTCGGACAGGCAGAGAGAGATTTTTAATTGCTTTGCCACTTCAACTTCGTCAGGGAAGATTACGCTTTCGCCTTATCTGTCAGTTGTATGCTACAACTGGTTTAAACGATCTGTGCAGGTTAAATGACCTGGATGTTGGAGGAAAGTGTCTAAGTTGTAAAATGGTGCATTCGTCAATACAATGTTTCAAATATTAAACATTAATTTAGTGAATATTGGGGCTAGCAGTTCATACGACTCCTGGTTAGTGGTCATGATACCACGCGAGCGAAATGGTGTCCGTGAATATTGCTGTATGCGGTAGTGCATTTATTTATGATAGATCCTAGATGACCCCTTTAACTCAACCACTGCTCATTTCTGCGCCATAGAATGCAGAATGGTTGGTGGTTCTTGCATGGGCAGTTTAAAATCCCAAACCGACCAGTAGAACCATGTACAAAGGGTCGGTAACGACCGATGCGGCGCAACCTCCTACACCGTCCACCAATACCATGGTCTCACTACTAGCTCCAGCGGTTCCCACACCAATAGGTCTTCCCACACCATTCTCTAGCTCAGCTCTCCTTTCATACTCTATTGCTGATCTCACCTCGGGCACCCTTTACCCCTTTATTTGGCGACCAGTTATTAATTTACCCCCAAACATCATACCTTAGTTAATGGTATTATTTAAAATGGTCTAGCACACTTGCATTAATCTTGACGTCACCGGCCTGCTAATTGAAAAATTCCCTTTAACCTCGTCCTTTCTTCGGCATTTCCTGAGCTTTCAAACGAATTCAACTATCTGTACTGGTGAACAGCTACGACAGCCTGCCTGTCGATTACCAAATAGGCAGCTTTAGACTCCGTATCCGCAAACGATGCGAGGACGTTTTTGCACCCATCCTCTAAAGTATAATTGCCATAGTGGCATCTTGATGGTCACTTTTCAAAAACGAATCACCAATGCTATGAAATTTAGGCATCAAAGTGCCTAGAGTGGATCAATTAGAGTTTAGTTCGCACTACATAGCAAATAGAAAGCATCAATTGAGTTGCAATGGATTATTCCATAACTCAAAGTGCGATGCAATTCTGGGCAGATTAATCAGTCTGCTAGATGCGGATTCGATGAACACATTTCGGTGTGTATGCTAGCAGTCAAAAGCGCCACGCAGCGTGCGGTTAATAAATAAGGCAAATTGTACGCAAAGCAATACAGCAGAGTCGGAGGCAGCCTTTCCTACATTCTTAAACCACTGAAACATATTATTTATTTATGTGCCTTATGTGAGATACATTCCACTCTGTGCCCTAAAGTGCTTCGAGAAATGTGCCACATTTTAAGTTTGAGCCATTTTTCATTTAAATACCTGAAGAATTTCGGGTCACTTGCCTTCTGTGGTGTATAATGTTTTTTAATTATCTCCACGGGTTGCAAATCGCATTTTTAAACGCCTAAACTGGAATTCTTAGCGCATTATAATCGAGTCACCTGATCCCCTGTGGACCATAGTATCATGCCACGCAGACGCAATAATCCCCATAGAACAGCTTTTTATATTCCGTGACCCACATTTGCAATGGATGAGAGGGAACAAGTTACGGGTGTGTTGAGGCTGACCTCAGTGTAAATCACCTCTGTGTGTTTGCGAAGCTAACGTTTCATTCTGTTGCACCAACCAATGATAGTGCTTGTGAGTGAGACAATTGCACGTAGTGGATGTCACCAAGTGGATCGATTCTCGCGACAATGTGTACAGCCGCATAGTCGTGAAAATAGCTGCCCGAAATGGCAGAGTAGTGTGAGATGGGAATGTAATTGCGAGTGCGCTGCAGGATACGTGGATGAGTAGTAAGGGAATGAAGCCGGTTGTATAAGGAGCATGAGTGCAGATATTTACGAAGTGTTGCATGAATGGTTAATTGACAAATCAATTAAGTGGAATAATTGGAGTCAGGATAATTGAATACAGTTGCACCGACTACAGCGTTTCACTTGTGCAGAATGTAAGCACAGTGTAGTTCGAGGCGAGGGTACTTATGATGGCAAACGCACCTCTCTAAATGACCAACTATATTTCTGCTATTATGTTATGAACTGAAAAGTATGCCTTTATTAATGCTTTCCGCTCCCGCCTTGCCGGCCTAGGAGCGGAAGCACTGGTTAAATCCACCAGAATGACCCTATCGAAAGCTTCGCTTTAATTACCTTATTCTAACAGATACGGACCAGACACCTTCATAATTTAGACACCATGCGACTACACCGAGAAGTGAGTTTGCGACAATGTAGAGCAGTAGACAGCATCCACACAAAAGCAGCATGACTAGTTTGTTGGCTCATAAGATCCAGTCAAAAATTTATGCAGACAAAGGATCACTTATCGTGAGACCATGAGTCAAGCCGAGTATTCGAGAGAGAGCGGAAAAAGAGACGTAAGTAGCCACACTCAGTCTTGTGGTTATTTTCCCAAAACCTCTCCATATGGTCGCCGTGGGAGACATCGCTTGTTCGAATGTTTCTCGGATGCTTCATGATGTGAGGTAAACCAACACTTAAATACCTCACGTCTTTAGGGTATTCATCAATTGGGTGAGTGAATTTGGCACTCTCTAACGCCACAGGTCAAACTTTTCCTCTGGTAGGACAAGCCTAGTTCTTCACGAGAGCATCCATTTTCCTCTGATAGGACAAGCCTAGTTCTTCACGGGAGCATCTCATTTACCCAAAAAGCGTGTTAAACCTTAAGGCACGAAACTTTCTTCTGCAGTGCAAAACTCTTTGATGCAAACAACTAATGTAATCACTGCAGTAAATTACATGTTTGAATCTGCCTCTGGCCACTGGGACGCAGGACTGTTAGTCGAATCTCATATTTTAGACAAGCAGAGTGTGGGCCGCAAATCCAGAAACAGTTATCCACAATCGGCCAAGGGCCTAGAAAATGAACTTGTCTCGATACTGGGCAGAAACAACGAGTGTAGACCAGGCACTAGGATCAAAGACATCTTCATTAATAATGAATTATTACTTGCTTTAAGGACCAGCGCATAACCTACCGTTTTATCAATATGTGTTTCGGATTAATGAAGGGTTTTGTTCTCTTTGCTGGCAAAATATGATGGTGTTTTTTAATGCGTCAAAGTGATCTTCTTAACAAGCAACTACTCACTTATGCATGGAAAACCAAATTTAAAATGGTTCTTCAATTAGAGTACGGAACGAAGAAGCAGGCACAACTTAATTGATAAAAATTTTGGTCAAATATGCGACTACCGCTCCCCTGCTTTTTACTCACTTTTAGTGCTGAGGACAAATCCGGAAGGTCCTCTTGCTTATCCGCCGAATTCATCACACGCTTTCTTGCAAGATTCCGCGCAGCTCAGCATTCTCTGCTTTAAAATGGATGGCCATGCTTGTTCATTGTGTCCCGCTATATCCAGAAGCATCATCTTAGTGCTTGCACACTTGGTTCAGTACCATCATGGTAGGCGCCATATATTTTTGATATGCTACTTTATGCGTAGCCATTTCTATGCATGTGTGTGGGTGTTCGTGTTTGTCGATATGTATTTTGCCTCAGCTTGAGAATAAATGTAACGTATTGAGTTGAAAACTCTAGCATCAACTAAATGATAATAAAAAGCAGAGCGGTTGGATAAATTGTGTAAATTGCTCACGATGATAGAATCCCTATTTATGTGCGTTTAACGTGTTTTAGTAAGCTATAGTGTAAGCTGTACGCTTTGCTCAACAGCTCTGGGATTTTTCGGGAGGTTATTGCATCATCAAAAGGGTAAGAGGAATTTCAAAACCAGTCAATCGCTCTTTCATTGTGCCCTCTTATGTAGCAGTAGTCGCAAAAACGCCTCCTTTTTTACACTGAAACAGTTCAGAGGCACTATTTGTGCCGCCTATGCCTCCAGCCACCCGAAGACCTTGATTCACTCTGCATGCATTTCTTTGCAACGCATTTTTGTAAGTGTACGCCTAATACTCTCCTATGAAAATTCAGTGAGTTCTCTGTTTTAAAGCCGCAGCTTTGTGTCTTCATGCTTACGCCTTTCTTTACAATATTCTAGCTAAAATAACGGATGGTTCAGGAACAAGCGCTCACTATGCAGAATGCTTCTCACGACACCCGACACTGGGGGCTACGTTTGACCATATGCGCTCAGGACATTCCCGTCGGTGCCCCTTCGTCTATTGGACTTAGTTCAATGTAAGGCTTACAGTAACGCTCCGATCTCCTCGAATTTGCAGGTATCTGGCGCAGGATATTTGGGTAGAATGCAAACAAACGCTATTAAATCAGCAGAATCTGCAAGTTTTCTGGCTATATTTACTTAAAACATTATTAACTTTCTGCTTAAAAATGATGATATGGCAAGGAAAGATCATTTAGTGCTTAGAGATTTTGTAGTAACTGTGGAAGCTCTAAGCTAAGCAGTCTGATTTTGTGGTATTTATGATAAAACACACATCGAATTGCATTGCATTGCGTCACATCGCGTCGGTAGCCTGGATGTTTCCAACGATGACACAGTAATACCGCATGGTTGGCATTGGAGGGTGTATCTATGGGGTACTGGATTTAAATACAAACTTTATGCAGTTGAAAATTTCTTTGCGTTTTAGGGCTCTCGAATAAGTTGCCTTATATTTCCCCCATGGACGCACACTCATCTGTGTTTTGCAACTAGACATGGGCTCAATGCAAGAGGAGAGTTTTGCATTTACTGCTGTTGTGTTTTATCCTAGTCACTGTTACACTCGAGGGTTGGTTTTTTGCTAAAATTCGATGTGATTAGAGTAAAATGTTAACTTGTGCAAAGCATCAAATAACTTTGCGCAAAGAAGAGACGATGCCATTTATGAGGTTGTGCACTACAACATGGCACGAACAAATCAGCACTATACGGTGAGACTTGGCATAACAGTGCATATTGTTTCATAGCAAACACTGAAATAGTTTTCAACGCTTTCATTGAAGCTACACCTAACAATAACTACATAGGAAAATAAAAGGCACTGCGTCATGCTCGTGCAGCCTTGTCGTTCACAGATCGTTGTGATATCTGCCAAACTTTTGCGCGGCTGAGGTTACTGAGAAAGTTGAGGCAAAATGCAGGCGCTTTAGAGGTGACAAGACATTAGGTACGATGTCTGTAAACGTAAAAAGCAGTTGTCTAAGAGAAGCAGGATCCGCGAAGTGGGTCAGTCGGGAGGCAAGGGAAAGACAGGAAATAATTTAACGAAGATAGTAGAAAGCAATGCGTCGTTAAAATACACAAGGCAAACTGTGCATTTGTCCACAAACGAAAAACTAATTTGGGATTTTGAAATCAACAAAACTAGGACCAAATATTTTGAAGAGGAGGCCACTTTACTGGTAACAGCACTCAAGCATGGGCAGTTTATGTAAGAAAATGCGACTCATGTATTTCAGTTTAATTGGCATCTGCAGTTGTGGTCGGGTAAAAAAAATAAAGCAATTTTTAACACTGCCTGAAGTTTCTTTCCCCATAGTTCGGTGTGGGCAGTTAAAGTTGAAAATCATGCTAAGAATTCCATTAAAATGAAATCCTACAGCACAGTAGCGGCATTTGTGATTGCAGGACGCGTTTCCGGTTCATTATTCAGTACCATTTGGAACGACCGAATCAATCTAACCAGGCCCCATATTCTCCGCAAAGAAATGATTGCTCATTTAATTTTATTTACTTTTCAGTGCAATGTTGCCCTTCCCTATAAGCCTTCAAGTACTTGTGATTAAATTGTTAATATTTCTCCAATTCTTTCACATTTTCTTTTCCTGTTTTTTGACTAAATGTATTTAAATGGAAGCGAAGAACAACATGTTACGAAATTTGATGCCAGATTGCCTTACCGACTCTGCGTTTCATTGGTTCATTTCATAGTTGCCAATGACAATCTATCTTTATTGGCTGGTTTCACCCCAGCAAACGCATTTAAAACTTATTTCCTACCGAAATGCATCAATATCAGCTATGATTCCGACGAGAATAAATTTGAGGTCCTTGTTTTAAGAGAACATGTGTTGTTAGCTGTTGACACTTATGGTTTGTCTCGTGGAAGGTCAGGACTTATGGTCCATGACGGCTAGGTTTGCAGTTTCTGAAAAGGTTATCGTTTCAAGCAGCATTTATGGAACTGTATCAATAGCGTTTTGCAGACAAGGTGGTGGCTCCCTAGGCTACGATCGGGTTGGACTATATTGACGTCAATTCGCATGCACTTTTGGGTCTTTTTATTTGGCCCTGTGAGGGACTGAGTCGGCAATTTTGAGGTTGCGCAGAGGTTTATTGACTGCTAATGTCAGCTTATTTTAGAGAAACATAATGTCTTTGAAATTTAGGTGTGGTAGTAGTTATGAGTGGCTGTGATTATGCCATTCAAGGACTCTAAGGCGGCAAAATTGTAGCTAAGCATCCGTGCAGTTGCTTGAAAGAGGCTTGGTCGCTTTTTGTTCTCGAATATACACGAGTTTACGGTGATAGGTGCATTCTCGTATTGTTGTAAGAGGGTGGGGTCGTCACATGCACACGGTGATGGATAGGTACACCGTTACCTTTCTGCCAGGTAACGAATTTAGTGGGTGATTGGTCAAAGAGTGGCCTTGCAGTTGATAGCTATCTTTTGTTCACTATGAAGAGCGTTGATGTTAGAGCAGCAACTGCCCTGAAACCTGAGGATGCGATCACAGGTGCTATGTTGATGTTATCAATATCATCATTTCGTATTGTGGGCACGAGTTGGATCATATCAAGCTAATCAATCCCTCTCACTGTTCATGGGGAGTAAAATGAATGTTACATCCATTTACTATTGCTGTTTTCTCAGCCGTGGTCTTCGAGTGTGAGTGTTTAAATTCCTAAACTGGATGTTTTCTGTAAAAGAGACGAGATCTCACCCACTAAAACATGCGTCTAATTTAATCGCGCCTTTTATGAGTTATTCTGCCGTAATATGCTTATTTCACTGAGCTTTTTCAGTCTTTCCAATGGTGATGGAGCAGCCATACTTTACTCCATGTTGTGATTATTACAATTGCTGCATATTTGCTGAAGCTTAAATGAATAAACCGTCAAGCAATTGTCTGATCAACACCAATGCCATGTAAGAAGGCAAATGGATGATGAAGTCAAAACTACTAGGGAAGTCGCCCTTATTCCCTAGCCACATCAATTTCTTTCACGAATTACTTGTTATTGAATAAAACCTAGTAAAATGATTAAGCCGACCGAGATTCTTGGCGCGCCAGGGAGCGGCATTTTAATGCGAGTTAATAGAAGTCCAAATTGACAAGTGAATGCGACGTTTGCTGCAATAAAAAGGTGTCACTCCTCACAGACGTCTCTATTTAATGCGATGCTTGTCCTGTAGCATGGACTCTCGTTTCCTTGCGCTGCAATAGTCTTGCATGTTCGTTTTGATTTTGATTTTTGCGACATGTCCATCTTCTTTGCTAGAATGCGATGGTAATGGCGATGATTAGATGTGAGCATGTAAATGCATGGGAGGAAAGTGTTGAAACGTAGCAAGGCAACCACACTTGAAGCGGTTTAAGTGGAATTGCTGATCCTTAGGCGAGTGAAGCAGTGGAATATCTGTGCCACTAGTGTCAGCAACCACCCCCATATGTAGGCTAAACTTTAATATGCGTGGGTTAAACTTCACTAGTTTAATGTGCTTGTGTTTGGGATGGATAAAATTGGTATTGCGAAGGTAGCATAAGGTTATGAACTGTGGTGAAACTGCACAAGCGGTTAATTGTTAACTCCCAACCGGTTACTCTATTTGACAGATGCTGGGGCAAACTGCGTCTGAGACGCCTCAGAATGTGCAGTGGATCGAATAGGGGGGCTAATGGCTACTTTTTACGGTTGGTACGGGGCAGAGTCGTATATGAATGCACATGGGTAAAATCAGTCTTCATTGCCATCGCAGTATTATAACTGTTTAAAACCTATAACTCTCTTTTTGCCATTTACGATCTAGAGACCTATTTTAGTAGTCTTCAAACAAAATACGGTGCTTTTTTTACAAATAATTACAGGGTGGCTGGAAGAATTACTTTGGGGGATTAATAATGCCAATTGCCCATGCGCATATGTCACCTAAATGGCTCTCTCTGTACGCATTATTAGAGAGATGTTGGAGTGTCTTCCAATAGATGCTGTTTGACGGCAGAGATAACCATAGGCAGTTATTCCTTGCTTCTTTAGAGAGAAATATCTCACTGCTTTTGGAAGAAGTTTAAGAATGCTTGCAATTTGTAGACACTAAGCCCAAAAATTGGTGCAGTAACATGTTCCAAGCTGTGCTGTGTGGCATTGCCGGTTGCCTAATTTTCATAAGTTTTGACTTAAAGTTTGCAATTAAATGCTTTTCGACAGTGATTTCAGTCTGCTTCGTATAATTAGCATACCGATGATTCTATATTCCCCAACATCAAGTCGAACTTCTCCGCCCGCATTTACTCGTCCAGTTCTTTGATTGAGCACATTTTGAGCAGTGCAACAATATTGGCTGTATTATTCGTCGAGATCATGCTGAAATCCGGCAAGTTCAATTATCCAGCCAAAAGACGCAAGTGCTTGTGCAACCAATTGTCCTAGTACACGTCGTTGAAAACGTGTAAGTGGTTTCCATTTGACGATAGGAAAAGCCTCGTGAGAACGGATGACCATTTATTCATAAAGTAATTGCTAAACACTGTCAGAGAGTATGCACGCCAACGTTCAGCGCCCTCCCCATTTTGACATTTATAGGTTTCTTTACAAGCGTCGGTGCAAGTATAACCTCAATTGCGGTTGCCAACAACCACCATTACTGCACTCGCCCCCACGACTGCCAGCATTATGGCACTAACACAGACGACAATACACATGGCAGCCCCATTGCGGCTCCTGAGTCGATCACAATGTGCACTTCTTAACACTTTGCATACCCTTCACAACCTCAGCCCACAGTGCCCAATTCTACGGATACGAGCATGGCCAATTTCCACACTCCTTTGCCTTGGCTGTCTCTTTGCTTTCTTTGAATCTGACTTGTGTGCCGAGGTGTATTTACTTAAATACCCCCTTCTTTACACTTCGCGTGGTTTGTGATTACCAGACAAACGAACTTCATTAATAAATTTGACCGTTGAATACATAATGTAAATATAACCTCTGACTACTTGTGCCGTACGCAAAATCGTCTTTCCAGTCCTAGACCAAATGCATATCATTAGTCAAAATTTTCTGTTAGAAACATTTAGCAGGTGTAGTATAATCAGTTGGCAATGTAATTAGGAACTGCATAGGTAAAGCTGTTCAGATTAATAGGAGTTGGCACAATGATGTCTCAGATTCGCTACTGAAAGTATCAGAGTCCGCTTTTGAAGGTCCTAGCTATCTGTCTGCACAAGTCCTTAATCGAGGTCGCCTCACAATGCCTGCAACCTATTTATGTTTATATCCTTCGTGTGTGGTCAGAGATAATGTATGGCTTAGCATTTTCATGTAATCTTCGTGAGTACGTGTTGGCTTACACTAATCATTGCACTTTACTTCTGCTAGGCAAATGATCTAGCCTTTTTAGTTGGCAATAGGTACTTTGAGCAAAATTCCTCGCCTTTTGCCTCTTTACAGTGCTTCCACCTCGGATAGCCGAGGCCATGTTTGCCTGCTTCAGCACCTTTTCCCAGCCTTCAAAATTACAAAAGGACTATGTGCAAACCAAGAAGCATACCGTCTTTCCTACCTTTAAAATTTCAACCAACACATCTGCCCGGCCTCTATGTGTCCCACCTGGGTAATTATTTTTATGTATAGTGATTAGACAGCGCTGCAACCCTAGTGGCAGTTAGTCTACGTGCGCATAGATTTCTTCAGCGTTGTTGACAGGGAAGACTTGGATTTATTGTCACAAAAACTGACTCACGGTGACAGCCCGAAAACTGCACTACGCTTGCTCAGTTGATGTCAATACCCCACTTGACCTTTGTTGATTTTGATCGGTTGACGTGCAGATCGTCCACCATGAAACTGATACAAACTCTCCTCTAGTCTTAGCTTCAAATCACAAGAAATTTTAATTGGCACTTTTGCTAGCAGAGACTCTGATGGAAGAAAATACATTGTGGCGTAAGTGCATATCTTAATTTTAGGTACAAAGCATGGGTTAGTCGGTTCTCGCTGCGATTGTGCTA
Organism: Taenia saginata; assembly: GCA_001693075.2. Taxonomy (NCBI): domain Eukaryota; kingdom Metazoa; phylum Platyhelminthes; class Cestoda; order Cyclophyllidea; family Taeniidae; genus Taenia; species Taenia saginata. The sequence continues at coordinate 224,581 of LWMK02000110.1, forward strand.
ACTCGGCCAAGGTATGGCAAGATCCAAAACAGCATATCCTTACAGCCCATTTGCAAACACTACTGACATCGTAGCTTAATTTGGGTGTTCCTTTAATCCCTTGGTTTCAATGATTTGCGCAGAGCTGGAAGAGCTCCAGTGACTTACCCTCCTCAACGCATAGTGCAGCATCGATGGCTGTGGCAAATAATTGCCATAGCCTAAGTTAATTTTCGTATATCATTCCTGTTACTAAAATTTTAAGCTAGGGAGAATGGCTATTATTCAGCTACTATCGCAGTACTTATGTTCTGTGAACTTGCCCTGCAGATAAGAGGCATAAAGGAAAATTGATCTAGTTCTGGAGTAGAGTCTTGATTCTCCTGTCGTAGAGAGTCCTACTCTTCCAAATGTAATAGTAAAGCCTTTCTTACAAAAGGCAACCACAAAAAGGCAAAAGAAAAGAAAGAGATTCCTGCAAGTACTGCATTTTCTCTTTACGGCTACCTCAGCCTTGCATGTTGCAAAAAGACGAATAGGCGCTGAGGCGGGGCTACACCGACGGGCCTATCGATGTGCATCATCAATAATCACCTTGACTGTTGAAAAAATCCAAGTGACTACATAAGTTATATCTGCAGCGTAATTACTAAGGAATGGTAAAATATTGAAAATAAACGAAAGGTAAACACGCCAATCATCTGAATCATCGAGGTACTTTTCGTCAGTCTAATTATTAAGTGATCGGCTCGATTGCTAATCCGATCAAGCATGTACGGTACGGTGTCAATTGCCGCTGATGAAGGCATGCTAACACTAGCGTGACAGCAAAGGCATGGCTAGTAAATAACATGATCTACCCTAAGAATTGAGAAAATGATGGTCGTAGTTAAACAAATAACCATGATTTTGCGTAGGAAATGTGCCGTTGTTTGCGGGTGTTGGGTACATTTACCAAGGCTTGCTGCATGAAGCAAGAAAGTCTTAGCAATGGATATGGGGCAAGGCGCCTTGCGAGGGGATGGACGTGAGGAGGGCTGTGCACGTTGCCGCTTATCGGTACTTACCCTGCAGGATTTGTGTGGTGAGAACCATTGCAGCTCAGGCTAAGTCAACGAGCTGCCATTCTTTGGCAGAACCGCAATTGAGAGAAGGCGGTCAGGATGCGGCTGGGGGCTTGATGTTGGATGGCTGCATAGAATGTCTGATACGCTGTCGATCAGTATGCTGTGGACAGCTGGGCTAGTCCAAGATGACAGGTGTAGAAATGACGCCCTGTCATACAGTGGACGACTTAGCTTTTACACTGTCGCGGACGTTGTGCTTCGCCGTTGGGACTAGAGAAAAAAATGATAAGCGGACACTTGCATGCACTAGGTTACAATGTGTAAATTTGAAAGTTTATCATAATTCTAACTGATTGTCGTTCTTTAAGCAAACAGGCTACTAGGTGTTTCTGTTGCACAGTTCTGACACTTTGCAAAGGAACGCATTGGCTTAGTTCGCACCATGTAGGATGGCTACTGACCACGTCTTGATATGTGGTGTTTTCGTAACACTGGCAGTATGAATGGCCATATGCTGGGCTGTCATTCGCCTTGGTTTCAGTGACGCGCATGTCTATATAAACAACTCCCCTGTCACCTAAGTCCGCACATAAGAGTGACAGCAAGACTTGGTCCGTTGTGTAATGCCATTGCCGTTTGGTTTCCGTGGACCGATTTAAAGGAGGTCTTTACGTAATTTGGTTATTTGCAATGGTGGTAAAACAAGTATGTTTTAGTCGCTCACCTGTGCTAACCAGCCAAAGGCTTGCCTGGAGTCAATATCATGGTCAGTTGGTCGTTAATTATGAAATGTGATCAAAACTCTGAAGATAAAACGATTTTATGAGCATTGCTTCAGCTATTCCTCTTTCGATTTCCACAGATTACTGAGTGCAAAATTGACTTAAGTGAAAGTTGGGCGTACCTCAGTCGCATGCAGGAAAGCTTGGCAAAAGTTGCTGCCAAGGCACGAGGACATTTCTAATGTGGGCACTTATTTTGCTATTGTGTTTGTGGTAGAATTGATCTAGACACTTTGGACCATATCCTTCAACAACCTAAACAGTTCCATGCTAATGCAACTTCTCGAGCAAGTAGGCGTACAAAGGAGGCCAACTAATATTCAAAGGACTTAATGATAAACACCAAAACAAAATTACTAAAAAAGTGCCGNTTTGGACCATATCCTTCAACAACCTAAACAGTTCCATGCTAATGCAACTTCTCGAGCAAGTAGGCGTACAAAGGAGGCCAACTAATATTCAAAGGACTTAATGATAAACACCAAAACAAAATTACTAAAAAAGTGCCGACAGCTTTTTAGATTTCCGGCATTATCTAACTAGTAAAACCCCGAAATCCTTCACTAACAAAGCTAGCCAACCACCTAAATGTTCGCTCGATAAAGCAAATAACTCTTCAACGTTTTACAAAGTTTCGGCAAGTTGAAAGGCTTTCACC
>LWMK02000110.1:227155-242916 GCA_001693075.2 Taenia saginata
GCTTACAAGTGTTAGTCAAGGAAGCGTTTTCAAGGCCACCACTGTGGAAGTCTCTTTAAATGGCCTTAACGCACTTTGCCATGACATTCCTGCAAATTTAGCAGAGTACATCGGCGAAAGGGTTGTATGAAAAGTGAGTTGGTTTATTGATATTATCTCTCCAACTAGTCATTATTTAAACATCAACCGACCCCCATGCACTTACAATGGCCTAGTTTTCCCCATGTTGCACTCTTCTTTTATTTAGATTGCGGCAGGCAACTCGTAGTGGAGAAAGAAGCGTCAAAAGGTCCAAAAGCCGATAAGCTCAAGGGACAGCTTTACGGCACAGTTCCCGCCATTCATTTCTTCGTCACTGCCTCAGTTCCACCATTTTTAACACTTCTGAAGTGTGTTTCAACAGTACCAAGATAGTAAAGTCCTCTGTTTAACGCTTACAACGTTAGTCAAGGAAGCGTTTTCAAGGCCACCAATGTGGGAGTCTCTTTAAATGGCCTTAACGCACTTTGCCATGACATTCCTGCAAATTTAGCAGAGTACATCGGCGAAAGGGTTGTATGAAAGTGAGTTGGTTTATTGATATTATCTCTCCAACTAGTCATTATTTAAACATCAACCGACCCCCATGCGCTTACAATGGCCTAGTTTTCCCCATGTTGCATTCTTCTTTTATTTAGATTGAGGCAGGCAACTCGTAGTGGAGAAAGAAGCGTCAAAAGGTCCAAAAGCCGATAAGCTCAAAGGACAGCTTTACGGCACAGTTCCCGCCATTCATTTCTTCGTCACTGCCTCAGTTCCACTTCGTTTTTTCCTTGCCTCGGGTCTTCAAATAGTACTCGACTTCCGCCGCTTCCATCCCAACTGCTCGTCAGTTCCAACCTCTCATTACGCCGTTCTCTAGACGTCAAAGGACCACAGCAGACATATTTCATAGAAGTTAGATGTGATTGGTAATATCAACCCTTCCTCCCCCCATTGTGCCCTCCTCTTTTGCTTTCTCTTGCTTTATTTGCGCACGTTATTTCGATACCTTCACATCTGGTGTCCGGTGTAAATCACATATTAAGGGAAGGCTATACTTGGCTTCTTTATGTGTACCGTTAAAAAAAGTAATGGTGCACCCTCCAAATCGATTTCTTTGGATTAAGCCCAGTTAAATGGCTGGATAAAAGGTGAATGTTTTAACTCGTGAAAAGATGGCAGAAAGGAGGGCGATAAAAAGGCTGCACCACAGCACTGTGCAGAGTGATTCTATGGTGCTCCACTTCCACTCATCTGGCTCCACCTCAGCCTCCAATTCCAAATCAACCTCCCCTGTCGTCCTCCGCATGCTCGACGGCTGGCTCGCCGGCAACGGTGTCGCTACGGTGTACGATGATGGTGTAGTAGGTTGGCAAGCGTCACCACCCCACCTGTTCATTCATATCCCACCATCGTCTAGTCGTAACCAAACAGTCGGGTTGACCACATTCTAACTTTATCATTCTGCACCAAATCAATCTTGTCTTCATCTCCCTGCGCTCGTCCCTGCTTCTCCCTTTGTGGTTGTCCTTTGTCCCATTGTCGCGAATGAGGCTTGAGTAAGGGCAATAATACGAATAACTGAAAGTTGGTGGAGAGAGCTGAATAAAGGCTGAAGACTGCTATTGCTGCAAGTAATAAGGCAGGTGAGTCAGTGTGAAATCCACTTGCACATGAACGTGTCGCCTTCTAGAAAATAGTCTTGACGACGACAGTGCTATCGATTTGAGGGGCAGGAGGGAGCTAAGAATCTTCGACCAACTCCACAGCAGCTTAACGTCTCTAAAAGTACGAATAAATTACAACGTGCGACGTATTGGTTGCGCTACTGCTGAAGCATGTTGAATTATTGACCGGTCGATCAATAAGGGAGGATGACAAGGAAGAGGGACGGATGGTGTCGATTACACAGTTGTGTTTAGTTGCACTTATGTGCGCAAAGTGAAAACAACTTCAGGTGCCATTTAGCCTGTATGGAAGGAGAGAGATTGGAAGGAGGTGGGTGCGAAGAAGTCCATGCTGACAATGATTGATCAGGTACTAACTCTGCTGAAGGCATAGAAGGATAGAAATCATTTGGTAACACGGTGTCCACAGGAACTGCGACAGTACGATTTCATAGTGTGGTACAGAAAAGGGGTGAATGCTAGTAATGTAGATGCTCCGCCTCGAACACAGAACCCGACAAAGACCAGTGGTGTCGTAGTGCTTGCCTTATTTTGAGCAAGCTCTATACATATCATTAGAAACATACACATAGTAGTTAACCCGAAAAACTGTGGCGTAATAGAGGTTCCTTACACCCTCTTACAAATCAACTATAAGAAAATGACCTCTTTTGGCATGGAAAGCCAAAGAGGTGTGTCTGAGTTGATCTAGTGCATCTCCAAAAGGGCTGAGACCCTATTGTACCAAGATGGTGTTAAATAACTTGAGCACTACCCAGGGGTAGAAAAAAATGCTATATATCTCAAAAGGAGGTGTCAAAGATCTTCTCTGGAACCAAATTTGAGTGAATTGTGCCCAACCTACGTTGCGTGGATCACTGTGGATACTACTTCAATGGTATGTCAGACTGGTTGCGAAGCGCAACCGAGACAAATACCATGAAGGCACGATAGGCTAAAATGGTTGTTACACCCTTTTAAATTAACTTGACACATGCGCCTAAAGTGGTGCAAGACGAGAGGCTTTCTTTGGAGGTATGTTACATGAGAAATTCCCTATATTTAAATCCTCTTCGGATGTTTTTCAAGTAACCTAAAAAAGATGGACGCTAAAGATTAAACTGAGATAAGAGGCCTTCGAGGAATGAGACGCGCAGGTAGGCAGTAGAATTATGACTAGGAGAGTGTGAAGCGAGGCTCGTCAAGACCGCGGGTCGCAGAGGCCAAGGTATCGCATATTCAGCCTGCGCAAACCAACAACCGCGGCCTTCGTTTTCCGAACGAACAATAAGTTTTAATTGCTACCATGACTTTCGTCTTTCTTGCCATGGTTTTGATCGAGATGTGAGTTTCCTTGCCCAGAAACTACTCTTTTCTGTCAATGTCTAGTTTTGTTGGTGGTGGTAGCAATGTCTAATAATGTCACATTCATGAGAGACCCCCCACCTGTTGTCACCTAGAATAACTTCCGCGGTTTCCTGTGGAACATCATCGGACTTCTTTGCCACTGAGTACATTAGTAAATGTTCAATCCAACGATTCCTATTCAATCCCCAAATCTTATGCCTCCTTTAAAGGGCAGATTTCGTTGGCGCAACCACCAGTGTACGGGTTTTTCCAATTTTCATTTTTTTCTACCACCACTGATGAAATGCGGTTTGATGTCTACTGGCACCTTTACCAATCGCGCAGCTGATAAGTGGTAGCGAAGCAGTGAATGTGTAAAGCACCTGAGTAGTCAGTCAGTCAGTCAATTAAGGCCATGATAAGTCAAGTAGTCGAATCAGTGGTTGGTGAGTCATTTAATGAGTTAGGAGATCGCTCAGTGAGGTGTGTTGAGGTCAGCGACCGTAGCGACGGCGGGAGGAGAGTAGTTAGCGAAGGCGACTAATCAGTCGTTCAAAAACTGGAATGGGAGAAGAGATAGAGGAGAAAGTGCAGGAGGTTGAGGCATGTCCTCACGAGTGAAAAAGGCGTTGGCAAAGTGAACAAGGGGAAGGAATAAGGGAAGGAGTGGAGGACTGCACACGCACTGAAGGAGGAGGGACAGTCGGAGGGAGCGGATGATGGGCTAAGCAGGGAGAAGCACAGTAAATTAGCTTTTAACTAAAGCATTAAGACAACCACTCGCCTACCTTCCGTCTCATTCCTCTATCCATCTATATTTCTATCTATTGTCCAGCCATGTATCCGTTTGTCAACCCAAACCTATGTGTATATCGTTCGGATCGTCCATTCCCTTACACGTCTCTGCATCTGTCTCAAGCATCAACTAGGCGCTGCATATGGTAGTGCCAGTGTACACAACATCGTCTTCCTCTCATTCATCATTTCATTTAGTTAGTCTGTTTGACTTAATCATTGCTTCATCTTTCCTTCTCCCCTTAAACTCAGTTGGCAGGACCGCTGGCTGATTGACTTAGTTCTGCGCACATTGACGGAAATGTTAGTCACTCGTGAGGGTATTTTGAGGTGCGGACTATCGTGCACTTTTCCTCCTGCATTCCCTTCAACATATTTCCGACTATTTCTTCCTCCTTTCCATTTAGCTCCACCCACGCCTTCAATTACATATCCACCTTATCTTTCTCCCCACCGTGGCTGCCACTCCGCTTTTTGACAGTGGCTTCACTGTGGTTAGCGGTGGCGGCATGAGAGAAGTGCATCTCATCAGGGAGGACACCAAGTGCCACAACTACACCTGCTTATCCATATCCAATCATTGGCTCGACGTAGCTAGACGGTCGGACACGCCACCTTCCGACTCATCCTCCAGCACCAATTCGATGTCACTGAGGCTGAGAGAACACTCAAACTGTGAACTGCACACTGACGCTACTCATGTTTCAGTGCGCAAAGGAGAACCGAAGCTTTTACGGAAAAATGACGGAGTAGTCTTTTGGGGTAAAAATATGGCAAATTATGCGCATTGCTTTTTAAATATTTTACGCTAGGAATTTCATGTCCTTTTTTTTAATTTCTTTGGGGCTTAAGCAGTGCATATTATATTTGTTAATGCTAAAGCCCTACAGAGGCAAATGTTCCATGAATTATCTAATGACTGAGCCTAGGTCAGAATTTTCCTCCTGGGCACAAGATGCGGCAGACGATTAATTTTTGTATCCATATCTGATTTGATGTTGTCAACTTCTGCTTAGACATTGACGTTAATGCGTTTCATTCAGGTCTGCCGCAAGGGACAATCTACGGTGGCACGACACTAGAGGTGACAGTGTGCAGGGTTCGTAGCCCTCCTGAAGCTTTTTCTGTGCTGGTGATAGCAACTTATGATTGCTCGGCCGTTTAATTGTCTAGATGCAACGCTAATAGATTGGAAACATGTTTTTAAATTCATCTGCATCCATTTCTTCTTCAGAACAAGCACCTTAATCGACAACCTCAGGATGTTCTTCCCGAACTAGGATTTCTGAGTTTGCAAAAGTAAAGACCAAATTATTGTGAGTTCCGCTATGAAGATTCTCCAACATGAGCAAGCAAACTTGGTGTAGCGTCCCGAGACTCCCTTTAAGGTAAAAGAAGGCAAAGTACTGGGGGTAGAATACATGTATTCTGGAAACAGAGGGCTTAAGGCTGTTGGCACGGCCCAAAGACCGACCAACCGGCTCAGTACAATATGGCCACCCAACTGACCGAAACCGGCAGTTCACAAACAAAGTATTGCACTTTTCATCTCCATCAGTTTGTTGTCGTTTTAGTTACTTCTATCCCGTTTCACCATTTGTCCTATCTTCTACGCCCGCACTTACAAGCTCAAGAGCGAAGGTGAACGCGTTGCTTCTACTTCCTACTTCGTAAATTTCAGGTTGACCAAACTACCACCTGCTTATCACACTGCCTACTCGGTTCATTTTCTCCTTGTAGATATTGCCTCAGCCTGGCGCATCAAATGGGCTCTCGACTGAAGTATTAAGACAAACTCTAGGTGGCAGGCTAAGTGGCTTGTTTCTACGTGCAATGGCACAAATAGTAGAGTTACTCACCAGAGCAGTTTAATTTGCAGGATGTCTTGTGCATTCCCTTCCGCAATCTTCTCATCACACCTTCATTCTCCACTCCTTCTCCTTCCCTCTCTACATCTGGCTCGACCTCTATCGTCTTCCGCGTGCTTGACAGTTGGCTCGCTGGTCACGGATTTACTGTGGTAAGCGACGACGACGCGGAAGATTTGGATACCATTTGGAAGGGTGGCAAGTGACACCACTCCGTCTGCTCAGACATATCCGACCACTGGCACGTCGTGGTCAAATAGTCGGACAGGTCTCATTTTGTTTTTACAATTCACGACCAACCCCACCACGTCATCGTCGCCTTACGCTGGGCTCTGTTGTTTCTTGTTGTGGTTGTCCTTCGTCCCATTGTAGCGAATGAGGTCTAAGTGAGGGTGAAAATACTAATAAAATGGATATGGGCAGGTGAAGCTGAATAAGGTCTAAAACTGCTGCTTCTGTGAGCGATAAGGCAGGTGAGTCTGTGTGCAGTCATTTACACAAGAGCGGGTTGTCTTCTGCAAAATTGCCTTGTCGAAAGCAGTTCAGTCGTTTAGAGGGGCAAGGGGAAGCGGAGAATCTGTGAACACCTTAACAGCAGTTCAATGCCCCAAAATGGCCAATGGGCTACAACGAGCAGGGTAATGACTGCTTCACTGATGAGCTGAATTAAACTATTTATCTGGTTGGTCATTAGAGGATGATAACCCTGGGAAGGGGTGGTTGGCGCCAGTCACATTTTCTTCACGACTTAGTCAAATAGCCGGACAGGTCGCACTCTGATTTTATCACTCACCACCAACCCAACCACGTCATCGTCGCCCCACGCTCGTCTCTGCTTCTTCTTGTTGTGGTTGTCCTTCGTTCTATTGTAGCGAATGAGGTCTAAGTGAGGGCAAAAATACTAATAAAATGGATATGGGCAGACGAAGCTTAATAAGGACTGAAGACTACTGTAGCTGCAAGCAATAAGGCAGGTGAGTCAGCTTGCGATCCTTCACACACGAGCGGGTTGCCTTCTGTAAAATCGTCTTGTTGAAGCAGTGCTGCCGGTTGGAAGGGCAAGGGGAAGCAAAGAGTCTGTGAACGCCTTAACAGAAGTTTAACATCTCTGAAACGGCTAATAGACTACAACGCGCAGGGTAATGACTGCTTTATTGATGAACCAAATTAAACTATCTGGTTGGTCATTAGAGGATGATAACCTCAAGAAGGGGTGGTTGGCGCTACTAACATTTGCTTCAATTCTATTTTATCTTGGCTTTAGTCCTACTCTGTGTTTAATCATTTATGTTGCTGCCCCGCGCTCATAACGCGATTTCCGTATCATGCAACGTTCTACCTCAGTGCACTTCCGCTAGTAGGCCTACCCGATGAGTAGACTTAGAACAGTCAAGCATTCGGTGTAAAATATCCCTTATTTATACAATATTCAGGGACTATAGAATTTGCCGAATAGCGATCAAGTTCATTCTGAAAATGGCTACTCAGATACTAACTCCAATGAAGGCATCAAAGGGTAGAAACCGTTCATTGATACGATGAGTGGGGTACAGAAAAGGAGGTGCATATTAGCATTGTAGACGCCCTGTCTCAGACACAGAACCCAGCGAAAACAAGTGAGATTTTAGTGCTCACCCTATTTTTGAGCGAGCTCTATAGATATCATTAAAAAATACATATATCAATCGACGTTCTTTACACTCTCTAACAAATTGGCGGTAAGAGAAATGACCCTTTCTAAGATAGGGCCCAAAGGGATGTGTCTGAGATGATCTAGTACATCCTCAATAGGGCTGAGGCCTTGCTGTACCAAGATAGTGCCAAATCACTTGAGGACCCAATGTCCTAAAACTCTTTGCTACAAACGTATTTCTAAATGTTATTTTAGCGTCTAAACTATCAAGGAGGAAAGAAAATGCTAAGAGCCTCGAACGAGAGGCATTGGCGGTCTTCGCTGATACCTAATGTAAGTGAAATGTGTCCAACCTACGTTGCGTGGAGCACTGTGGATACCAATTCGATGATAGCGCGTTGCTTCTACTTCCTACTTCGCAATTTTCAGGCTAGCCAAACTACCACTTCCCTACCTCAATGCTTGTTAAATTTATTTTCTTGTAGATATTACCTCAGCCTGGCTCATCAAATGGGCTCTCGACTGAAGCATTGAGACAAACTCTAGGTGGCAGGCTAAGTGGCTTGTTTCTACGTGCAATGGCATAAATAGTAGAGTTACTCATTAGAGCATTTTAAGTTGCAGGATGCCTTGTACATTCCATTCCGCAATCTTCTCATCACAACCACATTCTCCACTCCTTCTCCTTCCCTCTCTACATCTGGCTCGACCTCTATCGTCTTCCGCGTGCTTGACAGTTGGCTCGCTGGTCACGGATTTACTGTGGTAAGCGACGACGACGCGGAAGATTTGGATACCATTTGGAAGGGTGGCAAGTGACACCACTCCGTCTGCTCAGACATATCCGACCACTGGCACGTCGTGGTCAAATAGTCGGACAGGTCTCATTTTGTTTTTACAATTCACGACCAACCCCACCACGTCATCGTCGCCTTACGCTGGGCTCTGTTGTTTCTTGTTGTGGTTGTCCTTCGTCCCATTGTAGCGAATGAGGTCTAAGTGGGGGTGAAAATACTAATAAAATGGATATGGGCAGGTGAAGCTGAATAAGGTCTAAAACTGCTGCTTCTGTGAGCGATAAGGCAGGTGAGTCTGTGTGCAGTCATTTACACAAGAGCGGGTTGTCTTCTGCAAAATTGCCTTGTCGAAAGCAGTTCAGTCGTTTAGAGGGGCAAGGGGAAGCGGAGAATCTGTGAACACCTTAACAGCAGTTCAATGCCCCAAAATGGCCAATGGGCTACAACGAGCAGGGTAATGACTGCTTCACTGATGAGCTGAATTAAACTATTTATCTGGTTGGTCATTAGAGGATGATAACCCTGGGAAGGGGTGGTTGGCGCCAGTCACATTTTCTTCACGACTTAGTCAAATAGCCGGACAGGTCGCACTCTGATTCTATCACTCACCACCAACCCAACCACGTCATCGTCGCCCCACGCTCGTCTCTGCTTCTTCTTGTTGTGGTTGTCCTTCGTTCTATTGTAGCGAATGAGGTCTAAGTGAGGGCAAAAATACTAATAAAATGGATATGGGCAGACGAAGCTTAATAAGGACTGAAGACTACTGTAGCTGCAAGCAATAAGGCAGGTGAGTCAGCTTGCGATCCTTCACACACGAGCGGGTTGCCTTCTGTAAAATCGTCTTGTTGAAGCAGTGCTGTCGGTTGGAAGGGCAAGGGGAAGCAAAGAGTCTGTGAACGCCTTAACAGAAGTTTAACATCTCTGAAACGGCTAATAGACTACAACGCGCAGGGTAATGACTGCTTTATTGATGAACCAAATTAAACTATCTGGTTGGTCATTAGAGGATGATAACCTCAAGAAGGGGTGGTTGGCGCTACTAACATTTTCTTCAATTCTATTTTATCTTGGCTTTAGTCCTACTCTGTGTTTAATCATTTATGTTGCTGCCCCGCGCTCATAACGCGATTTCCGTATCATGCAACGTTCTACCTCAGTGCACTTCCGCTAGTAGGCCTACCCGATGAGTAGACTTAGAACAGTCAAGCATTCGGTGTAAAATATCCCTTATTTATACAATATTCAGGGACTATAGAATTTGCCGAATAGCGATCAAGTTCATTCTGAAAATGGCTACTCAGATACTAACTCCAATGAAGGCATCAAAGGGTAGAAACCGTTCATTGATACGATGAGTGGGGTACAGAAAAGGAGGTGCATATTAGCATTGTAGACGCCCTGTCTCAGACACAGAACCCAGCGAAAACAAGTGAGATTTTAGTGCTCACCCTATTTTTGAGCGAGCTCTATAGATATCATTAAAAAATACATATATCAATCGACGTTCTTTACACTCTCTAACAAATTGGCGGTAAGAGAAATGACCCTTTCTAAGATAGGGCCCAAAGGGATGTGTCTGAGATGATCTAGTACATCCTCAATAGGGCTGAGGCCTTGCTGTACCAAGATAGTGCCAAATCACTTGAGGACCCAATGTCCTAAAACTCTTTGCTACAAACGTATTTCTAAATGTTATTTTAGCGTCTAAACTATCAAGGAGGAAAGAAAATGCTAAGAGCCTCGAACGAGAGGCATTGGCGGTCTTCGCTGATACCTAATGTAAGTGAAATGTGTCCAACCTACGTTGCGTGGAGCACTGTGGATACCAATTCGATGATATGGTGGACTGGTTGCAAAGCGTAGCAGAGGCCATGCTCATGAAGACACAATAAGCCAAAATGGTTGCGTTACCCTATTTTCTAAATTAACCCGCCATAGGCGCCCAAGAATGGCGCAGGACAAAAGGCATTCTTTGGAATGTTGCTTGAGAAATCCCTTTTCTATTATTTTAGATGCTTTTTAAGTGGTTTCAAATATGGAAGCTAAAGCTGAAACTGTGATGAGAGGCCTTCGGAGGATGAGACGCACGGGCAAGCGTTGGGACTTAACAAGTAGTATCTGAAGTAGGAGAATGCAAATTGTGTTTAGCCCAGACCACGAATCGCAGAGGCCAGGGTCTCGCAAATTCAGCCTGCACAAAACTACTGGGAGGAAAAGTCTCCCTAAATTACGATGCAGTTATAACAAAAATTCCTTTTACCCAATCTTGACCACATCATATATCTCTTGAGAATCGAAATTCACATTTGTTGTGCCATATCCAAAAGGAAGTTTTGCCACCACGCCATCATAGCCCACCATGAGTCGGCTCCTTATTTTGTCTTCCTCGTTACGTGACCCGGTGTCGATCCGAGCAACGCTCGATTGGTGCTTTCTTCGGGCAGCTTGCATGGTCCTTCATCAAGTCAACCCCCTTAAGGACCTCAAAGCGGAAATAAAGGATGAAAGAAAGCTACTTTTTTGGAGTCCTAACTATATCCTCAGCTGGCTCACCTCATACTATTTAAGCGGTAACGATTTGCAGTGCCTCTGTATCGTCTGGCTGGCCAATGCGTCAGGTCGCCGACTCTTAGTCAAGTCTGGAAGGAAGAGCGTGTTAATCCGCATTAAGCTGAATCAACTCGCATCTTTTCTAAGCCCTCTTTCTGCAAAGTTATAGCCGATACTCTACCAAGTTAAGCTAAATTACGGTCGATCTCGAGTACTTTGGTCCTTTACCCGGGGAGGCGAAGCTTCAACTTTACGCCTCCTTTGAAAAATAGTTCATAGCAAAGAGCTAGGAGTGATTAGCTTGGGTATTTTTATTGAGAACGTGGTCGATGCTGCCAGGTAAAATTTAAAATATATTTGTCCATTTTGGCACAATGCTACCACCGGATTGTGTCTAAAGAACTTAAACAAAAATGCAATCGTCACATGGTTGTGCGAAAGTAATGGTCGTGTTAAAGACGAAATTTGGGCACCAGGCCAAACCTTATACATTTTTGAATGATATGCATAATTTTAGGTATAGTCGCGAGGAAAAGGTCTCCTTCGCTAAACGCGTGCGACTCTGCTCGTCCACTCCTTTATGAGTTGCCTTTGGGGCTACATCTCGCACACGTTGAATCAAATTACTTGAAAAGGTTATCAAATTAAGGCATAAAAAACGATGTTCTTTTAACTTTCCGGTAATTTTTAGTCAGCGTTGCCAAATTTTTAATCACTGCCTTAAAATTGCTGTCTACCCACTTTCCGACTTGACTTTTATGATCACTATATGAGTGTAACGACGTCGCGGCGGCCGGAGTTGCAGTCAGGTCTCCGTGGTCTCTTGGTCTAAGCTCTAGCGCGATTACCGACTCAGCTTCCATCAACTCTCCAGAGAGTTACTTTGTTACAGCGGGACCAAAGACTGGGATTGCATTCTGAAGTGGCATGCCATGTGTCAAGTAACAAGCAAAACCGTTACTCAATAGTTGGTTCCACACTTCATGCTGCCGATTAATGGTTCCTCCCAGCGTTGGAGTAATCCTCGTTTCATGACCATTCTTTCAAACAGCCAGTTGTACAAGGGCAATGTTTTGCTAGGTCCCTACAATCCTTAAGACGACGGTACAAAAACAGCGTTTAGGTGATCAGAAACTGCTGTTGGCAGTGACAAGGAAAAGTGGGAGTCGAAGGGCATAGGCACTGACCCCAACGTGACTTAAACACGCAACCTTCTGAACTGGAGTCAGACGCGCTACCATTGCTATGGCACTGCAATACCTATAGTCGGTTACCTCAGCATCATCACATTGCATATTGTGTTTACCGTAATTCTACCAGCAGCAGTCACGTGAACACACACATTGGTCGAGTGAAGGCACTGCTGCAACTGTCGGTGGGGTGCAGAGGTGTTATGCGCATGCGACATTATAGCAAATGCTGTGGTTTGGAAACTGATTGCTACCATGCTGTTCTGGCGGTTTTGGCTGGTGGATCCTCGCTAACCTCTATTCCCACCGCACCTTCCTCACCATAGCTCGGCTCTACGCACTTCCATGGCCTGACAACCAGCACCACCGACCTCCTACCTACGAGTTCGTATCGCAATGCTACCAAATATTTTAAGGCGCAAATCATACTCTTTGGCCTCGAGATGGAAGGCGATTATTTCCAACGCAAACGCTGTCAGCCATTTTGTAAAAAACCCTTCAAAATAATAATAAAAGACATCTCAGTTAAGGTTTGCGTCTGGTCTTCAACGGCTGCATTTGTAATCTCTTTGATATTGGTGGTCGAATTACTCAGGTTGAAAGGTAAAATTAATTCTTTGGACAGTGTACAACTGTTGCTTAAAAAGGCAAGCAGAAAGAATCCTCGTGTATACCATGTGAAACGATGGCAGCCCTGCAAGTAGGGCAACGAATGGGTATTTTGCAAAAGATAGAGTAACGGTATCTCCTTAACAAAGGTGCCCCGATTTCTCCCCCAATTGCTTATCTTTGACTTGTCGCCTATCTCTCTGATGATTGCAGATGGTAACAGCACAAGCAGGTTGACGGCTATAATTTGGAGGGCCAAGCATGCAGCTTGAACGTTTTAGTGATTTTAGCGGAATCATTAAAGGAAAAGATGTGCTGATGCGTTTAAGATGGCTATTTTAGCAAGCTGTCAGTGTCTCGTATTTTACCGCACAGGGTTCTTAAATGTTTAAAAAAGTACCAATACATGAAAGCAGATGTGGACAAAGATGGTGCTTGCATCTATTAAATCTTTTTCATTTCATTTGATTCCCATAATGAATTGCACTTCTATTTGGGTAGAAGAGATTGTACAGGATCCCGGGATCCAAATATCCCTGTACTTTATATTAACAGTGTTGCCTTTTGGAGTTGAGGCACCTCTGGCAGTCTAGTGTTTGCAGTAGATGCTAATTTTAGCAGGCATTATTTACGAGAAACTTAGTGGCTCCTGAAATAATGCATTGGTCGAGGGATCGGAGCCAACATAAAGGCCGAATGTGTCAGCATTCTGTGACTATCAAACGGTAGAGGGAGTGTTCAGCTGAATTTCATGACGATTTACAAAAGTAAACTTCCTACTTCTCCAGAACTGAGTAAGAGAGGGGTGTTAACTGCTAACATTTAAAAGATGCGCTACCGAAAGCGAGGATCCCATGTTGTTTTCAATAAAATGAGCGGTCGTTTTCAAATTGATTACTTGCATGCCTTTACATACCCTGACATAGTAGTTTGGTAAAGTTAAGAGCCATGTCAGTTAATCAAACGTGCATAAGTGTCCAGCGCGCTTGACCCCTAACTAACGCTGGCGGCTTATTGCAAGCACCTGTTCTCATAGAAGCGATCCGATACGCATGACTTTGTCGTTTATTTGTATTATGTGTCCACCATCCACTACACTTTTATCGGTTACTATTGCTACTTGAATGAGCGCAGCTCGATTACCAATTTTAACAGCTCCAGTCTTACTGATTATTCAGAATATCAATCCCGGACCTCTTTTAAGCTTTCAAGTTGTCTTTTACCTTACCTTTTAATGCATCATAATGTCCGATCCTTCAGGATATTTAACTTGCGATATCGCGTTAAGTCTCCTGAGGAATAGTTTCGTAGCGTGTTTTTGGGTCACTGGGAATGTCTGGTTTGGATTCAGGGCAAGAGCTCAGCTTCAGTGTAGCAATGGATGGGGCAAAATTTCGTTTCAATAAACACTCAGGCAAATTTCCTTCAAGAGTGACTTATGTTTTCGGTACATTGATGCAAGGTAGCGTTCGGTCCTGGTGTCGCCAAAACACATTCCTGACCATTTATCTTTTAATAATTTAACCACCACAATTTATGCTCGCCAAAATACATTCCTGACCATTTATCTTTTAATAATTTAACCACCACAATTTATGCTCAGTAAAACCATATGCACTCTACTCACCAAAGGCTGGTTTACATGTCTCCTCTCTATCCGTACACATATTGGCGTCTCCCAATCATGCCTTTGAGAATATTGAATATACTTACTTGCTGTTAAGGCACAGGCGTCGTTTCAAGGCGCAGAATAATGCAGAAAGGCCTTCCGCACGGACTGCCCATCTCACAGTGGCCACTTCTCGATTAACTAGGAGCCTACCTCATCTCGAAGCCATTATTGCTCACTCCAACTCGTTTATCACCAGTGCTGTCTTTTAAGAATCTTACAAAATATCAACAACAACAACCGGAAGGTCATGAGTAGTAGTGGCAGTCTTGGCCTAAGCACAACTCAGCAGCATGCTTGGAGACGAAGCAGTCATCCACACATGACTGGTGATGTCGGTGGCACAAGATTTCTCTGAGTAACGATAATTTAAGCAGAGATAATACCACAGCATTTAAGATCCAATGAATTGAGATGCACAGGTATCCTTTCATGGCCTGGAGTCTTCCGGAACACGGCCTTAGTCCGTCGGCTACAAGCGCTTAACACACCAACTGTCCAATTCCTTTGGGGATGAGGAACCATCAAACCTACAAATCTTGCTCACAAGCAGTTAGTATCATGCTTTTAATATAAGGTTTACTTGAAGCATATTCCTGCCTTTATTACTAATTGTTGTTCATTCGAAGTTTCAAAACGGTACTTGACGTTAAAGCAGCCACTGCTGATGGAAGTGGGGAGGGTCTAGTTGCTACGGGATGTACCCAACTACGGCCACTTGTGGTCTGTTAAGCAATTATTGCTCAATGATTCAGAAGATTGAGTGCCTCCTCACTTCAATGCAAACAAGAATTAACAGCAAGCCCGATTACGCATTTGCAGCAACAAATGCCTCCAGGTCGTAGAATCTTAATCAAGTGAATGGGGCTCCCCGTGATAAACGACATAGTTTGTCTAAACCGCTATTTTAGAGCTTTAATTTCNCCTTTCATGCGAGTTCTAGAGAAAAGGGCAGTTATGCGAATCTGTTTGAAACGCAGTCATGCCTATATAATCAGATCCTAGTTCATCNGCTCAGTTCGGAGGAGGTAAAGGAAAGTAAAATGTGAGGATGATAGAGAAACAAGACGTTTGCGTGGCACTAAAGTGAAAAATAAAGGCANTAAGTTCTCATTCAGGAAGAATTGAAGCGGTTGATAGAAAGTTGAGCAACAGTGAGGATTAACAGCGTTATGAAATGAAAAAGGCTTACTTGCTAAGTGTTTCATTCCACGCTCATTCCATTTAAACCCCGTTCCACGCGAGTCGGTCATGCCAAGTTTATAAAATAAATACTGTAGTTGCGCTTTTCAGAATTTCATCGCTTTTGCTACCCCATACGCTGAGACGCCTACGATTTTTAGAGGAAAGGGGTCATGTTCACTAAGAGCTTCGTTCCATCAAGTCCTCCATTAACGCCGTAGAGGAGCCGGATGAGAATGCACAAAGCGAATAGGTAGTGCCACAGACGGGACTGCCAAGTCAGAAGCAAATAAAATGACATAGTGCTCGTTCACTTTCACTTTGGGCATGATGAATGTTACCAATGTTAGCGCGAAAGCATCCTTAACGGGCCCTAATGTCTTATCCTAAATTGACTAACGCACATACATCTAGGATGCGGATACTCTGC
>LWMK02000110.1:243477-255397 GCA_001693075.2 Taenia saginata
CCATTNNACTGATTGCCACTCAAGCACCAGTGATTTGATCTCATGCTTTCTGCATGGGTCGGATTAATTTCCACCGCCTAGCAGTTAGACGGGCTGATTATTAAAAGACGCAATCATTTTATTGATAATTATTCAAACAACAGGACAAATCATTTCAAGTCAAAGAAGCAATGGAACGAACAAATCATTCGATTAATTAGTTCAACAAAAACCAGTCTGTCAATCGGTCGGTCAAGTAGTGAAGTCATTATCCGGTGGATTAGTTGGGGAATCAAGAGATCGGTCAGTGAGATTGGGATCGCGAACAGCGATAGCAGCAGTAGCATGAAAAAAATAGATGGTAGAGACACCTCTTCAGTCGTTTGAACCAATAGGATGGGAGAAGAGCAGGAGAAGGAGGAGGTGTGTTGCCTTGGGTGGGAAAGACGTTAGCATAGTAAACAAGGGGAAGGAATGAGGAGTGCAAACTTACTGAAAGGCGCAGGTGAGTCAGAGGGAGTGGGTGATGGGCTAGGAGGAGAGAAGTACAGCAAATGAACTCCCGACTAAAGCACTAAGGCAACCACTGGATGGCTGGCTAACTGACTTGTTTTCACGAGCAATGGCACAAATGGTAGAGTCGATTACCAGAGCTTAAGTTGTAGGTTGCCTGGCATTTTCCCTCTCGTAATCCTCTCATCACACCCGCGTCCTCCACTTCTCCTCCTTCTCCATCGTCCTCCACATCTGGCTCGTCCTCTGTCGCCTCCTGAGTGCTCGACACTTGGCTTGTCGGCAATGGAGTCACAGTGGTGAGCGACGACGACGCGGAGGAGTTGGACACCACCCGGAAGGGTGGCAGGTGCCACCACTCCGCCTGCTCATCCATATCCGACCACTGACTCGTCATAGTCAAATAGTCAGACAGGTCGCAATCCGATTCAATTGTCTGGAGTGAGGCCTGAGTGATGGCAAAAATGTGGAATGGCTGAACGTGAACAGAGAAAACTGAATAAAGACTGAAAACTCCTATCACTGCAAGTGGCAATGCAGTTGAGTCAGTGTGAAATCCACTTACGCACAGGCGAGTCGCCTTTGGCAAACGCGTCATGTCGAAGCCACTGTTGCCGATATGAGGGGCAAGGGGTAGCAGAGGATCTTCGAACAATCTTACGACAATCCAACATTCCTACAAATGTGAGCAAATTACATCAGGCAACGTATTGATTGCTTTATTGGTGAGTCAGGTTGGATTATTGGTCCGTTGGTCAATAGAGGCAGGTGACCTTGAGGACGGATGGATGGCGCCAGTTACAAAGTTGTGTGTAGTTGCACTTGTAAAGGCAAGGCAAAAAATGAATTTGGGTGTCATTTAGCTTGCGTGGAGGGCTTCGCTGCCCATCTAAGCTTCTCATCGTGTCATTCAAGCATTATTCCAGTGATGACGAACTCATTTATGCTCCTGAATAGAGGAGAAGAAGTGAGAAGTAGAGAGCGGGCTGGAGCGGAAGGAAGGAAAACAGCATAGTGCAGCCTAGATAATATGAAAAAAGTTATCAAGTTATCAAGGCGGATTACTCAAACCAATAATAACCCTTTTTTTATTTTATTTTATTTTATTTAGAGAGCATTTCCACTCGTTTTAAATGATCACTTTAATCGACCAGATAATCTGCGGCAAAATAGCCAAAAGTTTGCCTAAGCAATCGAAAATTCTCTTATGTAACCAAGGGTACCATTTGAAGCTGCCACCCGGACTTGTGGGTAAGGCCAACGCGAACAAATTCCAAACCACTGCTTGTTTTAAAATTTGTTTTAGGCTAGATTCTGACAAGCTTGGTGCAGTCGATAAAAGGTATATGTGTGGTTCAGATATATGGGACCTATAAGTTGCGGATAAGGACAGTAACTCTGATCCCCTGAATTTCCTATTACCATTAGCTAAAACAAACACAAATGCCGGTTTCCCCTTTTGCACTCAGGCGCTTCCAATTAGCTGGCGTGGTCTGGTGAGAAAAATATTTTCCCACCTCCCAGTCTGGAGCAAATTGGAAGTGCGATCGTAAAGGAGTGCTCCAAAGGTGGAGCGATCAGTAAGGGCTCAACCACAGACATGACATCATTAATCATCGGCGTCCTCTAGAAAACTGGAGTCGTTATTCAACTATAACTTTCCTGTGTGCTCCAATTAGGGGCTATTGGATTTATGAATTTACTTGGAAAAATGAAATCGGACCACAAAAGGCATCACGCTCACCAAGTAATGAAAGAAGACTTTCACTAAGTAAAGGCTTTTTGCTTTCTTGAAACCACAACCACTACTGCCTAACAAATGCAGCTGTGTTAACGTCCATTTGGCCAGCACGGATGTAGTTTTGAGGGAGGAATTAAATGCATAATGAAGAAGACATGGAGGGAGAATAGATGAGTGGATGAAGGTGGAAGGAAAAGGCAGCTGCAATTTGGTGTTTTAGCAACGAAGAGAGTGACACCTATGGACTCAGCCGAGATTTAAACCCGGAGGCCTCACGCACCCGAAGAGCGAATCATATGCCAATGTAAAAAAACATTAAAACTAGTAGCCAAATGAGCAATTATACAATGCTGTGAAGCAGAGGTTTTAAGGAAAGAAAAGATGTGGTCTGATGTAGCTACCAATTATGTTCAGGCTCATTTTATTGCATTTCTTGTCTTTTTGAGCCAACTGCAAATAGATTTGAAATAACTGCAAAATTATTGTACTTAAACATTCGGCAGAGATATTAATACTCCGTCGCTCAGTTTTGGTACCAATACCACCATCATAATCTTACGATTAAATTTTGTACTTACGCCAACAAACGGGAGTGTTTTAGCAACGAAGAGAGTGACACCTATAGACTCAGCCGAGATTTAAACCCGGGGGCCTCGCGCACCCGACGAGCGAATCATATGCCAATGTAAAAAAACATTAAAACTAGTAGCCAAATGAGCAATTATACAATGCTGTGAAGCAGAGGTTTTAAGGAAAGAAAAGATGTGGTCTGATGTAGCTACCAATTAGGTTCAGGCTCATTTTATTGCATTTCTTGTCTTTTTGAGCCAACTGCAATTAGATTTGAAATAACTGCGAAATTATTGTACTTAAACATTTGGCAGAGATATTAATACTCCGTCGCTCAATTTTGCTACCAATACCATCATCATAATCTTACAATTAAATTTTGTATTTACACCAACAAACGGGTGGTACTGTCTAGTCCCTTACGAATAACGGATCACACCATCTCCAACAATCAAGCACTGTCAAGTTAAGGCTATTACGCCTACCTTACCATTTGAAAGGCTATTACGTTGTGTTGATTTCCGAACAAATGTCACGTTTTTACAGTGTGACGTTTACCTAAACTTATGAGGAGTAGGTGGTCCAAATACCACCGTTGCCATTCTCTTTATTTCAATCACTCATTACAGCACTTAATTTCTGTAAAATTATTGTCTCTGCGGGGCAGAGTGTTAGAGTGGTGAGAATTGTCACAATGTAGAAGGTGACGACTAGAGCATTTAAATAAATTGTAGAATTCTTCACAGCTGATCGAGCACCTAGGACTTTGCAAGGCCTTTTTGGAATGTGAAACTGCTGGTGGAGGACACGCCGGTGAAGACGAACAACGTTTGGTGACTCACTGTGCTGGTGAACGGCCGAATATTTTCGAACTGCTCTTCTAGGTGACGCATTGATAAAGTCGTCTTAAAGCTCATCTGCTGTGGTGTAATAATCGTCAATAATCATCAAAGTGGAAGCGAGAGGAGAATAGACAAGAAAGGGTGTATTTTTCTTCAAAGTGGCATGTTTTACGCAGCATATGTCACCTCCAGTGTGCATAGATGCGGTGGTAGTTACAAGTGGCTGTGACTGTGCCTTTTAGGGACCCTAAGGCGGTAAAATTGTTGCTAAGTATCTGCGCATTTGCTTGAAAGGGGGTTGGGCTGCTTGTTTCTTAATTGTGCAAATCGTTGACAAAGGTAAAACCACCAGTGAAGTCGCTCGCCTTCCTCCTAGCCACACCGCGTTTTCCCGAAGTACTTGCTACTGTATGCAATTGAGCAATATGATTGAACGAACTAATACACTGGAAGCGTTAGGGAGCGGCATTTCAACGTGGATTGATAGAAGTCCGGATTGGCAAGCAAATGTAGTTTTTTTACAATGGAAATGTGCCACTCCTTACGGATACCCTAGGTAATTTAGTGTTTGTTCTGTAGCATGCACTCTTGTTTCCATGCGTTGCAATAGCTTCAAACGCATATACTGATACTGAACTTTGCAACACATTCATCGTCTTTGCTAGAGTGTAACGGCAATGGCGGGGGCCATTTGTGAGCATGAGCGCATGAGAGGAGTGTTGAACTATTGTGTGACAAATGCCCTTGAAGTGGCTTAATGGAATGGCAGATCCGTAGGCGTGCAAAGTAATGGAAAGTCTGTGCAGCTAACGTGTGTTGGAATTCATCCATTTGGTGTGGTTGAGGCTAGGATAGAGATAGTTTTACTGCCGATCAGGTATAAAATTGTGAACTGTGGTGTAATCACATAAGCAATCGGTTGTTAACTGTCAACCGGTAATTCTATTTGACACATGCTGGAGCGAACTGCAACTGAGCAACCTCGGAGTCGTTGATGGTATGCTCATGGATAAAACCAGTCCCTATTGCCATCGCGGTATCATAACCATAAAAACCTGTAACCCTCTGTCTGTTTTCATGACCTCAAGACCTATTATACAGTATTCGGATAAAATGCAGGAATATTTTCCACAGATTGTGGCATTGGTTTCATGCTTCTGCAGAGAAAACCACCTCATTAATTTAAAAGCAAGTTTAAGAATGCTTGCAATTATTAGGTGCTGTGACCAAATAATGATGCAGCACTTCGTTCGGAGGCGTGTTCCATGGTATTGTTGGTTCCCTAAGCTTTAACTGTCTTAATTCAAGACGTCCTATTTAATGCATTTCGACAGGCCTTGCAGTTTGCTTCACGTGTTTAGCATACCTAAGATCCCATATTCTCCAACATTAAGCCAAACCTCCTTGTTTGCATTAAATCGTTTAGTTCTTCATTGACTAAGTACATTTTAAATAGTGCAAAAATCTTACCTGAGTTTTTGTCGAGATCTTGCTGACATCCGGCATGCTCAGTACTTCAGTGAAAAGACGCGAGTGAATGTGCAAAAAAACTGACCCAACGTGCGTAGATGAAAATGTGTAATTTGATTTTAATTTTACACAATCAGATACTATCAGGAACTAATAGACTTACAAGCTATGGAAGTCAATTATGGACAACCCACATAATGAATGCGTGCCGAAACCCACTAGACTTGTGTGAAACTTTTAAGCCGATCGGTGTCCACCTGTTTATGGCTGGTGCGCAATTCTTCAGATAGATGAAATGTGGCAATTAATAATAACGGCAAAGCTCTATATTGTGCACATAATAAATACCGCGTTTCGCATCACATCCAGCCACAATACGCAGCATCCACCACAATAAGATCATATAGCGACAGAGCTGTCCCTCGATATAGTCAAGTATGCAGAGTTAGCGGCAGTCGCAACTGACGAATGAGTTGTATTGGCTGTGTTTGTCACCGTTATTGTGCGAATTCAATGCAATTATAAGTGCAATCATCAACGCAATTGACGCTCACTTCTTGCCAATGCAATTGCACCTTTTACGCTCTCCGACTCAATGCATTCGAACGCGATCCGAATAGCACAACAGGTAATCGGTATTGAAACTGCTTTGCAAGACTTGCTTTCCTTTGGCTTACTTCGTGGATACATATTGCTTTCCATCATTGCTGGCTGCTTCTACCACCAGTCTAGAGAATGCTTTGCAATTTATCTACCACTCATTATGCATAAGTAACAGCGGTATGTTGGATGTAGCAAGGCAACAGGGTCTGTAGCCTTTGAAATACTCTTGTGATGTGGATTCACTCCAGCTCAATTTCATCAGGCGAACACTCATGCATAGGCATTGCATTTCATCTGGATATGATTCCCAAGAGTTGTGCTTGACAGTTCTCTCCCCTGTGCCGAATTCTATGATACAATGAATTAGCCTTACCCTATTTGTCAAACATTTCAGTGCCTGTGCACGGGAGTTGGAGACACGCTTAAGGAACTCATCTATGGTGCAAAGCGGTTTGTGAAGCATGTGCGAAATGAGGATTTAATCTACAAAAGTGAAAAACGCTATGTACGGGACTCGGTAAGCAATAGGATAATGCGAATGATAGTGGGAAAATATGGAGGTGGACACGGAAACGCGAAATAATTTACTCCGTTTTGTTTTGCAAATCGCCTGTAGATATAGGCAATGCTTCATACACTTTATTAAATATGGCCAATTTATTAGTTTTGCCAAGTTTGCTAAATTTTGCTGGCTCGAAACTACACAAAGAAATCACACCCTCCTTGGCTCAAAATGATCCGGCACACAAGAACAGCCTCAGTCCTTATCCAATCGGCTCAATTCCCTTACCCCTCATCCACGTGTCCTGCAGCGCACCCGCAATTACATTCCCATCTCACACTACTCTGCCACTTTGGGCAGCTATTTTCATGACTATACGGCTGCACACATTGTCTCGAGAATCGATTTACTTAGCTAAATCCTTCCACTACGTGCAATTGTTTCACTCACAAGCACTATCGTTGGTTGGTGCAACAGAGTGAAACGTTGGCTTTGGAAACACCCAGAGGTGATTTACACTGAGGTCAGCCTCAACACACCCGCAACTTGTTCCCTCTCATCCATTGCAAATGTGGGTCACGGAATCCAACAAACAGTTCTACGTGGATTATTCTGCCTGCGTGGCATGATACCATGGTCCACAGGGGATCAAGTGGCTCAATTGTAGTGCGCTAACAATTCCGCTTTTAGTGTTTAAAAATGCGCATTGTACGCCGTGGAGGTAAGTAAAATAGTAACAAACACAACAGAGAGAAAAATGGTTTGTATGTAAAGTTTAGCACAATTCTTAACATACTTGAGATCACAGAGCAGGATGAAACTCACACAAGTCACAACAACAAATAATTTATATTAGCGGTTTGGAAATGTAATAAAGACTGCTACCAATTCCGCTGCAATCCTTTGCATGCCCTTCGCCGTATTCTTTGTTGACACACTACGCGCCGCAGCTGACTGCAAGCATACCAACGGAAATGTGTTCACCAAAAACTCATTTGGCGTTTTTCCGGTTAATTTACCGAAACAGACATTGATCAATCTGTCCACTTCGTGGTTTACACAATTAGCACAGGGTGGGCGAATATCATCGTCCCTAAAATTATGGAACAATTCACTGCATTTCAATCGATGCTTTTAGATTACTATGTGGTGGGAATTGAGCTGTAATTTACAGCTGCTAGGCTCTTTTACGCATGAATGTCACAGCATTAGTAGTTCATTTCTGGAAATTAACCAACTGGACGCAGCTGCGGTAGCTATTTTGCCGAGAATTGGTAGGAAAGCGTCCTCGATGTAATAGAGACTGCTACCAATTCCGCTGCACTCCTTTGCATGTCCTTCGCCGTATTCTTTGTTGACACACTACGCGCCGCAGCTGACTGCAAGCATACCAACGGAAATGTGTTCACCAAAAACTCATTTGGCGTTTTTCCGGTTAATTTACCGAAACAGACATTGATCAATCTGTCCACTTCGTGGTTTACACAATTAACACAGGGTGGGCGAATATCATCGTCCCTAAAATTATGGAACAATTCACTGCATTTCAATCGATGCTTTTAGATTACTATGTGGTGGGAATTGAGCTGTAATTTACAGCTGCTAGGCTCTTTTACGCATGAATGTCACAGCATTAGTAGTTCATTTCTGGAAATTAACCAACTAGACGCCGCTGCGGTAGCCACTTTGCCGAGGATTGGTAGGAAGGCGTCCTCGCATCATTTGCCGATTCGGAGTATAGGGGTACCAATTCGGCAGTGGACATGCAAGCTACCATAGCCGTGCACCAGCACAGGTGGTAGAATTTGTTTCAAAGTTCAAGAAATACCAGAGAAAGGACGTGGCTAATAGGAATTTATTAAGTAGCAAGACGGTGAAATGGGGGTTAGTAGTGAATGCAATTGACCATTTTAAATAAAGTCATTAACAAAGCTGAGACATTTAAGGAGTGAAGTAATAACGCGTGACCAAATAAAGGAGTAATGAGTGCTGGAGGTGAGATAAGCAATGAAAGTGAAGAGAAGAGATGGGCTGGAAGATGGTGTGAAAAGACACATTGGTGTGTCAATCACTGGAGCTAGTGGTGAGAGTGTGGCATTGGTTGATGGTGTAGGAAGCTGCGTCGCATTGGTCGTCGTCTGCGCTTCCATTGATGCTGGATGGTTAGTAGGAGCTGTCAATGGTTAGTTTGTATTGGGTGTTCCCGGAGCCTGTGTATTAACTGCACCTTTAATTGGTGGTTCCGGTGGGTGAGTTTCATCGATCGTCTCTAACGCCTGCGTTGATGCTGGAGGGTTGGCAGATTCTATCGATGGTTGAACTGTGCTGAGCATTGCGGGTGCTTGTGTTTGAACTGCATCATTGGCTGACGATTCCGTAGGTTGTGATGCACTGAACATCACAGGAGCCAGTGATGAACTTGCGGCATTAGTGACCGCTGAATTCGATTCCGTTGCACTGGACATTATTGAAGTCTGTATTAAAACCGTGGTATCGGCAGGCGTTACATGTGGCTCTGTGGCATTGGGTGCCAGTGAATTTAGTGCTAATGCCATCAGATTGGTGGATGGTGTTGAATTCTTGGTTGCATTGTGTGCTACTGGCGCATGCGTTGAAAATGTGACATTGGTAGGAGACGAAGTGGGCATCGTCGCATTCCCTGCTACTTGGACCTGCGTTGACGCAGTTGTATTGGTGGTAGATGGCATGGATTTCATCGAAGTAGGCGCTTTTGGAGCCTGCGTTGCCGCTGTGACATCTGCGGTGGTTTGGTGTTCGGCCGTTGCATTAGGTGCCGCTAAAGCCTGTGGTGGCACTGGTCCATCTACCATTGCTCCTAACACCTTCACTTCCATCATCATCTTGTAGGATGCGCCCCTATGCGCAAACAAGCCAAGAGTGAGTGTCAGCATGAAAAAGGCTTTGAATGTCTGCATAATGGTCCTGTGTTCTACGCAGTTCTTTTCCAGCTCTAGTTGCATTTATAGCCTCAGTCAATTCGCGGATGTCTCTTTGAAGTCTTAAGATGATACCGCCATCTGACCCACTTTCCAATTCGCTGATATTCCACGAGTTGTTTCTTCCATTCCCGCACGTGTGCACTTGCGCATACACAACAATATCTCATATCAAATATCGGCTTCAAACACATCAAGGGTGAAGACCCGGCACTTCTAGAAAAGCGAGAATTTTATTCATGGAGCGAAATTGATAGCAGCCTTTACTACATTTTCAAATAACCAATATATATTATTTGTTTGTACAACTTATGTGGACTTCATCCTGCTCTATGATCTCAAGTAACTCGAGGAACGTATGACATTTTGCGCTTGAGCCATTCGTCCCAATAAAATATACGAAAAATTTTGAGCCACTCGCTTTTTGTGGTGTTCACTAAGGTTTTGCCTACCTCCACGGCGTACAATGCGCATTTTTAAACACTAAAAGCGGAATTGTTAGCGCACTACAATTGAGCCACTTGATCCCCTGTGGACCATGGTATCATGCCACGCAGGCAGAATAATCCACGTAGAACTGTTTGTTGGATTCCGTGACCCACATTTGCAATGGATGAGAGGGAACAAGTTGCGGGTGTGTTGAGGCTGACCTCAGTGTAAATCACCTCTGGGTGTTTCCAAAGCCAACGTTTCACTCTGTTGCACCAACCAACGATAGTGCTTGTGAGTGAAACAATTGCACGTAGTGGAAGGATTTAGCTAAGTAAATCGATTCTCGAGACAATGTGTGCAGCCGTATAGTCATGAAAATAGCTGCCCAAAGTGGCAGAGTAGTGTGAGATGGGAATGTAATTGCGGGTGCGCTGCAGGACACGTGGATGAGGGGTAAGGGAATTGAGCCGATTGGATAAGGACTGAGGCTGTTCTTGTGTGCCGGATCATTTTGAGCCAAGGAGGGTGTGATTTCTTTGTGTAGTTTCGGGCCAGCAAAATTTAGCAAATTTGGCAAAACTAATAAATTGGCCATATTTACTAAAGCGTATGAAGCATTGCCTATATCTACAGGCGATTTGCAAAACAAAACGGAGTAAATTATTTCGCGTTTCCGTGTCCACCTCCATATTTTCCCACTATCATTCGCATTATCCTATTGCTTACCGAGTCCCGTACATAGCGTTTTTCACTTTTGTAGATTAAATCCTCATTTCGCACATGCTTCACAAACCGCTTTGCACCATAGATGAGTTCCTTAAGCGTGTCTCCAACTCCCGTGCACAGGCACTGAAATGTTTGACAAATAGGGTAAGGCTAATTCATTGTATCATAGAATTCGGCACAGGGGAGAGAACTGTCAAGCACAACTCTTGGGAATCATATCCAGATGAAATGCAATGCCTATGCATGAGTGTTCGCCTGATGAAATTGAGCTGGAGTGAATCCACATCACAAGAGTATTTCAAAGGCTACAGACCCTGTTGCCTTGCTACATCCAACATACCGCTGTTACTTATGCATAATGAGTGGTAGATAAATTGCAAAGCATTCTCTAGACTGGTGGTAGAAGCAGCCAGCAATGATGGAAAGCAATATGTATCCACGAAGTAAGCCAAAGGAAAGCAAGTCTTGCAAAGCAGTTTCAATACCGATTACCTGTTGTGCTATTCGGATCGCGTTCGAATGCATTGAGTCGGAGAGCGTAAAAGGTGCAATTGCATTGGCAAGAAGTGAGCGTCAATTGCGTTTATGATTGCACTTATAATTGCATTGAATTCGCACAATAACGGTGACAAACACAGCCAATACAACTCATTCGTCAGTTGCGACTGCCGCTAACTCTGCATACTTGACTATATCGAGGGACAGCTCTGTCGCTATATGATCTTATTGAGGTGGATGCTGCGTATTGTGGCTGGATGTGATGAGAAACGCGGTATTTATTATGTGCACAATATAGAGCTTTGCCATTATTATTAATTGCCACATTTCATCTATCTGAAGAATTGCGCACCAGCCATAAACAGGTGGACACCGATCGGCTTAAAAGTTTCACACAAGTCTAGTGGGTTTCGGCACGCATTCATTATGTGGGTTGTCCATAATTGACTTCCATAGCCTGTAAGTCTATTATTTCCTGATAGTATCTGATTGTGTAAAATTAAAATCAAATTACACATTTTCATCTACGCACGTTGGGTCAGTTTTTTGCACATTCACTCGCGTCTTTTTACTGAAGTACTGAGCATGCCGGTTGTCAGCAAGATCTCGACAAAAACTCAGGTAAGATTTTTGCACTATTTAAAATGCACTTAGTCAATGAAGAACTAAACGATTTAATGCAAACAAGGAGGTTTGGCTTAATGTTGGAGAATATGGGATCTTAGGTATGCTAAACACGTGAAGCAAACTGCAAGGCCTGTCGAAATGCATTAAATAGGACGTCTTGAATTAAGACAGTCAAAGCTTAGGGAACCAACAATACCATGGAACACGCCTCCGAACGAAGTGCTGCATCATTATTTGGTCACAGCACCTAATAATTGCAAGCATTCTTAAACTTGCTTTTAAATTAATGAGGTGGTTTTCTCTGCAGAAGCATGAAACCAATGCCACAATCTGTGGAAAATATTCCTGCATTTTATCCGAATACTGTATAATAGGTCTTGAGGTCATGAAAACAGACAGAGGGTTACAGGTTTTTATGGTTATGATACCGCGATGGCAATAGGGACTGGTTTTATCCATG